>OX393553.1:35644525-36029525 GCA_947650365.1 Chamaelirium japonicum | reverse complement strand
GACAAAGGCGACTACAATATTGAGAGTACATTTATATATCAAATGATGACTTTAACCCCTATATTTGTATGACAAAGATATAAATAGGCCCAGACCTAGCAGGGGTCTCCCTATTATGGTATATATATATTCATATAGTAGATTACGAGTGGAGTCCAAGTGGGACCCACTCTAAATAAGAAGGTCAACTATATTATAAGGGGTATATTTATGTGTCAAAGGGGTGACTTTAACACCTGCATCTATGTGGCTAAAATATAAAGAGCCTAATTACTAGAAGGGGTTCCACTATTGTGGAATCCTTATTCATGTAGTAGATTACGATATGAGTCCTAGTGGGTCCCACTCTAGCTTATAAGGTCGGTTTTATTATAGAGTGTCATATTTAGGTGTTAAAGGGGTGACTTTAGCACTGGTATCTGTATGACTAAAATATAAAAAATCTTAAGGCTAGATGGGATCCCACTATTGTGGAATCCTTATTCTTCTTGTATATTATGAGAGAAGTCAAAGCAGAGCTCACTTTAGTTGACAAGAGCGACGATATTATTGAGAGGGTACATTAATATATAAAAAAGGTGACTTTAACCCCAATATTTGTGTGGCCAAAATATAAAGAGTCCCATAATTTGGAGGGGACCCACTATTGTTGATTCTTTATCTATGTAAGGTCTACTCCAGCTGATAAGGTCGACTACATTATAGATGGGTACATCTAAGTGTCAAAGGGGTGCCTTCAATACCCATATCTGTATGGCCAAAATATAAAGAGTTCTTAAGTTAGTAGGGGTCCCACTAATGTAGGATCCTTTTGTAAATAGCATTTACAAGAGGAGTTCGATCAAGAAGGCCCACTACAATTGATAAAGTCACCTATATTACATGGGGTATACCTATGTGTCAAAGAGGTGACTTTAACACCTGCATCTGTGTGGCCAAAATATAAAAAGTCTCATAACTATGAGGGATCCCATTATTGTCAAATCTTTATTCATATAGAATATTATGAGAGGAGTCTAAGTGCGACCTACTCTAGTTGATAAGATTGACTATAATATAGGGGGTACATCTATGTACCAAAGGAGTGGCTTTAACACTCATATATGTGTGGCCAAAATATTATATGTACCATTACTAGGAGGGGTCCCACTATTGGGGGATCCTTATTCATATAGTATATTATAAGAGGAGTCCAAGTTGGGGCTACTCTAAGTCCAAGTTAGGGCTACTCTAAGACTTATATTTCCAAGGTGTCACTTTAAAACCTATATCTATGTTGCAAAAATATAAAGTGTCTCATTGCTAGATGGGATCCCACTATTGTAGAATCCTTATTCTTGTTGTAGATTACAAGAGAAGTCTAAGTAGGGCCCACTCCAGTTGACAAGGTCGACTACATTATAGAGGGGATGGGTTATGTCTAAGTGTCAATAAGGTAACTTTAAAGCCCGCATCTATGTGGCCAAAATATTATAACTCTCATAGCTAGGAAGGGTCACAATATTATGGAAACCTTATTCATATAGTAGATTTCAAGAGGAGTTTGATTGAAGCCTACTCTATTTGACAAAGTTGTTTACTTTATAGAGGGCTACATATATGTGTCAACGGGGTAAGTTTAACACGCATATCTATGTGGCTAAAATATAGTCACATAGCTAGGTGGGGTCCCACTATTATGAGATCCTTATTCATATAGAGATTACGAGAACAGTCCAAGTGCGGTCCACACAAGTTGAGCATGTGGACTTTATTATAGGGGGTACATCTATGTATCAAAAGGGTGACTTTAACATACGCATCTGTGTAGCAAAAATAAAAAGAGTCTCATTGCTAGGTGAGGACCCACTATTGTGAATCCTTATTCATGTAGTAGATTATAAGAGCAGTCCAAGTAGGGGACTACTTTATTTGACAATGTCAACCTTGCTATATGGGGGTATAACTTTGTGTCAAAAGGGTAACTTTAACACTCGCAACTGTATGGCTAAAATATAAAAAATCCCATAGCTAGGAGGGGTCCTACTATTATAGAATCCTTATTTTTGTTATAGATTATGAGAAAGTTCAAGTAAGGCCTAGTCTAGTTGACAATATTATGGAGGGGTACATATATAGTAAAAGGGGTGACTTTAACACCCATATCTGTGTAGACTTAATATAAAAAGTCCTATAGGTAGGAGGGGTCCCACAACTGTAGGATCTTTATAAAAGTAGTCGATTACGAGATAAGTCCAAGTAGGATCCACTCTAATTAATAAGGTCTACTATATTTTATGATGGTATATCTATGTGTCAAAGAGGTGATTTTAACACCCATATTTTTGTGGCCAAAATATAAAGAGCCCTATAGCTTAGAGGGGTCCCAGTATTGTGGGATCATTATTCATATAGTAGATTACAAGAGGAGTTCAAGTGGGTCCCACTCAAGTTGCAAGCTCGACTACATTATATGGGGTATATTTATGTGTTGAAGGGGTGAATTTAACACCTACACCTGTGTGACCAAAATATAAAGATTTATATATCTAGTGGGGTCATCTTATATATATAGGATCCTTATTTATATAGAAGATTAGGAGAGCAGTCCAAGTGGGGTCCATTCTAGTTGACAATATTGACTACATTGTAGGTGGGTACATCTATATGGCAAAAGATGACTTTAACACAAATATTTATATGGCCAAATTTTAAATAGGTTAATATCTAGGAGAGGTTCCACTATTATGGGATCCTTGGTCAAATAGTAGATTACGAGAGGAGTCCAAGTGGGGCCCACTCTAGTTAAAAAATTTGACTATATTATAGGGCATAGTTCTATGTGTCAAAGGGGTGACTTTACCTTCATCATCTCTGTGACCAAAATATAAAGAGTCCTAATACTAGGTATGGTTCTATTATTGTGGAATCCTTATTCAATTATCGTTTTATGAGAGGCGTCCAAGTGGAACCCACTCTAGTTGACAAGGTCGACTTCATTATAGAGGGGTACATTTAGATATAAAAGGGGTGACTTTAATATCCGTATTTGTGTGGCTAAAATATAAAGAATCCCATAGCTAAGATGGATCCTACTATTGTGAAATCCTTATTTTTGTTGTATATTATGAGAGAAGTCCAAGTAGGGGTGAGACTTGGGCGGGTCTGACCTGAACCCGACTCGTCCAACTTGAACAATGGACAACCAGGGGTAAAGCTAGTTAAAAACTTGGATGGATTTGGATAAAAAAAGATCAACCCGATTTTAATTTGGACGGGTTTGGGCAACAATCTTCCCAGCCTGAGGAACCCGAGGAAGTGACACACTAAGGTTGAATATTTTGGTAGTTTTTTTAATCGAAATCAAAGACTGGATGTTTGATGTTGAATGCTAAGAATTTATTTGAAATATGTGAGGATATGGGTTGGATTATATGTTTTCTTTATGCAATTCAAAGATTTTTTTATCTAATTCAAAAATCTGTTGGGTTTTTTTCCCATCTATTTATATGCACTAGCATTTCTAACTGGGCAACCCGAGGAACTAAAACGGGTAAGCATGGGGTGGGCTTCCACGGGTTTTCTGAGTTCCACGGGCAAAACGGGTTAAGGTTTATGCAAGTCAGGTTAGGCATGGGCAGACCCTTCAACCTGCCCCACCCCTAAGTCTAAGTGGGGCAACTCTAGTTAAAAAGGTCAACTATGTTATAGTGGGGGTACATCAATGTGTCAAAGGGGTGACTTTAACACCCGTATCTGTGTGGCCAAAATATAAAGGCTCTCATAGCTAGGAGGGGTCCCATTATTATGGGATCCTTATTCATATAGTAAATTACAAGAGAATTCCATAGGGGGCCCAATCCAGTTGAAAGAGTCGACTCTATTGTAGAGGGGTACTTCTATGTGCAAAGGGGTGACTTCAACACCCGCATCTGTATGGCCAAAATATAAAGGTCCTTTAACTAGGAAGGGTCCTACTATTGTTTGATCCATATTTCTGTAGTAGATTATCAGAGGAGTCCATATAAGAATCCACTCTAGTTGACAAGACTGACTATATTATAGGGGGTAAATCTATGTGTCAAAGGGGTGATTTAATACGTGTATCTGTATAGCTTAAATATAAATCATCACAATGGTATGAGGGGTCCCACTATTGTAGGATCCTTTTATATATAATGGATTACAATAGGAGTCTAAAAGGAACCCACTCAAGTTGACAAGGTCAACTACTTTATAAGAGGGTACATCTATGTGTCAAAAAGGTTACTTTAAATCCCACATCTTTATAGCCAAAAATAAAGTCCTATAACTAGGAGGGGTTCCAATATTGTCTGATCCTTATCTTATAGTAGATTACGAAAGAAGTCCAAGTAGGGCCCAAACCAGTTGACACTGTTGACCACATTATAAATAGGTACATTTATAAGTCAAAGGGGTGATAATAACACACGCATCTGTATGGACAAAATATAAAGATCCCCAAAGCTATGAGGGGGCTAACTATTATGGGATCCTTATTCATATAGTATTTTACGAGAGGAGTCCAAAAGGGGACTACTCCAGTTGACAAGGTCAACTATATAATAGGGGGTACATCTATGTGTCAAAAGGGTGATGTTAACACCCATACATATATGGCTAAAATATAAAGTCTCATAACTAGTAGCAGTTTTACTATTGTTAGATCTTTATTCAAGAAGTAGACTACGATAAAGTCAAAATCGAGGCCTCCCCAATTGACAATGTCGACTTCATTATAGGGGGGTACATCTTTGTATCAAAAGGGTAACTTTAACATCCGCACTTATATGGCCACAATATAAAGTGTCCCAAAGCATGGAGGGGTCCCACTATTATAGAATCCTTATTCTTATTATCGATTACAAGAGAAGTCCAAATGGGTCCCACTCTAGTTGACAAGGTTGAATATATTATAGTGGGTATATCTATATATCAAAGGAGACTCTAACACCTATATCAATGTGTTAATAATATAAATACTCCTATAGCTAGGAGAGTTCCCTTTATTATGGAATTCTTATTCATGTAGTAGATTTAGAGAGGAGTCCAAATGGGGCCTACTCCAGTTGACATAGTCGATAATATTATAGAGGGTATATCTATGTGTCTAAGAGGTGACATTAACACCCGCATCTGTATGGCCAAAATATAAAAATTCTCATAGGTAGAAGGGGTCCCACTATTGTGGGACCTTTATTAATATAGTAAATTATGAGAGGAGTCAAAGTATGGCCTACTCAAGTTGACATGAGGTGATTTTTAAACACTCACATCTGTATGGCCAAAATATAAAAAGTCACATAGATTGAAAGGGTCATACTATTATGGAATCCTTATTCAGTATTAGATTATGAGAGGAATCCAAATGGCCCCACTCTAGTTGATAAGGTTGCTTTATTATATGGGGGTACATCTAGGTATCAAAGTATTAACTTTAACACCCATATCTATATGGACAAAATAGAAAGAGTCTCATAGCAAAGTGGAGTCCCACTATTGTGGAATCTTTATTCTTGTTGTAGATTATTAAAGATGTCCAAGTGAGCCCACTCAAGGTTACAAGGTCGATTACATTATCAGGGGTATATCTATGTATCAAGAAAGTGACTTGAATACTCACATCTATGTAGCCAAAATATAAAGACTTCTATAACTACGAGGGGTCCCACTATTGTGGGATCCTTATTCATGTAGTAGAGTACAAGCAGAGTCCATTTGAGGCTCAATCTAGTTGACAAAGTCGACTACATTATAGAGGGGTATATCATGTATATGTATCAAAGGTGTGACAATAATTCCTATATTTGTATTGCCAAAATATAAAGAGTCCTATAATTAGGAGGGGTCCTACTATTCTGGGATCCTTATTCATATAGAAAATTATAAGAGGAGTCCAAATGGGGTCAACTCCAGTTAAAATAGTCGACTATATTATAGGGGGGTACATCTATGTATCAAATGGGTGACTATAACACCCATATCTCTGTGGACAAAATATAAAGAGTCTCATAGATAGGAGGGGTCCCACTATTATAAGATCCTTATTCATATAGTAAATTATAAAAGGAATCCAAGTGGATCCTACTCAAGTTGACAAAGTCAACTATATTATAGGAGGGTATATCTGTGTGTCGAGAGGTGACTTTAACCCTCGCATCAGTATGACCAAAATATTAAGAGTCTTATAACAAGGAAGGGTCCCACTATTGTGGGATCCTTAATCATATAGTAGATTAAGAAAGTAGTCCAAGTGGGTCTCTATCAAGTTGACTAGGTCAACTACATTATAGGAGGATACATCTATGTATTGAAGGGGTGACTATGACCCCCGTATTTGTGTAACCAAAATATAAAGAGTCTCATAACTAGGATGGGTCCCTCTATTATGGGATCCTTTTTCAGGTAGTAGATCACGAGAGGAGTCCAAGTAGGGCCCACTCTATGTATCAAATAGGTGACTTTACCATCCACAACTGTGTGACCAAAATTTAAAGAATCTCATAGCTAGGAGGGGTCTGACTATTATGGGATTGTTATTCATGTTGTAAATTACAAGGGAATCCAAGTGGGTCTACTCAAGTTGACAAAGTTGACTATATTATAAGGGATACATCTTTGTGTAAAAGGGGATATTTATTCATGTAGTAGATTTTGAGAGGAGTCCAAATGGGGCCCACACTAATTGACAAGGTCGACTATATTATAGGGGGTACCTCTATGTGTTAAAGGGGTAACTTTAACACCCATATCTCTATGGCCAAAATATAAGAGTCCCAAAGCTTGTGGGTTCCTACTATTATGGGATCCGTATTTGTATAGTAGATTGCGAGAGGAGTCCAAGTGGTACCTACTCCAATTGACAAGGTTGACAATATTATAGGGGGAACATATATACGTTAAAGGGGTGACTTTAACTCCCGTATCTATGTGGCCCAAATATAGAGTCTCACAGCTAGGAGGGGTCCCACTATTTTAGAATCTTTATTTGTATAGTAGAATATGAGAAGAGCCAAAATAGGGCCTACTCTAATTTTGACAAGGTCGATAACACTATAGGGGGGTACATGTATGTGTCAAAGGGACAACTTTAATACTGGCATCTGTGTAGTAAAAAATATAAAGAGTCTCATTGCTAGGAGGTGTCCTATTATTATATAATCCTTTTTGATATAATAGATTATGATAAGATTCCAAGTGGGGCCTACTCTTGTTGACAAGGTCGATTTTAATATAGGTGGATATATATTGTTATCAAAAGGGTGACTTTAATACCTGTATTTGTGTGGCAAAAATATAAAGAGTATCATAACAAGGAGAGGTCCTACTATTATGGAATATGTATTTCCTTGGTAGATTACGAGGGAAGTCGTAGGCCTACTACAGTTGACATGGTTGACTATATTAACGGGGGGTGCTTCTATATATCGAAGGGGTGACTTTAAAACCCAAATATGTATGGCCAAAATATATGTAGGGGGTATCTCTTTGTATTAAAGGGGTAATTTTAACACCTGTATATGTAAGGCAAAACTATAAAGATTCTCAAATCGAGGCGAGGTCCAACTATTATGGAATCCTTATTCATATAGTAAATTATAAGAGGAGTTCAAGTGGGGCCCACTCTAGTTGACAAGGTCGACTATAATATAGGGGGGTACGTCTATACGTCAAAGGGGTAATACTCGCATATCTGTAGACAAAATATAAAGTGGCCCATATCTAGGAGGGGTCCAACTACTGTGGGATCCTTATATATATATATATATATATATATATATATATATATATATATATATATATATATATATATATATATATATATATATATATATATATATATATATATATATATATATATATATATTATAGATTACGAGAGGAGCCCAAGTGTGGCCTACTATAGTTGATAAGGTCGATTATATTATAGAGGGGTACATCTATGTTTTAAAGGGGTAACTTTAATACCCAAATATGTATGGCCAGAATATAAAGAGTATCATTGCTAGGAGGGGTCCCACTATTCTTAGATCCTTATTCTTGTAGTAGATTACGAGAGGAGTACAAGTACGGGCAACTTCTGTTGACAAGGTCGACTTCATTATAGGGGGCACATCTAAGAGTCAAAGGGGTAACTTTAACACCCATATCTGTATGGCCAAAATATAGATAGACTCATAGCTAAGACATGTCCTACTATTATGGAATCATAATTCTTGTTGTAGATTATGAGAGAAGTCTAAGGTTGATCCACTCTTGTTGATAAGGTCGACTACATTATAGAGGATACATCTATATTTCAAAGGGGTGAATTTAATACCCGTATCTGTATGGCCAAAAGATAAAGACTCTCATAGCTAGGAGGGGTCCCACTTTTATAAAATCCTTATTTATATAGTAGATTATGACATGAGTCCAAGTGATGCCTACCATAGTTGTCAAAGTCAACAAAATTATAGAGGGATACATCTATATATCAAAAAGATAACATTAACACCCATATATGCATGGCTAAAATATAAAAAGTCACATTGGTAAGAGGGGTCCCTTTAGTAATAAATCCTTATAAATATAGTAAATAATGAGATGAGTCCAAGTGTTGCCCACTCTAGTTGACAAAATCGAATACATTATAGGGGTACATCTATGTGTTAAAGGGGTGACTTTAACACCCGTAATGTGTGGTCAAAGTATAAAGAATCCCCCAGCTTAGAGGGGTCCTATATTAATGGGTTCTATATTCATATAGTAGAATACAAGAGGTGTCCAAATGGGTCTCACTCAAGTTGACAAGGTCGACAACATTATAAAGAGTACATCAATATTTTAAAGTGACGACTTTAACATCTGTATCTGTGTGGCCAAAATATAAAGAGTCTCAATACTATGAGGGATCCGTCTATTGTAGGATCCTTATTTATATAGTAGATTATGATGTAAGGTCGACTTAAGTTGACGAAGCCGACTATATTATAGGTGGATACATCTATGTGTCAAAGTGTTGACTTTAACACTCATATCTATATGATCAAAATATAAAGAGTTCCATAGCAAGGAGTGATCCCATGCTATGGGATCCATATTAATATAGTAGATTATGAGAGGAGTCCAAGTGAGGCCCACTACAATTGACAAGGTTGACTTTTTTAACCCTAGTCAAAGGGGTGACTTTATCCCCCACTTCTGTGTGGCCAAAATATAAAGAGTCTCATACCTAGGAGGTGTCTTACTATTGTGAAATCCGTATTCTTGTTATAGATTACAATATAAGTCCAAATGGGTCCACTCGAGTTGACAAGGTCGATTATATTATTGGTGGGTTCATCTATGTGTCGAAGCGGTGACTTTAACACCCGTATCTGTGTGGCCAAAATATAAAGACTCCCATAGCTAGGAAGAGTCCCACTATTATTCGAGCCTTATTCATATAGTCCAAGTGGGGCCTACTCTAGTTAACAAAGTCGACTATATTATAAAGGGGTAGATCTATATGTCAAAGCGGTGAATTAAACACTCGTGTTTGTTTAGTAAAAAATATAAAGAGTCCCATAGATAGAAGGGGTCCTACTATTTTTTGATCCCTATTTATAGTTTACGAGATGAGCCCATATGGGACCTACTCCAGTTGACAAGGTTGACTACATTATAAGGCATATATCTATATATCAAATGAGTGAATTTAACACGTATATCTGTAAGGCTAATATATAAATAGTCCCATAGGTAGGACTTTACCACACGTATCAGTATGGCCAATATATTTATATATCAAAGGGGTGACTTTAACATGCGTATCTATGTGGCCAATACATCTATATGTCAAAGGGATGACTTTAAGATAAATATTTATATGTCAAAGGGAGGTACATCTATGTGTCGAAGGGGTGACTTTAAGCCCAAAATATAAAGAGTCCCATTACTAGGAAAGGTCTAACTATTATGGAATCCTTATTCTTATAGTAGATTACGAGAGGAGTCCAAGTGGGGCCCACTCTAGTTAACAAAGTCGACTATATTATAGAGGGGTACACTTATGTATCAAATGGATGACTTTAACAGCTATATCTGTGCTGCCAAAATATAAAGTCCCATAAGTAGGAGGGGCCACACTATTATGGGATCCTTATTCAAGTTGTAGATTATGAGAGGAGCACAAGTGGTGCCAACTCCAGTAGACAAGATTAACTATATTATAGGGGGATACATCTATATATCAAAATAGTGATTTTAACACCAGCATATATATGGCCAAAATATAAAAAGTATCATAGTTAGGAGGGGTCCTACCATTGTGAGATCCTTATTCATATAGTAGATTACAAGAGGAGTCCAAATAGGTCCCACTCAATTGACAAAGTTGACTATATTATAGGGAGTACATTTATGTGTCTGAGGGTAACTTTAACCCTCACATTTATGTGGCTAAAATACAAAGAGTACCATAACTAGAAGGGGGTCTTATTATTATGGGATCGTTATCCATGTAGTAGATTATGAGAGGAGTCTAAGGATGTCCCACTCTAGTTGACAAGGTCGACTAAATTATAGGTGGGTACATCTATATATTAAAGATGTGTTTTAACACTCATATGCGTATGGCCAAAATATAAAGAGACATATAGCTAGGAGGGGTCCCACTATTGTGGGATCCTTATTAATAATTGTGATTATGAGAGGAGTCCAAATAGGGACCATTATAGTTGACAAAGTCGACTATATTATAGGGGTACATTTATATATCAAAGGGGTGACTTTAATACCCATATATATGTTTCCAGAATATAAAGAGTCCCATAGCTAGGAGTGGTCATATTATTGTGGGATCATTATTCATATTGTAGATTTCATGAAAAGTCTAAGTAGGGCCCACTCTAGTTAAAAAGGCCTACGATATTATATGGGGTACATCTATGTGTCAAAGGGGTGAATTTAACACTCATATTTATATAGCAAAAATATAAAGACTGCCAAACCTAGGTGAGGTCCCACTAATGTGGGATCCTTATTCATATAGTAGACTACGGGAGGAGCCAAAGAGGGGCCTACTCAAGTTGATAAAGTAGACTATATTATAGGGGGTAGATTTATGTATCGAAGGAGTGACTTTAACACCTGTATCTGTACATGCAAAATATAAAGAGTCTCATAGCTATGAAGGGTCCCACTATTATGGATTTCTTAGTCAAGTAATCGATTACGAGAGGAGTCCTAGTATAGCCCACTATAGTTAAAAATATTGACTATATTATAGGGGTTACATCTATGTGTCAAAGGGGTGACTTTAACACCCTCATCTATATGGCCAAAATATAGAATCCTATTTCGTGTGGAGTCCAAGTAGGGGCTATTCTAGTTGACCATGTGATTTTATTATTAAGGGCTACATCTATGTGTTGAAGGGGAGACTTTAACACCGACAACTGTATGGCCAAAATATAAAAAATCTCATAGCTAGAAGTGGTTCCACTATTATGAAGTAGAAGTGGTTCCACTATTATGAAGTCCTTATTCTTATTAAAGTTTAGAAGAAGAGTCTAAGTGGGGCATACTCTAGTAGACAAAGTCAATAATATTATCGAGGGGTACATCTATGTGTCAAGGGGGTTACTTTAGCACCTGTATCATTTTGGCCAAAATATAAAAAAGTTATATAGGTAGGAGAGGTCCCACTAATGTAGGATCCATATAATTGTAGTAGATTATGAGAGGATTCAAAGTGGGGCCCACTCAAGTTAATAAAGTCAACTATATTTTAGTGGGGTATATCTATCTATCAAAGGGGTGACTTTAACACTCCTATTTTTGTGGCCAAAATATTAAGCATCCCCATAGCTAGGAGGGGTCCTACTATTGTGTAATTATTATTTATGTAGTAGATTACGAGTAGAGACAAAGTGAGTCCCACTCAAGTTGACAAGGTCGACAATAATATTAAGGGAACATTTATATATCAAAGGGTGACTTTAACCCCCATATCTGTATGGCCAAAATATAAAGAGGCCCGGAGCTAGGAGGGGTCCCACTATTATGGGATCCATGTTCATATAGTAGATTACAAGCAGAGTCCAAGTGGGGCCACCCTAATTGAGAAGGTCGACTACATTACAGGGGGTATATTTATGTATTAAAAGGGAGACATAAAGAGTCCTATTGCTAGGAGGGGTCCCAATATTGTGGAATCCTTATTCATATAGTATATTACAAATGGAGTCCAACTGGGTCCCACTCTAGTTAACAAGGCCGGCTTTATTATAGGATGGCATATTTAAGAGTCAAAGGGGTGACTTTAACACCTGTATCTGTATGACTAAAATATAAAAAGTCATAAGTCTAGAAGGGATAATACTTTTGTGGAATCATTATTCTTGTTGTATATTATAAGAGAAATCAAATTGGAGCCTACTCTAATTTACAAATAGTATTGAGGGGGTACATCAATATGTTAAAGGGTTGACTTTAACACCTGAATTTGTGTGACCAAAATATAAAGACTCTTAAAGCTAGGTAAGGTCCCACGATTATGGTATCCTTATCCATGAAGTAGATCATAAAATAAGTCCATATGGTCCTAATCTAGTTGACAAAGTCAACTATATTATAGAGGAGTACATCTATGTGTCAAAGGCGTGACTTTAACAATAATATCTATTTGGCCAAAATATAAAGACTCTCACAGGTAGGTGGGGTCCCACTATTGTGGGATCCTTTTTTATATAGTATATTACAAGAGGAGTCCAAGTAGGGCTCATTCCAGTTAACAAAGTCGATTACATTATAGGGGATACATCTATGTCTTAAAAGGGTGACTTTAATACCCACATCTATATGGCCAAAACATAAAGAGTCTCATCGTTTATGGGGCTCCCACTATTATGGGATCCATATTCATGTAGTTAATTATAAGAGGAGTCCAAGTAGGTTCTACTCAAATTAACAAGGTCACCTATAATATATGAGGGTACATCAATCTGTCAAAGTTGTGTCTTTAACCCCCGTATCAGTATGGCCGAAATATAGGGAGTCCCATAACTAGGATAGGTACCACTATTGTGGGATCATTATTCATGTCATATATTATGAAATGAGTCTAAGTAGGTCCCACTCAAGTTCACAAAGTCGACTATATTATAAGGGCTACATCTATATGGAAGAGATGACTTTAACCCCCGCATCTATATGTCCAAATTATAAAGAGTCTCATAACTAGAAGGGGCCCATTATTATTAATTTTTTATCTATGTAGGGCCTACTTTAGTTTACAAGGTCGACTACATTATAGGTGGATACATCTAAGTATCAAATGGGTGCTTTTAACACCCGTAACTGTATGACCAAAATATAAAAAGTTCCAAATCTAAGAGGGGTCCCACTAGTATGGGATCCTTTTTAAAATAGTCGATTACAAGAGGAGTTCAAGAAGAGCCCACTACATTTGACAATGTCAACTGTATTACTGGGGGTACATTTATGTGTTAAAAGAGTGACTATAAAACTAGCATCTGTGTCGCTAAAATATAAAGAGTCATACAGTAATGAAGGGTCCCACTATTATCAATCCTTATTATTATAGCAGATTACGAGAGGAGTCCAAGTGGGGCTCACTCTAGTTGACAAGGTTGACTATATTATAGGGGGTATATCTATGTGCCAAAGGAGTGACTTTAACACTCATATTTGTATGGCCAAAATATAATATGCACTATTACTAGGAGGGGTCCCACTATTGTTGGATCCTTATTCATGTAGTATATTATGAGATGAGTCTAAGTTTGGGCCACTCCAATTGGTATAGTCGAGTTCATTATAGGGGATATATCTATGTGTCAAAGGGGTCACTTTAACACCTGTATCTGTATAGCAAAAATATAAAGAGTCATATTGCTAGATGAAATCCCACTTTTAAGGAATCCTTATTCTCATTTTAGATTACAAGAGATGTTCAAATGGGGCCCACTCCAGTTGACAAAGTTGATTACATTATAGAGGGGTTATATCTAAGTATTAATGAGGTGACTTTGAAACCCATACCTGTATAGCTAAAATATTATCTCTCTCATAGCTAAGAGGGGTCCCACTATTATGGGCTCGTTATTCATATAGTAGATTTCAATATGAGTCTGAGTGGGGCCTACTCCAGTTGACACAGTCGTCAATATTATAGAGGGGTATATATATGTGTCAACTGGGTGAATTTAACATCAATACCTATGTGATAAAAATATAAAAAGTCCCATAGTTAGGTGGGGTCCCATTATAATGGGATCCTTTTTTATATAGCAGATTACAAAAGCAGTCCAAGTGGGGCCCACACAAGTTGGCCAGGTTGATTATAATATAAGGGGTATATCAATGTATTAAAGGGGTGACTTTAACATCTGCATCTGTGCGATCAAAGTATAAAGAGTCCTATTGCTAAGAGAGGACCCACTATTGTGGACCCTTATTTATGTAGTAGATTATAAGAGCAGTCCAAGTGGGAGACCATTCTAGTTGACAAAGTAGACTTCTCTATATGGGGGTACATTATTGTGCCAAAGAAGTGACTTTAACACCGATAACTATGTGACCAAATATAAAGACTCCCATAGCTAGAAAGGATCTCACTATTATAGAATCCTTATTCTTGTTGTAAATTAAGAGAAAAGTCCAAGTAAGGCCTACTCAAGTTGATAAAGTCGATAATATTATAGTAAGGTACATCTATATGAAAAAAGGGTGACTTTAATACCCGTATCTGTGTGGACATAATATAAAAAGTCCTATAGATAGGAGGGGTCCTATAATAGTAGGATATTTATAAATATATTAGATTATGATATAAGTCCAAGTGGGGCCCACTACAGTTAATAAGGTCGACTATATTTTATTTGGATATATCTATATGTTAGTGTAAAGACTTTTAACACCCACATCTTTGTAGCCAAAATATAACGAGTCTCATAGCTAGGATGGGTCCCAGTATTATGGGATCATTATTCATGTAGTAGATTATGATGAATTCAAGTGGGTCCTACTCAAGTTGCAAAGTCGACTATATTATAAGGGGTAAATTTTTATGTTGATGGGGTGAATTTAACACCTACATCTATGTGACCAAAATATAAGGATTCTTATAACTAGGAGAGGTCCCATATATATGGTATACTTATTTATAAAAAAGATTATGAGAAGAGTCCAAGTAGGGCCCACTCTAGTTGAAAATATTAACTATATTGTGGTGGGTACATCTATGTGGCAAAAGGTGACTTTAACATAATTATCTGTATGGCTAAATTTTAAAAGAGCCAATAGCTAAGAGGAGTCCCACTATTATAGGATCCTTATTTATATAGTAGATTACGATAGGAGTCTAAGTGGGGCTCACTCTAGTTTAGAAATTTGACTATATTATAGGGGGTAGTTCATTCGTCAAATGGGTGACTTTACCTTCCATATCTGTGTGACCAAATTTTAAAGAGTCCCAATGCTAGGAGGGGTCCCATTATTTTGGAATCCTTATTCAATTACCATTTTATGAGAGGAGTCCAAGTGGAGCCCACTCTAATTGACAAGGTCGGCTTCATTATAGAGGGTATATTTAGGTGTCAAAGGGGTGACTTTAATACCCATATTTGTATGGCCAAAATAAAAAGAATCTCATAGCTCGGATGGGTCCTACTATTGTGGAATCCTTGTTCTTTTTGTATATTACGAGAGAAGTTCAAGTGGGGCAAATACTAGTTAAAAAGGTCAACTACATTATAGAGGGGGTACACCTACGTGTCAAAGGGGTACGTGACTTTAATACCCGCATCTGTATTAGGGATGGCAATTATTCGGGTTTATCGGGCTACCCGACCCTATTGGGACAGGTTTGGGATGCTCAAAAACGGGTTTGGGACGGGTTTGGGATTTGCATTTAAAACCCGGTCGGGTTCGGGTTTTACTCCAACCTGCCCCGACCCGACCCGGGTATATAACCTATCAGGCTATCATATGAGTCTTGAATTCTCCACAATGCATAAGTGCACGGACGGCAGCACACGAGTTTACCGATCGGGCCGACCGATTGGAGAAGATCTGACCATGGGTGTGATGCACACGAGTAAACTGGGAGACGATCAATTGCCAATTGGAGAAGATATGAACTCCAAATCTTATGCCATCGTGCGGCTGTGATGCACTCGAGTCTACCGACCGAGCCGACCAATTGAAGAAAATCTGAACTCCTAATCATGCATCGTGCGGTTGTGAAGCACATGGGTCTCTTCATAGTCATGCACTCATGCAGACTTTTTGGTTTTTTGGAAGCTAAATATGCAGTTTTGGTGAAGTCGACCCGACCCGACCCGCAATGCATAAACGGGGCGGGCACGGGTTTTTTCAATGCTAATTGGGACGGGTTTGGTAATTACCCTCAAAACCCGACACGGGTTTGGGACGGGTATGGGCGGGATAAAATATAATGGGGCGGGTTCGGGATAGGGCCGACCCGCCCCAAACCCAACCCGTTGCCATCCCTAATCTGTATGGCCAAAATATAAAGACTCCCATAGCTAGGACGGGACCCACTATTATGGGATCCTTATTCATATAGTAGATTACAAGAGGAGTCCATAGGGGTCCCAATTTAGTTGAAAAAGTTTACTATATTGTAGAGGGGCACATTTAAGTGTCAAATGGGTGACTTAAATACTTGCATCTATGTGGCCAAAATATAATAAGTCAATTGCATGGAGAAGTTCCATTTTTGTAGGATCCTTACTCATATAGTAGATTACGAGAAAAGTCCAAGTGGTGCCCACTAAAGTTCAAATGGTCGACTATATTATAGGGGGTATATCTATGTGTTGAAGGAATGACATTAACCATCGCATCAATGTGGCCAAAATATAAAGAGTCGCATAACTAGGAGAGGTCTAACTGTTATTGTATCTTTATTCAAGTAGTAGATTACGAAATAAGTCCAAGTATGGCCCATTGCAGTTGATAATATCGACTACATTATAGGTGGGTACATCTATATCAGAACGGTGCTTTTAAAACCCGCAACTGTATGGCCAAAATATAAAGTGTCCCAAAGCAAGTAGGGTTCCCACTATTATTGGATCTTTATTCATATAATAGATTATGAGATGAGTTAAAGAGGGGCCCACTCCAGTTGACAAGGTCAATTATATTATAGGGGAGTATATTAATGAATCAAAGGGGTAACTTTAACATCCATATTTGTGTAGCCAAAATACAAAGAGTCCCACGGCTAGGATGGGTCCCACTATTATAGGATCCTTATTTATGTAGTAGAATACGAGAGAAAAGCAAGTAGTGCCCACTACAGTTGATAAGGTTGACTGCATTATAGGGGGTACATCTATGTGCAAAATAGTGACTTTAATACCTATATTTGTTTAGCCAAAATATAAAGAGTACTAATGCTATGAGGGTCCCATTATTATGGGATCCTTATTCATATAGCATATTATGAGAGAAGTCCAACTAAGGGGCATTCTAGTTGACAAGGTCGACTTTGTTATAGGGGGTATATCTATGTGTCAAAGGGGTGACTTTAACACCTATATCTATATGTTTAAAATATAAAGGGTCCTTTTGCTAGGATGGGTCCTACTATTATAGAATCCTTATTCTTATTGTAGACTACGAAAGAAGTCCAAGTGGGGCCCACTTTAGTTGACAAGTTCGACTACATTCTAGGAGTTTATATCTATATGTCAAATAGGTGACTTTAACACCTGTATCTGTGTGGCCAAAATATAATGACTCCCATAGCTAGGAGGGGTCCCACTATTGTGGGATCCTTAATCTTGTAGTAAATTCTGATAGGAGTTAAAGTGGAGCATACTCTAGTTGACAAAGTCGATAATATTATAGAGCGGTACAACTATGTGTTGAAGGGGTGACTTTAACTCCTACATCTGTGTTTCCAAAATATAAAAAGTCCTATAGGTAGGAGGGTTCATATTACTTTGGGATCCTTATAAATATAGTAGATTACGAGCGAAGTCTAAGTTGGTCCAACTCAAGTTGACAATGTCGACTATATTATAAGGGGTAGATCTATATGTCGAAGGGCTGACTTTAACACCCGTATTTGTGTGGCCAAAATATAAAGATTCCTATAGCCAATTGGGTTCCCACTATTAAGGGATCCTTATTCTTGAAGTAGATTACAAGGAGTCCAAGTGGGTCCCACTCAAGTTGACAAGATTGACTATATTATAGGGGTATATCTTTGAGTTAAAGGGGTGACTTTAATACCCGCATATATGTGGCCGAAATATAAAGAGTCCTATTACTAGGTGGGGTCCACCATATGTGGGATCCTTATTTCTGTAGTAAACTATGAGAGGTTTCTAAGTAAGTCCTACTTCAGTTGACAATGTCGACTGTGGGGGATGATCTCCGTGTCGACCCAAAGACTCCACCCAACCAATCAATCGAGTCGAGTCAAAAGTCCGATCAGACATTTTTCTAGTCGGATAGTGATGACTTGGAATTGAACTTCTGAACAGTCAGGAAATTATTGACAAGAGATATGATCTCGGAGTTCAGTCGAAGCCTATGTCTCCATACTATTAGGAGCAACCTGAATTCACTAACACTTGAACTTAAGTGACCTCAACAGACCGAGTCTCACTGGTTTCTCTTCTAAAAGAATATTAAAAGATTCAGAAGTCAGAGCTCTAGATTTTTCGGAAGTCTGATTCAGAAATCAGATATTATATCTATTACACTCGTAGGGTCTATAATTTATAGAGATTCTGAAAAGAAACTGGGGTTCGGGGCAGTTTATACAACTATCGTCGAGATTCAGACAAGGGCTGGTGGGTCCCGCTGTCATCTCTGTGGGTCCCCCAGGCAGGGCTGGTGGGTCCGCTATCGTCTTTGTGGATCACCCGGCAAGGCTGGTGGGTTTCGCTGTCATCTCTGTGGACCCCCTAGGCAGGGTTGGTGGGTCTTGCTGTTTGGGTGTTGGCCAAATTTTGCACCCACATCGACTATATTATAGGTAGGTACATTTATTGGTCAAAGGGATCACTTTAACACCCATATCTGTGTGGCAAAAATATAAAAAGTGTCATGGCTAGGAGATTTTCCATTATTGTAGGATCCTTGTTTATATAGTAAACTACGAGAAGAGTCCAAATGGAGCCCACTCAGGTTGACAAGGTTAACAATAATATAGTGGGTACATCTATTTGTCAAAGGGGTAAATTTAACACTCGTATCTGTGTGGCCCAAATATAAATAGCTCTATTGCTAGAAGGGGTCCCACTATTGTGGAATCCTTATTTATATAATAAATTACAAAAGGTGTCCAAATGGAGCCAACTATAGTTGACGAGGTCAACTTTATTTTCGATCCATATTTGGGGGTCAAAGAAGTGACGATAACACCCGTCTATGTGTGGCCAAAATATAAAGAGTCTCAGAGCTCAGACGGATCCTACTATAATGGAATCCTTATTATTATTATAGATTACCAGCGAAGTCCAAGAAGGGCCCACTCCAATTAATTAGGTCGACTATATTATAGGGGGTACATCTATGTATTTAATGGGGTGACTTTAACACCCAAATCTATGTGGCCAAAATATAAATACTCCCATAACTAGGAGGGTTCCAACTATTATAGGATCCTTATTTATGTAGTAGATTACGAAAGGAGTCTATGTAGGGCCTAATCTAATTGAGAAAGTCGATTATATTATAGAGGGTACATCTGTCACAGAGGTGTCTTTAACATCCATATATGTTTAGCTAAAATATAACAAATCATAGAGGTAGTAGTATCTAAGTGGGGCCCACTCCAGTTGACAAGGTCGACTACATTATATGAGGGTATATTTATGTGTCGAAGGGGGTAGCTTTAACTTTTGTATCAGTGTGGCCAAAATATAAAATGTCTCATATCTAGGAGAGGCCCTACTATTGTGGGATCCTTATTTACGGGTTAGATTTTGAAAGGAGTCCAAGTGGGTCCCACTCAAGTTGACAAGGTCACGCGACTATATTATAGGGGGTATATTAATATGTCAAAGGGGTAACTTTAACTCCTAAATATTTATGGCAAAAATATAAAGATTTTCATAGCTAAGAGGGGTCATATTATTGTGGGCCGGATCCTTATTTATGTAGTGGATTACGGGATGAGTTCATGTTGAGCCTATCATACAAGGTCAACTATATTATCGGTGGGTATATCTATGTATCAAAGGGGTGACTTGTATACTTATATCTGTGACCAAAATATAAAGAGTTCCATAGCTACGAGTGGTCTCACTATTGTGAAATCCTTATTCATGTAGTAGATTTTGCGAGGAGTCCAAGAGGGGCCACTTTGGTTAAAAAAGTTAACTATATTAAAGAAGGTACATCTATATGTCAAAGTTATGACTTTAACACCTTTATCTGTGTGGACAAAATATAAAGAGTCCCAAAGGTAGAAGGGGTCCTACTATTGTGGGATCATTATTCATGTCGTAGATTTCGAGAAGAGTCTAAGTGTGCCCATTCTAGTTGACAAGGCCAACTATACTATTGGGGGATACATCTATGTGTCAAAGGGGTGACGTTAACGCCTACATCTGTATGGCCAAACTATAAAGCATCCCTAAGCTAAGAGGGGTCATAACATTGTGGGATCCTTATTTATATACTAGATTACGAGAGAAGGTCCAAAGAGGCCCACTATAGTTGACAGGGTCAAGTACTTTATAAGGGTACATCTATATGTCAAAGGGGTGACTGTAACACTCGTATCTGTGGGGTCAAAATATAACGTCCCATAGCTAGGAGGGGTTATGGGATTTTTTTTTCATATAGTAGAATACGAAAGAAGTAAAAGTTGGGCCCAATCCAATTGATAATATTGACTATATTATAGGGGTACATCTATGTGTCAAAAAGGTTACTTTAACACCTGCATTTATATGGATAAAATATAAAAAGCCCCAAAGCTAGGAGGGGTCCCATTATTGTGGGATCTTTATTCATATAGTAGTTTACGAGAGGTATCCAAAAAGGGCCTAATCCAGTTGAAAATGTCAAATACATTATAGGGGGTACATCTATGTGTCAAAGAGGTGACGTTAACACCTGCATCTGTGTTGCCAAAATATAAAGTCTCATAACTATGAAGGGACCCATTATTGTGGGATCCTTATTAACATAGTAAATTACGAGAAGAAACCAATTAGGGACCATTCTAGTTGACAATATCGACTTCATTATAGGGGGTACATATCTATGTCAAAGGGGCGACTTTAACACCAGCTTTTGTATGGTCAAAATATAAAGAGTTCTATAGTTAAGAATGGTCCCACTATTGTGGAATTCTTATTCTTGTTAAGGATTACAAAAGAAGTCTCATGGGACTGACTTTGTTGACAAGGTCAACTACATTATTGAGGGGTTTATCTATGTGTCAAAGGTGTGATTTTAACACCCGCATCTATATGGCCAAAATATAAAGACTCCTATAGTTATGGGGGTCCCACTATTATGAGATCCTTATTAATATAATAGATTACGAGATAAATCCATATGGGGTCTACTATAGTTGATAAAGTTGAAAACATTATTGAGGAGTATATTTATATGTCAAAGATGTGACTTTAATACCCGTATCTGTGTGGCCAAAATATAAAAAGTTACAAAGGTAGATAAGGTCACACTATTGTTGGATCCTTATAAATATGGTAGATTATAAGAGGAGTCAAAGGGGTTCCACTACAGTTAACAAGGATGACTATATTATAGAGGGATATATCTTTGTGTCAAATGGGTGACTTTAACACCTATATATGTATGGCAAAAATATAATGAGCCCCTAGCTAGGAGGGGTCCCGCAATATCGACTATATTATTAGTAAGTATGTCATGTATCAAAGGGGTGACTTTAATACCCCCATCTGTATGGCCAAAATATAAAGTTCTATAGCTAGGAAAGGACCCACTATTATGGGATCCTTGTTTATATAGTACATTACAAGAAGAGTCCAAGTGATACCTATTCTAATTAACAAGGTCGACTACATTAAAGGGGGTACATCTATGTGTCAAAGGAGTGACTTTAACATTCGCATCTGTGTGGCAAAAATATAAATAGTCTCATTGCTAAAAAGGGTCCCACTATTATGGAATTCTTATTCATGTAATAGATTAAAAAAGGAGTCTAAGTGGGGTCCACTCTAGTGGACAAGATTGGCTTTATTATAAGAGAGTATATATTGGTGTCAAAGAAGTGACTATAATTCCTACATCTGTGTGATCAAAATATAAAGTCTCATAGTAAAGAAGGGTCCCACTATTTTTGAATCCTTACTCTTGTTGTAGATTACAAAAGAAGTCAAAGTAGACCAACTCCAGATTATAAGGTTGACTACTTTATCAGAGGGTAGATCTATATGTCAAATGGGTGACTTTTAACACATGCATCTATATGGTAAAAATATGAACTCCCATAACTAAAAGGGGTCTCACTATTGTGGGATCCTAATTTATAAACTAGATTACGAGAGAAATCCATGTGGGGTTTAATCCAGTTGACAAAGCCGACTACATTATAGTGGGGGACATATATGTGTCAAATAGGTAATTATGATACCTGTATTTATATTGTCAAAATATAAAGAATACCATAGGTAGGATGGGTCCTACTATTTTGGGATCCTTATTCATATAGCAAATCATAAGAGGAGCCCAAGTGGGGCCCACTCCAGTTGATAAGGTCGATTACATTATAGGAAGTACATCTATGTGTATAAGGGGTGACTATAACATCTGCATCTATGTGACCAAAATATAAAGTGTCCAAAAGCTTGGAAGGGTCCCATTATTATGGGATCTTTATTCATATAGTAGATTACGAGAAGAGTCTAAATAGGTCGCACTTAAGTTAACAAAGTCGAGTTCATTATTGGAGGGTACATCAATGTGTCGCAGGGGTGACTTTAAACCCCGTATCAGTGTGGCAAAAATATAAAGACTGTAACATCCACCCCAAACACACAAGATTTTGTCCGCTTTGCTCGTGCCCGCACGAGAACTTCCCAAGGTGGTCACCCATCCTAGTACTACTCTCGCCCGAGCACACTTAACTACGGAGTTCTTATGAATTTCGTAGCGGCGCACGGTTTTAAAACGTGTCTTCTATGTTCGGGAGGGGAAATTATATAAGTATCTCAGGATCTCCTTCTCTCCAGGAGATGTAGGGCTAACTCGTGGCCTTGTACACCTCACCTCACCTCACCTCATCTATCTTAGCATTCCAGCCTCAGGAGTCTTGGCTATTGGCTATTGGCTCTTGGTCGTTACAATCTACCCCCTTAGGGCTATACGTCCTCGTGTAGGGTTAGACCCCCCTATTGCGAGGAGAACCGGCTCTGATACCATTTTGTAACAATAGCCAAGAGCCAAGATCGAATAGGCCAAGAGCTAAGAGTCAAGACTCCTGAGGCTGGGATGCCAAGATGGATGAGGTAAGGTAAGGTGAGGTGAGGTGTACAAGACCATGAGTTAGCCCCACATCACCTGGAGAGAAGGAGATCATGAGCTACTTATATAATTTCTCCTCCCAAACATAGAAGACGCGTTTTAAAACCGTGTGCCGCTACGGATTTCATAAGAACTCTGTAGTTAAGCGTGCTCGGGCGAGAGTAGTACCAGGATGGGTGACCCCCTGGGAAGTCCTCGTACGGGCACGGGCAAAGCGGACAAAATCTTGTATGTTTGGGACGGATATTATAAAGACTCTCATAACAAAAAGGTACCTCACTATTATGGGATCCTTATTCATGTAGTAGATTACAAGAGGAGTCAAAGTAGTTCTCACTCAAGTTGACAAGGTCGACTACATTATTAGAGGGTATATCTATATATCGAATTATAGATTCTGACCCTTGTATCTGTGTGGCCAAAATATAAAGAGTCCCATAACTAGAAGGGGTTTCGCTATTGTGGGATCCTTATTCATAGTAGGTCCCACTCAAGTTGACATAGTCAACTATATTATATTGCGGTACATCTATGTGCCAAGGGGGTGACTTTAACCCACACATTTTTATTGCCAAAATATAAAGAGTCTCATTAGTTTGGGGATCCCACTAGTGTAGGATCCTTATTCATGTAGTAGATTATTAAAGAAATCTAATAGGGCCTACTCTAGTTAACTTGGCCAACTATATTATAGTGGGTATATCTATGGGTCAAAGGGGTGACTTTAACACCCACATCCTTAAGGCCAAAATATAAATAGTCATATAGCTAGCAGGGGTCCCACTATTGTGGGATCCTTATTTATGTAATAAATTATAAAAGGACTCCATATGGAGGCCACACTAGTTGACAAGGTCAACTTTATTATAGAAGGTACATCTATGCGTCATAGGGGTGGCTTTAAAACCCTCATCTGTGAGCCAAAATATAAATAGTCTCATAGCTAGGTAGGTTCTCACTATTATGGAATCCTTATTCTTGTTGTAGATTATAAGAAAAGTCCAAGTGGGGCCCTCTCTTGTTGATAAGGTCGATTATATTATAAGGGGGTACATCTATGAGTTAAATGGGTGCTTTAACATCTATATTTATGTGGCCTAAATACAAAGACTCTCATATCTAGGAATGATCCCACTATTATGGGATCCTTATTTATGTAGTTGATTACGAAAGGAGTTCAAGTGGGGCCTACTCTAGTTGACAAAGTCGATAATATTATAAGAGGTAAATCTATGTGTCAAATAGATGAATTTAACACACGCATCTTTGTGGCCAAATTATAAAGAGTCCCAAAGGTTGGAGGGGTCGTACTATTCTAGGATCCTTTAAGATATAGCATATTATAAAATAAGTCCAAGTAGGGTCCGCTCCTATTGACAAGGTCGACTATATTATAATAGGGTATATGTAGATGTCAAAGGGGTGACTTTAATACTTGCATCTGTGTGGCCCGAATATAAAGAGTCCAAATACTAGAAGGGGTCCCACTATTGATTCTTATTCATGTAGTATATTACGAGAAGAGTCCAAGTGGGTCCCATTCAAGTTGGCAAGGTCGACTATATTATAGGGGGTATATTTATGTGTCGAAATGGTGACTTTAACACCTGCATCGGTTTAAAGAGTCCCATAATTTGGGGGGGTCCCACATATATGGGATCCTTACTTATTTAAAAGATTACGAGATGAGTTCAGATAGGACCCACTCCAGTTGACAATGTCGACTACATTATAGATAAGTTCATGTATGTGTCAAAAGGGTGACTTTAACATCTATATCGATATGGTGAAAATATAAAGTCTTATAGCTAGGATGGGTCCCACTAGTGTATGATCTTTGTTAATGCAGTAAATATAATTGGCGTCCAAGTGGGGCCAACTCCAGTTACTATGGTCGACTACACTACTAGGGGGTTCATCTATGGGTCAAAGGGGTGACTTTAATACCTGCATCTGTGTGGAGAAAATAAAAGGTATCTCATACATAGAAGGGGACCCACTATTATAGATTCCTTATTCTTGAAATAGATTACAAAAGATGTCCAAATGGGGCCCCCTCTAGTTGACAAGGTCGACTGCATTATAGAGGGGTACATCTATGCGTCAAAGGGGAGACTTTAACACCTGTATCTATGTGGCCAAAAAAAAAAAGTATCCCATAGATAGAAGGGGAACCACTATTATAAGGGGTACACTAATGTCTTGAAGGGGTGACTTTAATACCCACATATGTATGGCCTAAATATAAAGAGTCCTATAGTTATGAGGGGTCCCATTATTATAGATCCATATTAATGTAGTAGATTACGAGAGGAGTCTAAGTGGGGTCTACTTCAGTTAACAAGGTCAAATGTATAAAAAGGGTACATCTATTTGTTAAAGAGGTGACTTTAACACCCGTATCTGTATGGTTAAAATATAAAATCTCATTGCTAGAATAGTTTCCACTATTTTGGGATCCTTATTGATGTAGTAGATTACTAGAGGAGTCCAAGTAGGGCCCTCTCTAGTTAACAAGGTCAACTTCATTATACGGGGGTACATCTATGTGTCAAAGGGGTGGCTTTACTTTTCGCATCTATGTGGCCGAAGTATAAAGAGTCTTATAGTAAGGAGGGGTCTAACAATAGTGGATTTCTTATTCTTATGGTAGATTAGGGGAAAAGTCAAAGTGGGGTGTACTTTAGTTGGCAAGTTCGACTATATTATAGCAGAGTACACTTATGTTATCGATCTATAAGGGAGTACATTATAGAGTCATACTACTAATTGTCAAAGGGATGACTTTAACACCCGTATCTGTGTGGCCAAAATATAATAGAGAGGTACATCTATATGTTAACAAAGTCGACTGCATTATAGAGAGGTACATATATATGTCAAAGGGATGACTTTAACACCAGCATCTGTGTAGCTAAAATATAAATAGTCCCATAGCGAAGAGAGGTCCCACTAATATTGGACCCTTATTCATATAGTAGATTACTCGAGGAGTACAAGTGGGTCCCACTCAAGTTGACAATGTCGACTACATTATAGAGGGTACATCTATGTGTCAAATGGGTGACTTTTACACCTACATATATATGACCAAAATATAACAGGTCCCATAACTATGAGGGTCCGGCATATGTGGGATCCTTATTCATGTAGTAGATTACGAGAGGTATCCAAGTAGGGCATACTTCAGTTAACAATGCCGACTACATTATAGGTGGGTACATCTATATGTCAAATAGGTGACTTTAATACCCAAATCTGTGTGGATAAAATATAAAAAGTCTTATAGTAAGGAGGGGTCCCATTATTGAAGGATCTAAGTTCATATAGTAGATTATGAGAGGAGTCATAGGGCCTACTTAAGTTGACATGATCATCTGCAGTATATGCTGATACATCTATGTGTCAAAGAGGTACCTTTAATACCTGGATATGTGTGGCCAAAATATAAACATTATTATAGCAAGGAGGGGTCCCGCTATTATGGAATCCTTATTCTTGTAATAGATTATGAGAAAAGTCCAAGTGGTACTAATTCATATTGAAAATGTCAACTACAATATAGGGGGGTAGATCTATTTGTCAAAGGGTGACTTTAACACTTATATCTGTGTACCAAAATATAAATACTCTCATAGCTAGAAGAGTTCCTATTATTATTGGATCCTTATTCATGTAATAGATTTCAAGAGAAGTCTATGTGTGGCCCAATAAAGTTAACAAAGTCGACTATATTATAGAGGGGCACATCTATGTGTAACGATCGACAACATATAAGAGGATACATCTATGTGTCAGTTAACCTCTATATGAGTGAGACCAAAGTATAAAAAAGTCTCATAACTACGTGGGGTCCCAGTATTGTCAGATCCTTATTTATGTTGTAGATTACGAGAGGAGTCTAAGTGGGTCCCATTCAAGTTGACAAGATCGACTATATTATTGGAGATTTATGGACCGTCCATTAAAACCAATTATTTGAATTGTGTATTTGATGCCCCTAGAGGTCCAAAAATACCCCGGAAGGGGGTGCCGCACGTTAAGGCCACACGTTACCGGCCGCAATATATATATATATATATATATATATATATATATATATATATATATATATATATATATATATATATATATATATATATATATATATATATATATATATATATATATATATATATATATGATAACGATCCAGTGAGATAACTTTGAGAAACCTATCTAGAGGTTTTAAAATTTGATGAAAATTAGTGAATATGCTCTCTATGGCAGGTTGATCATCCTCACAAAAAATATCAAATTCTAAAACCTCTAAATGCATCAAATACACAATTCAAATTATTGGTTTTAATGGACGGTCGATCCACACAGTGGGTGCATCAGACTGCTGCGGTGTGGTGCCGCACTTACCGCAAGAACGCTGCACCTCAGGCATTGTTTTACCTACCTAGAAGTTTTGAAATTTGATGAACTTTGGTGAGGGTGTTGTCTAGGGTAAAATGATCATCCTCACCAATTTTCATCAAATTCCAAAACTTCTAGGGGGGCCAAATGGTCGAAGCAAAATCAGTCATCCGCAGTCACCGTTAAAATGTGCAGATTTTGCTTCGACCATTTGACCCCCCTAGAAGTTTTGGAATTTGATGAAAATTTGTGAGGATAATCATTTTATCTTAGACAACATCCTCATCCAATTTCATCAAATTCCAAAACTTCTAGGTAGGTAAACAAGCGAGAGGTGCAGCGTTCTTGCTGCACCTCGGGTGCAGGCCCCGCCCTCATATATATATATATATATATATATATATATATATATATATATATATATATATATATATATATATATATATATATATATATATATATATATATATATATATATATATATATATATATATATATGGGTCAGGATCGGATGACCCAGCAAATTTTGAACCAGCAAATAACCCAGCACCCTTTTATGCATCTACAGGTTTTATAATGGGCTGATTTTTTATAGGCATGTTGTCCGATGTTTGCGCCTGTTGACCGATGTTTAACACAAGCTATAGCAAATACACTACAGATTTTCATGTCACTCACTGTGTTTGATACATATCGACTTCTCTTTTATTGATTACTACTACTGATGCTTTCTTTTTTATGACTGATCTATAGGCAACGTCATCTCATTCATGGTGTACCTTGCTCCACTGTAAGGATCACTCAGTTTTTCTCCTTGCTTTACAATTTTCACTCAAGGACTTTGCAGTGATCAGGCCTAAACTGCTTGTGATTGCAGGCCAACATTCTATCGGGTGTACCGAAAGAAATCGACGGAAGGGTTCCAATCGGTGCCTTACGTGGCCGCTTTGTTCAGCGCGATGCTATGGATCTACTATGCGTTCCTCAAGACCGACGCTTGCCTTCTCATCACCATCAACTCAGTCGGATGCATCATTGAGACCATATACATCTCCATGTACCTCGCCTACGCCCCGAGGAATGCTAGGGTATGATAACTCAGACTTCTTAATTGGATGCTTTTAGCTTCCAGTCCTAGAGGAGTTTTTGACACATTTTCGTGTTGCAGATTTACACCGTGAAATTGATCATGTTATTGGATGTGGGATTGTTCTTCCTGATCGTTCTCTTCACTTACACGCTGGCAAAGGGCTCCAATCGTGTGAAAATTCTCGGATGGTTCTGCGTTAGCTTCTCCGTCTGCGTCTTTGCGGCTCCTTTGAGCATCATTGTGAGAACAAAATAAAAACCTTAAATTTATTTTTCATTTTGTGTTGCGACTAATGTGCTGCCTTCATCAAGTTCATTCGTGATGATTGAAAAGTTTTACATATAATTTTGGTTTGATAGAGGCTTGTGGTTCGAACGAAGAGCGTGGAGTTCATGCCATTCTCGCTATCCTTCTTCCTCACCATGAGCGCCATCATGTGGTTCACCTACGGTATACTCACGAAGGACATATATGTGGCGGTAATTCCCCTACAACTCATCAAGTCTATCATTGTTGGGCTTAAATCTTTTTCTTTCTTGTTGTCCTCCTAATCTCAAACTCATGATTTCTCGCCCAAATAGATTCCAAACGTATTGGGGTTCACCTTCGGAGTCATTCAAATGGTGCTCTACATTGTCTACAAGGACGCGAAGATGATCACCGGAGAACAAAAGCTACCCGAGCACATAGGAGACATTGTCAAGCCGAGCCCAATCCCAGGGTCGGAGGTGCACAAGGTGGGAGCCGAACCATTAGAATCCGGTGAGGAGATGAATAGCAAGGAGGACAAGAAGGGGAACGATAAGGTCGATGGTGACAAGAAAGCGGGGGGGGGGGGGGGGGATGTATGGAGGAGGATGAGATGAAGCCCCCAGTGTGAGGTTAACACAGAGATGGAAAGCAATATTTTTAGTCCTCTTCATCACTTTGGGTTCTTTCCATCACTTGTCCTTGGGTTCTAGTTGGAAGTGTTTGTATGAATGTGCAGCAGTTAGAATGAAGTGCCAAAATGGCCAAAGTTTGTTCTATATATAGGATTTATGAGAGGAGTTATGAGAGTGTGTATAAAACACTCATTAAGTATTAAGTGCCCAAAGCTGTTCTGCTTGTGTAACTGTATTCATTGAAGTGCCAAAATGGCCAAAGTTTGTTCTATATATAGGATTTATGAGAGGAGTTATGAGAGTGTGTATAAAACAATCAGTATCATACCAAACCCATCTCCACCATTCATCTAATTTTCCTTGCATCATAGCGGTGGAAGCACTATTCTAGGGGCCATGGGATGAACCCTAGGTGGACGCCTGAGATCCTCCGTAAGGCCATCTAACGGTCCCTATGAATTTCGGTAAGGTACCAAAGAGGGTACCATAGAATTTTCCTATTAATTAAGAAAGAGGGTTATGCTCTTTGGCTGATAATGCTGTCACCGAAACTGACTTTAGGAACACACTTTTTTGTCAACCAAACATCTATTTTTATAAAAAAAATTTAGCGACGGTTCACTAGTTATGGGGAGCCGTCCTAAGAGCATGTACAGCGGCCTCCTCAAAATTGGCCTCCTCAAAAGCTGAGTTGAGGAGAAAATGCATGTCACGTCATCTTTGAAGAGGGAAAGTAGATGGCAGTCTCCTCAAACGCTGAGTAGATGGCAGTCTCCAACCGTCGCCTCAAAATCTGCCAATTTTGGGACAATGACAATCGAATTAATTTGGACCACATGATCGGCATCGTACAACTGTGATTTACAAGGACAAAACCACTCTCGTGTGCACAATATCACATTGAGAAGGAACTCTCCTCACTAACGTTGAGGAGGAGGTTGAGGAGTTTGGGTGGGGACCACCGGGTGACCCCACCATTGAGGAGTCCGCTGGAAGGGTTTTATGAGGGATTCTCCTCAATGGTGGTGGGACCGGTAGAGTTGAGGAGGCCTGGCCTGGCTGGGTCGGGCCTCGCCAGCTGCACAGCCGCCGACTACGAATCCGGCGGTCATGGCCGTGTCGAAGGGGAATGATAACCATGGTTTGTCGTGGTTGATCTCAACAGAATCCCCAAAAGAGAGAGGATAGAATGGGGGATGAGTAGAGGAGGGGCTGGGCTTTGGTGAGGGGGGAAGAAGAGGCTGGGAGTTCGGATTGAGGGAGTAGGGGTGGGGGATCGGGTTTTTTAAAAAAGAGGGGGGCGGCGGCCGGTGTACGGGCGGTCCGGGGAGATCAGAGAAGGAGGGGGAGAGCAAGGGAGGGCAGGGGATGGGGACGGTGAGGGTGATGGCGACGGGTCGGTGTGGGGGGCCGGGGCGGGAGCGGCTGACGGGTCAGGTGGGTCGGGTAGGGGAGAGAGAGAGAGATCCGAGAGAGAGGGGAAGGAGATCCGAGAGAGGGGTCGGTCGGGTAGAGAGGGATCTGAGAGATAGGGATGAGAAGGGGAGAGAGATATGAGAGATGGGGTGGGTTTCGGGTTATTGAGGAGATAAGAGGGGAAAGAGAGAGAGAGAGATGGAGTTGACTGTGTGTACGGGAGAGGGGAGATGGGTTGGTTGAGATGGGATGGTTGAAAGAGTTGGTTTAAAAATTGTGTACAGGTTTGAATAGAATGAAGGTGGGGTTTCGGTTTTTGCTGTAACTGAGTAAAAGGTGTTTGAGTTGGTACACTAGAGTATGTACAAGAGATGGTTGAAAGAGATTTTATTTTTTTATTTTATTTTATTTTGAGTTGTTGCACATATGGGATTTGTGTTGGTGCATCTCGTCCGTCGGATCAAAGTCCGATGTTCTAGGGAATGATTGAAAAAAATAAGGTAGTCCGGTAAGTTAGATCTTCATCCAACGGCTAAGATCAAGAGGGAGATCGGGGTGGAGTCATGGTGTGCCGGCCTAGGGTCTCGGGATTCGAGATAACCCGATCGAATCAGATCGGTGCTTGGGTCATCATACCGGCCCTAGTACGAACACCTTATTGGGTGTCGTGACATACGTCGTACGGCAGTGGGTCGCTACAGGGTTACACCATGTTCGGCAATATTAAGACAATTAATAGTTAAATAAGTAAATTGTTCTCACTTGCACACGTAACACACGCGCGTACGCGAGCGCGTGTTGACACACACACCCTCATGCCAGAGCAATCTCACTGATATCACCATGTCGCCTTGCGGCTTGGACCCGGGACCCATGGTCCGGTCTAAATTCAAATACAACAATGTATTACATACTCCCCAATACCGTGCCAAAATGCGTCAATTAATATTATAATTAAGGCTCCAAATATTAATACTAAAATCAGGGGTTAGCCTTAGCAAAAGTCAACCCAGGAGTATCGGGCATTACAGACCGCCTAGCCGTACCAAAAAAAAAGAGTACAGCAGAGTAGCCGTCGACATTGAGTTCAAATCTCCTCCCGATCGGCCCCGGTCGGTGGATCCGGTGCACTGCGACCCAATTAAGTGAATCACACTCCAGTCGACTGTATACGGCTTTGATGCGCGTGGGACCCACCGAGACCAACTCGAGGAAGTGATGGAAAGAGTGAATTCCGATTGAACAATATTGTGTGTGTGTGTGTGTGTGTGTGTGTGTGTGAGAGAGAGAGAGAGAGAGATGAATGGCTGCACCTGACCAGTGATGTGTTTCTCTGTGAGAGAGTGGGAAAAGAGATGAGACGGATTGGGTGGGTTGGGAACTTGGAAAAAAACCGAGAGAGAGAGAGAGAGAGAGAGAGAGAGAGAGAGATATGGGTTGGGATCTTGTAAACAAAACCAAGATAATGTGAACACACACAGAGAGAGAGAGAGGTGGGTTGCAGTGTATGTGAGAGAGATGTAGATGAGACGGGGTGGGAAGAAAGAATCCCGTATTTAGAGGCGAACATCTCTCCCTCTTTGAGGCTCAGCTCGGCTCAAGCCATCCATCTTTTAGATCCGACTGTGTGAAGGGATCCTACCTTGAATCTGAACCGTATGTACTCGTCTATCCGACTCCTGTCGCTCCGTGTTTAAAATGGTGGTAAACATGTGTGCTTCCGGATCCCGACCCTCTATATATATATATATATATATATATATATATATATATATATATATATATATATATATATATATATATATATATATATATATATATATATATATATATATATGGATTTCTCAATAAAATTGTGTCTTGCATCCGGCACCACGAACTACCGTCGACCTGCAACCTAGTACCTCGCCACTCTCGCGTGGCACCCACACACTGCTCAGGATGGTGTCTCCACGTTCACTAACACTATCCTTGCTTGATCTCCGGAAGCAACGACTACCAAATTCTCAGGGAAGCTCCCCATAATCTGGCACTCCAATGGAGCCCGTAGGCATTGCTCTCCTGCATTATGGTGTCAAACTTGTGCCAGTGGCTACTCAGGTGGCTCGCTAGCTCTTTATGAAGGTGGCTCGCTAGCTCTTTATATAAGAGAGGAGCCAGCGATGCCTCTCTTCTTCTCATGGTTAAAAAAAATGACCGATACCGGTACAGGCCAGGTATTGGGATCGGAGGCAGTACCGGTCCCCAATCCAAATACCTAGCATGTACCAGTCGGTATCAGTACGTACCGTTCAGTATAGATCGGTTCAAGCCGGTACTGACCAGTACAGACCGATACCGATAGGTTCAGGGGTTTTTTTTTTTGTGGGGGGGGGGAGGGGGCTTCAACCGTTATCTGTCTGTATCGCAAAATTATCTTAGTCATATGTTGGGCACTAATCTTAAAGGATTGACGATCGGTCCAGAAGGTATTATGGGCCTTTTTGGAGCCTTCTTAAATGGAGTCGTGCTCTATATAAACATATCTCACTCTCCTCTATATAATAGATACAACATAATGAGACAAGATCATGATGGTGATGATTAATCACATAATTGAATTTTTTTAGTTGGGTAGTGGAGTGAGCAAGCTATGCCTCCTCAGTCCTGTAAGGTAAAGGAGGCAATGGACATGCCTCATGCTCTCCTATATAATGGCCCATCCCCACAAGCCTCATGATCCAAACATATGCTCATGATCCAAACATATGCTACTGGGGTGAAGGGGGTTGCTTGAGGAGTTAGTTCTTCTTCTTGTGTTCTAACTTCTCTCTTAGGTGTTAGAACCACTCTTGTTTCATCGCGAGCAATGGCGGGGCTATCGTTGGTCGATCCTTGGGCCTTCGCCTTTGGTATCTTAGGTAGTCACCATCGGGAAATTCATTCCCTTCGTTCTTTCGCATGTCTTTCGATTTCGTTTAGTTATCGGAAACATCAAATGTTGCTTTTAATAAACTTTTTCGCCCCTACTTCCCTTGATTTCCTCCATAAAATTCAGTTTGCGCCTGTTGACCCGATGTTTAACACAAGCTATATAGCAAATACACTACAGATTTTCATGTCACTCACTGTGTTTGATACATATCACCTTCTCTTTTATTGATTACTACTACTGATGCCTTCTTTTTTATGACTGATCTATAGGCAACGTCATCTCATTCATGGTGTACCTTGCTCCACTGTAAGGATCACTCAGTTTTTCTCCTCGCTTTACAATTTTCACTCAAGGACTTTGCAGTGATCAGGCCTAAACTGCTTGTGATTGCAGGCCAACATTCTATCGGGTGTACCGAAAGAAATCAACGGAAGGGTTCCAATCGGTGCCTTACGTGGCCGCTTTGTTCAGCGCGATGCTATGGATCTACTATGCACTCCTCAAGACCGACGCTTGCCTTCTCATCACCATCAACTCAGTCGGATGCATCATAGAGACCATATACATCTCCATGTACCTCACCTATGCCCCGAGGAATGCTAGGGTATGATAACTCAGACTTCTTTATTGGATGCTTTTAGCTTCCAGTCCTAGAGAAGTTTTTGAGACACATTTTCGTGTTGCAGATTTACACCGTGAAATTGATCATGTTATTGAATGTGGGATTGTTCTTCCTGATCGTTCTCTTCACTTACACGCTGGCAAAGGGCTCCAATCGCGTGAAAATTCTCGGATGGTTCTGCGTTAGCTTCTCCGTCTGCGTCTTTGCGGCTCCTTTGAGCATCATTGTGAGAACAAAATAAAAACCTTAAATTTATTTTTCACTTTGTGTTGCGACTAACGTGCTGCCTTAAACAAGTTCATTCGTGATGATTGAAAAGTTTTACATATAATTTTGGTTTGACAGAGGCTTGTGGTTCGAACGAAGAGTGTGGAGTTCATGCCATTCTCGCTATCCTTCTTCCTCACCATGAGCGCCATCATGTGGTTCACCTACGGTCTACGCACGAAGGACATATATGTGGCGGTAATTCCCCTACAACTCATCAAGTCTATCATTGTTGGGCTTAAATCTTTTTCTTTCTTCTTTTCCTCCTAATCTCAAACTCATGATTTCTCGCCCAAATAGATTCCAAACGTATTGGGGTTCAGCTTCGGAGTCATTCAAATGGTGCTCTACATCGTCTACAAGGACGCGAAGATGATCACCGGAGAACAAAAGCTACCCGAGCACATAGGAGACATTGTCAAGCCGAGCCCAATCCCAGGGTCGGAGGTGCACAAGGTGGGAGCCGAGCCATTAGAATCCGGTGAGGAGATGAATAGCAAGGAGGACAAGAAGGGGAACGATAAGGTCGATGGTGACAAGAAAGCGGGGATGGGGGGGGGTATGGAGGAGGATGAGATGAAGCCCCCAGTGTGAGGTTAACACAGAGATGGAAAGCAATATCTACTACTCTAGTCCACTTATCTTTTTCTTTTTCATATAATTTTTTAGTCCTCTTCTTCACTTTGGGTTCTTTCCATTACTTGTCCTTGGATTCCAGTTGGAAGTGTTTGTATGAATGTGCAGCAGTTAGTATGAAGTGCCCAAAGCTGTTCTGCTTGTGTAACTGTATTCATTGAAGTGCCAAAATGGCCTAAGTTTGTTCTATATATAGGGTTTATGAGAGGAGTTATGAGAGTGTGTATAAAACACTTATTAGTTTAGTGAAGTGCCCAATTCTGGAAGCTTTGTGTGCATCTATTTTGGCTATCAATTAGGGTTCAACTTCAGTACCAAATTGCAAAATTCAGTATCATACCGAACCCATCTCCACCATTCATCTAATTTTCCTTGCATCGTAGCGGTGGAAGCACTATTCTAGGGCCCATGGGATGAACCCTACGTGGACGCTTGAGATCCTCCGTAAGGTCATCTGACGGTTCCTATGAATTTCGGTAAGGTACCAAAGTGGGTACCATAGAATTTTTCTATTAATTAAGAAAGAGGGTTATGCTCTTTGGCTGATAATGCTGTCACGGAAACTGACTTTAGGAACACACTTTTTTGTCAACCAAACATCTGTTTTTATAAAAAAGATTTAGCGACGGTTCACTAGTTATGGGGAGCCGTCCTAAGAGAATGTACATCAGCCTCCTCAAAATGGGCCTCCTCAAAAGCTGAGTTGAGGAGAAAATATATGCCACGTCATCTTTGAGGAGGGAAAGTAGATGGCAGTCTCCTCAAAAGCTGAGTAGATGGCAGTCTCCAGCCGTCTCCTCAAAATTTGCCAATTTTGGGACAATGACAATCGAATTCATTTGGACCACACGATCGGCATCGTACGACTGTGATTTACAAGGACAAAGCCACTCTCATGTGCACAATATGACATTGAGGATGAATTCTCCTCACCAACGTTGAGGAGGAGGTTGAGAAGTTTGGGTGAGGGCCACCGGGTGACCCCACCATTGAGTAGTTCGCTAGAAAAGTTTTTTTAGGGATTCTCCTCAATAGTGGTGGGACCCCTACATTTGAGGAGGCCACTGTGCATGCTCTAATGTTCTGATACACTCACCTCAAAAAGGTGAGCAACATCCACCCCAGCATCATTTTGGGGTGAGTGCATCATACAGCTCCCTACAACAAGTGAACCTCGCTAAGGAGAGAGGAGTCGAACTCGCCAAAATAGCTCGTCAATCATCAACATAGTCAACCCTTATTTCCTTAAAACCAGATGCTCTTTTCCTGGGAGTTGGAACTCCTAGAAAATGGATCAATTTCCATATTATTTCGTTAAAACCATCAAGTACCTAGGAATTTCCAAAACTTCCCACATTAGGTTTGGTATACAGGTAAATTGCTTTTACCCCGAGGATGCGTACGATGGGATTTACAGCTCTTAGGTAATTGGATGATAAATGAAATCCCACAGTGGGTTTTAATTCCCAGGAACAAGCAAGGAATGGGCCCATCTGCTGGGAATTCCAACTCCCAAGAAAAGCACACAGCTCTCAAATAGAAACCACACCAAGTATATGTTTTCTCCACCTTATCAAGCAAAAATTATGCCACAGAGAGAACATGTCAATTCTTATATGCTCATAGAAGTCTTAAAAATGTGCATGAAATAAATACTTCTCTGAAACTATTAGTACTACAAACCAACAATCTCACAACCTGATGAGATCTTTTCGAACCTCTCACACTTTCAAGCATAACCTTACTTCTTTACACAAGTCTAGCAAGCTATACAAACAGATCAGTTTGCTGAAAAGGAATGAAAGAAGCACATTCTGCGATAAGAATCTGTGATAATGAGGAAACATCTCACAGATTTTCTTCTCTCAAGCAAAAATTTCTGGGATTTTCCAAAGTTACAAGCATAAAACATTCAACTTCACCAACCCCAGAGAGCACTATATGCCTTCTTCCTGCCTCAAACAATATACACTCAACTCGCCCTTCACTTCCCTTGTTAGATAGAGAGAGAGAGAGAGAGAGATGGGGGGGGGGGGGGGGGGGGCTAAAATCTCAAGTAATATTTGCTACACGACTCCCAACTCTTTCTACAGAATCTACAAGAGGAAGAGATGTGGTTGGTAAACTTTACCCATTCAAATTCTGCTGACTAGCCCGAATCTTCTCCCGCCAAGTTTCTCCCCAGAGTTTGGCTTCGGCCACCGCTCGCTCTCGCTCGAGATCCTTATCAAAGATCGCAATTATCTCCCTCGGGGAGTCCTCTTTCACCAAGCAATCGACACCCCACTTACGCTCGGATCCTCCCTCATCATCGACCTTTGCTGTTATACTTCCACCCCTCTCGTCCGGTCCACCACCCCGGCGGCCTCTTTCATCATGGTCCCCTCTGGATCGGTTGCTAGAAGTTGATACTGTATTGGGGTCGTACGCATGGGATGCCAAGTAGGATAGGGCGGTCACAACATCGGCAATGAGGGGGCGGGTGGCAGCTTGCTCTTGGATGCACATGGATGCCACGGCGATGGCTTGGTAGAGCCCACGCATTGGAAACTTCCGTTCTAGCCTTGGATCAGCCAGCTTCTGGAGTTTCTTCCGGTCATGGAACATGGATCGTGCCTACAAACATTCATGAATTAAGATTCTTTAAGAACTTCAAGTGGAGAATCAGACATCAAGTACTCTGACCATGACTTTTTTACAAAAATCAGAACTGCCAAGTTCCTGGTTCAAGAGAAAAAGTTCCAAGATATCGGGCTTGTGTGCCATTGTTGGAAGGGGGGGAAAAGAAGACATGAATTCCATACTATATTTTGATCCCAAAATCACCCGATGGTTGAGTTTGAGATGCACCAAGTATTTCCGCATAACATGGAAGGCCAAATGGGGAATGCTGCTTCATTTCGGCTCTTTGGCTTATCACTAGGGCCTCATAGATGATTGCAATCCATTTTCTCTAGATTCGTAATTTAGGGGCACATCGATGGATTGTTCCATGGTTGCATTAGCTTAAACCAACAAGGTACGCTTTTTTGTCTGCCAACTAACCTCAGGCTTCTTGGACAGCTCTTCTTTTGCCAAGTTGCCTTGGTCGGGTTTGTCAACACCAATGTTAGAGGATTGAGGTCAGGCTAACAGTCGACCATAATTTTTTTGTCAATCTTCCACATGGTCAACCCCACCTTGATGATAAAACTTTGACCATAATTTTTTTGTCAATCTTCCACATGGTCAACCCCACCTTGATGATAAAACTTTGATAATCAAATTGAAAATGGGAGGCTGAAGGCCAACAGAGCTTTTGATGTACCAACCTCCATGATTATGCCTCGTAATTCATGAATGGATTAATGGTGTTGCCCCGAAATATATTCAAAGGAAGGATAGGATGTAACATTTGTAAAGGGTAAACAGATGGAAATCTGCGTATTATTCGCTTAGCAAGCGCAATGATGGTCAAAGACAAGGAGTGGGCAGGCGGATTAAAGACATTTTGAAGGATTAAAAAGTGGGGGGATACCAAACAAAACTTGGATGGGAGTTGTGAGAAACGCATCAAAGAAACCACTTATTTCAGAATGTGTGAAACAATGACAAAGTAGGAGCAACATACCTTACCCAAAATTAATAGGACAATGATTGTTGTCTATGTTCTATTATTAGAAAATCACCCAAGCAATTAGCATGAGATCCCTAGATCACTTCAGGATAGAAGCACTAAGTGAGCCAAGGTCATGGTGATTGGTGACATAAGAAAGGGAAACATCAATCACCGAGATAATTACTACATAAACAAACAATTTGAGCAGGCAAATCTTTCCTAACCATGTAATTAGCAAGCCTACAAGAATTTGGGTTCATAAACATTGTTATGAATCTATTTCTAGCGGGAACAATATCCACAAACAATGCAATGTTCCCCATTATTTCATACGTAGCTCCAATGAGAGCGCTATTAGGTCTCATCATCTTATCAAATCCGTCAACCCAAATAAATCTCCTTAATAAGGTTGTCTGTGGTCTTCCTCAGATGAAACTTGATTCTTCATAACTGCTCAATTTTAAGCAAATGGGTTATTTTGAGAATCTGATTGCAAATCAATTCACGGTGCAATTCTGAAGAAAAGTACAAAGATGTTTTACTCTTGGGCTTGATTTCCTCCACATCTTGTTGAACGATTCCAATTTGACTGTGGAGGTGGTCAAAATGGCTAAGAAAGAACTCGTTCAGTCCATCTTATGGAGCAGTTGATGTATTTAGCTTTACCAAATAGATAGTACGGATTTATAGTAGAGTCAATGCTTTAGAGTTCAGAAAACAAGGAAAAGTACCCATATAGGAGGCCTCTTTAAAGAAAACGCTACCCATGCCCGATCTCAAGCATGGATGAAAAAGGTCAAGGGTTGATGTTAGATTGACATACAGTCAAAAAAATTGAATGAGAGCTCAATATTTGCAAAGGTTTGGACGTAATAGCCCCTAATAGAAATATGGCCAAGAAGAATATATGAGATTGACCCCTACTAGATAGGACAAGGCTTGATGACTGGTTATGGCTAACATAATGTCTATAATTATGTCTCTTGAGACAGATGAGTGATTTTTTCTGCAAAAAAGTCTTGGTATTATCAAAAAAGAGTGGAAGAATAGTCTCAACCCCTCGAATGGTCAAACTGAGCAGTCTAGTTTATCAGACAAGAAAAAAACCCTTATCACATCAGATGACGTCTGTAATTAAGCGCAAATCTATGTAGCCTAGTCTGTTAGATCCTGTTGAAATTAGTTAACAAATTTGGAAAAGAACAATAAAAATGTATCAGAAAAGATGGAGAACATCTCTATATTTGAAATTCACGAAAATTCAAAATCAAAACAAGCGCTTACGGCAAGCAGTATAAGAAACTTACCCATGAAACAAGATTCTGTTCTCCATGCGGTCTAGTACTATCAATGGCCTTCCGTCCAGTGATCAGCTCCAAGAACACAACTCCAAAACTGTAGACATCGGACTTAACTGTCAATTGTCCCGTCATAGCATACTCTGGAGCACAATAACCGTAGGTTCCCATCACCCTTGTTGAAACATGAGATTTATCACCCGTTGGACCAAGTTTGGCTAGCCCAAAATCAGAGAGTTTTGGCTGAAATCCCTCATCCAATAATATATTGGATGATTTGAAGTCCCTATATATAACTGGGGGGTTCGCTTCATCATGAAGATACTCCAACCCTTTTGCTGCACCTGCAGCAATCTTCATTCTTGTATTCCAATCAAGTGGTTCCTTGTCTGGTGGAAGATCTACAAAATGATAAAAATCACACAATTTCAAGCTCCAAATACTACCAGTTGGTATATTGTTGTAAGGCCTCCATTTAACTACTTCAATCAGATAATCATCATACTTCTACTTACAGGGAGAATAAATATCCTGTAGAGCATGCATATAGATACGGAAAGGGGATAGGGCACATACAGCAAATAATTGTGACGATATTTACCATGACAACTAAGTAAAGGACTATTATTTGTGAAACTCATGTCCAGTTAAATAGTGTCAGCGAGTACTTGATACATACCCCTCTATGGTGACACTAACTAAACAACATATGTCCAAGCAAGTATATTCTTAAGAAACATACTTGTGATCAAGATGTGATTACTAATGCGCGGTTCTTTTTTAACCCAACAACTCAAGCTTGACCCCCTCAAACTTCGTTCATTTATTGTTTTTTCCCAAATTACCACCGTCCCTTAGCATTTTCTGCTTGGCATTCACCTCCTCCTCCTCCTTCCTACCCTACTCATCGGTGCTTGCGCAGGCCGCCATTGTTGCTAATTCCCATGCAGGACACTGCCATGCCTCCTCCCCCTCCTTCCTCTTCAACTTCCTCCATCTGCTTCCTCCTCCTCCTTCCTCCCTATCAAAATCCTAACCCCACCCAGAGACATGTTGGTGACTACAAGCCAGCATTGTTGGTGGGCTCCAACTAACATTATGATCTCACAAAGGCATTTCAGTGACTACAAACCAACATTGTTGATGTGCTCCAACTAACATTATGATATCAATGTCGGTGGGTAGCCATCGGTGGCTACCCTCCAACAATGAGATCATAATGTGGGATCGAACAAACCGACAATGTCAGTCGGTAGTCACCGACATGCCTCCAGGGTTGGTAGGGTCTCAAGAGGGAAGATGGAGGAAGGGGTGGAAGGAAAAAGGAAAAGGGGGAAGGAGTAGGAAGCAAGGGTAGAGGTGGAGGGGGCCTAGGGGAAGGGGGCAATGGGGGAAGGTACAGCAGGGTGGGTTAATACGAGGGAAAAAATAAAAGAAACTAGGTGAGTGTGAGGCTTAAAACAATGTGTTCAAATCTATGCAGTCAAAGTTGATAGTCATCCCCTAGTCAGCCAAGGGCCGAGTAGGACTAGTCGGCCAAAACTTATTCTAACCCCTCCCCCCTCCCTAAACTTATATGTTATATGAACTAGCATAAATGTCAATAAGTATATGATATTAGTCGGTCAATAACAATGCATGCCTTCACACTTCACAGCATGGGTATAAATACATAAGTAACAGAACACTATTGTATTGGCTTCATGCCCATGTCAGAAGACTTAGAACTAATAATTCATCACAATATTTATTTGTTGATGTTTAATCTGTGAACAATCCCAATTTTGATTATAGGGTTATATGGACATGAATAAATAAACAATAATTATTTGTCTATGTTTTTATCTCAAATTCTCAGATCCTCAATAGATGATTATAAAGAAGAGCCATAGTTGCGACTCAAGACTTCGAGGCAATGCAAAAAAATCCAAACAAAATTACTTGCAGAGACTCCTTACAAAAAAAAAATTGCTTGCAAAATGCTGCATGGGGACTAGTCCCAGTCGCTAGTCGGCGACTAGTCGGGATTCCGCCCAACTATGAATGAATCGGAATTAGCCGGTTGGCAAAATGTCACCTAGGGACTAATTGGGGACTAGTCCCGATTTTGATAGGTTCAAATATAATCGCCCTTACTAAAACAATTTTATTCCATCATTAAGATGAACTAGAACAGTATACATGGGTTTTTACTGGAAATAGAAATATTTTTTGACGATCTAGTACATGACATGAGCAACCGTGGTGGGAGAGAGCGTGGATTCATGTAGAGAAAGAATGGGATAGAGATGGGTGTAGTTCTCTAAATAGGAGAGAGGGGTTGTTACGTGGATTGGTTTAATAGCGGTGAGGGGGGGGAGGGGGAGAGAGATCATGAGAGAGCTACATATTGCCTATCTATTTTATCAGTTTTTTTATTTTTTATAAAAGTCTTCATGCACGTGCAATGCACGTGAGAGAAAGAGTAAGGGGAAGAACGGAGAGAGAGAGAGAGAGAGAGAAGGGGGAGCGGTTAGAGAGAGAGTATGCATGTACGCATGTCTTCTCTATGGGGGAATGAATATAGACCATTATGCCCCCAACGTTTTTTTTTTGTTTTATAAATTATTCTGCCAAGGGCATAAACAAAATTTTTTCCATAATGTCCTATCTCTTTGTATAGTAGAGAATCTAGAGATATCTATGATCTAACCATAATTCAAAATATACAATCTCCAATATCCATACACCCTGATTCAAGGAAGTTACAGTAAAAAAAACTTGGGGGACTTAGTGAGCCATCCCTGACAAAGAGACCGATTAAGCTAAAGGAGTCTAAAAATCTATGGACGAAAATACCCTCTATTGTATTTTAAATTTTCTTTGTAATGCCACCAAACCAGTGAGCTAGATATGTCTGCCTCCGCTGCTCATCGCCGATATACCCCACCTAGTCCCTCCTCACAAACGGTGGCTGCCGTCAGGCTGGGGTGCGATGCACCGGTCGGCGGTGGCTACCGTCGGGGTGGGGTGCAATGCACCAACCGGAGCCCCACCTCCTCCCTCCTCATCTACGGTGGTCACAGAGAGAGAGAGAGAGAGAGAGAGAGAGAGAGAGATAGGAGAAGAGAGATGGAAGAAAAAGAGCAGGAAAAGGTTAATTTCGGGTTTACTAAAAAAAGCATGGACCTTAGGCTAAATGAAACTTTAGGGGGTCCTGTTCACGGGATGGATCTGTTGTCAGGGACCTCTCACACATTAACCCAAAAAACTTTCCCAAAACTCTATCATATCACACGATCACGTCAACTCATTCTAATTAATATCACCATTGTCATCCAATGGATCTATCGAGAAAGCTTCCATCATGAACTCCCCCCACTTCCTACACATCAACCTCGATATGGATCAAAATGACTCTCATGCCTTCACCACTATCTTTACGTATACATAAATAAAAGTTTAGATTTAAAATTAGTGGACAAATTGTTGATAAAAGGGCGCTCCCTAGGTTAGTTTTAGGGCTAAGTTAGTATTTGTTTATATATAAGTCACTCCATCTGAGCGTACACCCAACCAGTTGGGGCACAAAAGACACGCCTGGGGCGCTTGGGGCGACGTGCACCCAGCCAGTTAGGTGTAAGCTCAAATGGCGTCTTTCCCCAATATTGCTAGCCCCGGGACGTTTTGGGTGCATCTCGCCCCAGGGCGATCCATAAGCGGGGTTTTTAAAATATTGTTACGATTACATTAATGGAAGAATTCAAGCTTTCTAGGGGATAGATTTAAGGCTGCAAGAAAGAGTACTATAGTCCTACAATTTTGTACATGGAGGATCTAATACCTTAGCATAGAGAGGCATTTAAGTCAAATTAAAGATTTTACTGAATGCAGTTGCAAGCTAGAAGAACCATAGAAGAGTTAAGAAGGCGATTTTGGGTTTAGGATACATGTCGTAGTAGGTTTGAAGGCCTATTTTCTCTATTTGTAGTTGACTTAGTATCACTTAGCATGAAGTCAACATAGAGAGATAAGAAATAACAATAGAAGAAATCAGGATTCAAAACTTAGCTTGAGAAGAGATTCTTAGGAAGGAGAAGAAAGATGAGAGAAGGATAAAGAGATGAACGAGGTAGACCATGTGGAATCCATCACAACTCAAACTTTCATTTAATTCATCTTCAATTCCTATATGCCACTCCATCACTTGCTATTTATAGCACCAAGTTTCTTAGGACTCAACGAAATGAGCCTAATAATTTTTGTTATAAGTGGGCACTCGAAATAGGAAGGGAAGAAAGGAGCCTCGACAAGAGAAAAGGATGTTTGCGACTTCTCACGAGTGGGGCTTTGTGACTATTCCTTTTCCACTAAAGAGTGATAAGCCACCTCATAATCCTTACAATTAGGTATTTAAAATTTCTCGTTTCCAATGCCAAATGGCCCAAATCCTAAGAAGAAAGCTCAAATACTTATTTTGTAGGAATTAGAATCATATCCTACATTCTGGGAGTAGATTCTAAAAAAAGGATCCAAATTCCCAAAACCAGGAATGGATGGCCTCTCCCTTCCCATCTTAAAAGTCACAAAGAGCACAAACAAAAGTCAGGCTTCCTTTATATTTATTATTTACTTTCATGTGCTTTTTCATAAACACATCTCTATCCCTTGGATCTCCATATTTACACAAAAAAAAAATGCTTAAAATAACTAGAATTCACCCAAAAGGACAATGAAAAAAAAACTTAAAGCATGTTTTGTTGTGTGCGGTTGGAAAGCAAGTTCCATGTACACATTGTTACGCAACTTTTTTGTTGTTTTTTTTTAGGTTGTTGTTTGGTTGTATGTGGTTGGAACCCACAATAAGTTGGAATTACACATGATTCTACTAACTTTTATGGCGTTCAAATTCACATCAAAATGAAATGAATCCAAGCCAAATGTGTCAACACACCACAGCAACTGTTGGCATCACCACGGCTCGTCGCTCACCACCGGCCACCCACACTTGCCACCCATCACCAACACCGACCACCACTATCGCCACTATCAGCTGTTGTTTGACCACCGTGACAACCAAATAGAGGTTCCATTTCATTATTCTAAGTCACATAGAAACAATAACAGCGATTTTTCCAAATTCGTGTTCTACAAGTGAAGCTCTCCATGTGCATGGTGCATTTATAACTGCCCGCAACAAGGCAGGATCCAAATTAACATAAAAAAGGATTCAAACTAAACCTTGACTCAAGTGACCTCACTGACCTAACCTTAATATTGATTTTGCTATGGTTTTAACAACTATCTGGTGTAAGATTCGGAGCGTGAAGTTTCGATCAAGGAGGTGTGAGGAGGAGGGGTCACTGAGACGACCCTCATGATCACGAACATTCCTGCTTTGGAGGTCGACCTTCTCAAGCGTGCTTCCTACCGGCGTCGTTTATCAGGCTCCATGAAGGCTACTTTGTCCCAGTGGCGTAGTCCATCATTAAATCCCCTTCTATCATTGAGTGAGCCCACTCCTATTAACAGAGACCGAGCACGACTTCGTCGATCTCTTGTTTAGCTTCCTCATGCTATCAGCGTTGAGTTATTCATGAAAGATTTAGGTGTAGCAAGGTTGATAATTTTATGTTTATTCTTAACACACCCACCATCATACTTGTTATCATACTCTATGTTGGTAATATCATCTTAATATAACTAGTGAATCTAGTGATGATGATGCATTTATCAATTCTTTTTCCTTTTCTTTTCTTTTCTTTTCTTTTCTTTTCTTATTTTTTGGAGGGGGGGGAGGCCTTTATCACTTCATTAGTAATTAGTGTTGAGTTCTTTATGAAAGATTTAGGGCCCTTACACTACTTTCTAGGAATTATGGTGACTCGGAAATTCGGAATCAAGATTGTTTAATTCTTAGGCCATGATTGGTTGTCAAGTTTTACTAAATAGTTTTGATAAACCTTGGTATTTTGTAAACCCATGCTTTTTAAATTGTATTTGCCTATAATTTGTTTGGATAGAAAATCTAGTTTGGTTTTAGGATTTATATAAAAGTGTGAATTTGGAGATAATGTCTACGTTTTCATAAAATATTGTAGGAAGCAGAGGACTAAGGGGAGGGACCACAATAGAACACGACAGGGGGAGGAGGGAACAAGGTAAAGGGGGGCACCCGGTGTACCATGGCAAGTGTGAAGGGGAGACAGGGTAAGGGGGTCTGGATATAATTCGACAAGGGGGAAGGGGACAACAGAGACAGGGAGGCCAAAAGAACACCAGAAGTAGGCGATAGGAACGGGAAGGGGGTTCGCAGTTGACAATGAGAAAGTGGGCAGGGGGAGGGAGTCAATGCAGGGGGGAAGTGAAGAGAAACAATCAAATAAGCATTAGAAAAACTAGCTTTAACAAAAAAAGGGGATAGTTTTTCCTAAACCCAAGTTTTTGGGGTTTAAGTTGGATTTAGATGTTAACATAACCTACTTTTACCTGTCCAAACAACAAATCAATAAAACCTATTTTTATTCAATCTAGTTTTATCAACCAAACAGCCACTTAGTCAAACAAAGAATGATATAGACCTTTTAAAAAAGAGCTGTTATGATTGACTGCAAGCATGCTCCTATCACAATAAGTACAGAATCAATAAAATCTAATTTTACAAAACCTAGTTTTGTCAGAATCTGACAACCAAACAAAGTATGATATAGACCTTTTAAAAAGGCTGTTATGATAGACTGCAAGCATGCTCCTATACAATAAATATCAATAAAACCTAGGTTTATCAAAATCTGACAACCAAACAGCCCCTTAGTCAAATATTACAGCGGCAGAAATCATATAGATCCTTTATCTTCTATGTGATCTTGGATCACACTATATTAGTCACCTGACTCACCTATAATTTATTGTGATAACAAAAGTGCTACTCATATGTGCATGATCCAGTGTTTTACACAAGATACAGGCACATCGAGAATGACTCACTTCATTCGAAAAAAAAGTTTTGTCGGGTCAACTTCAAATTAGATTTGTACCAAGTAATGAATAGATTGTTGATATTTTTAAGAGTCCTCCTACAGCAGCCTTAAAGAGCTATGTAACAAGTTGAACATATTATTGTCTTCCATGATCAACTTATGGGGGGATGTTAAGACTATTGCCAGCAAATATCTCATTCCCTCAATAATATATTCAACAAAATCTCAACCCCTCAACAACCGAACTAGTTTTTTGTTCAACAGTTTTTTTAAAATTCAAATTGCAAATCGGATAATGCAATATTTCAAAATACATTTGTACGGTGGAGAGATGGTTGAGAACTCTCCAAAACATTCAAACCACTTTTAGCTCTCCCTCTTTTTTTTCTTCCCTTATTTTTATCTCTAGCTCTCCATTAAATTAGAACACACCGCTTAGAATTAAAAAAAAAACATTGACCCCACAAGTAATAATTTGAATTGCCCTCAATCTCATTCTGTGTTAATCTTCCAAGGTTGGAAGATTTCTCAACTCTTTCAAGAAGATTTGAATCAAGATCGCTACTCTGGACCAGCAAGTGATGTTTGCTGATATTGAATTTTTGTTCGATTGTGTCTCAAAGAGTTTACTTTTGCCACTAGGGCTACTAATCTGGTAACAACAAATCAAATATTGTAACATTACTAGTTGTAGTTTTATATAATTGAAGTTGACAAAATCCCAAAACTAATGAAGAGCTGCAATCGTCGACTCCTGGGAACGCAATCATCAGACTCTTGAGGTTCATATTGAGTTTTCTATTGATATTGTTTGTCATGATTACAAGATTAAAGATGACAAACACCTTTAAAGCACAGGATGTCATCCAATCAAGTGTACACATCCGAGACTTCTATCGCGCACTCTTCTCCATGAATTTCTCCTCTCTTGCTCATCTTCAAATTTCTCCCATGGTCGTCTTCAGGATTCCTCCATGGTCATTGCCTTGGGCACCTCTATAGGCTTAACCTTGGGTTCATCTTTGGCCATTGCTTCAGCTTCCTTTGTGGACTCTTTTTCATATTCATTTGCGAGCATTACTTTAAAATCTTCATCGAAGAGAGGAGGCAAATGCGAATTAAAAAACATATGTTCCCTCTGGGGAATTTCTATGTAGAAGATTGTTCTACCTCCCTTCAAATAGCATTTCAGTGAATTCATGAGCTTGGTATTTTGATAGATAATAGATTTCATTGGTCTAAAAAGCGGTTCGGGCGCTCGCCTAGGCGTTTTGGGCCTTAAATCATACCGCCTATCTTTGGACCGCTTTCCTCGGCGTCCAAATGAAAGATCATCGATGTGATGTCGGATGCAATCAATATAAGTTTCCTTTCTCCCTTCTCCTCCTTCATGTTCAATTTTTTCTTCTTGAACTAGTACACTACTGTGTTGCTGCTGTATAGTGGTTCCCTTGGCCCACCGTGACTACCTGAAAGAACGATGATAGTGGCACCCCTGGCCCTTTTTGAACTCCTAAAAGAAGGATGACAATGAAAACATAGTAGAAGTGAAAATTTTAAAGTAATTGTCCTATGAAATTTCTTGCGCCTCAAACTATGAGTGCCCGCCTAAGCATATCCCACTTTCGCCTTGGAACTCTCCCCCACCGCGTTAGGTATGCCTAGCGCTTTTAAAAAAATTGATAGATTTGATAGTCGTACTCCCCCAAATCCACATTCCTAGCGCTTGAACACTTGTCAGAGATGATATATCTGCAATTCGAGACCAAGAACCTCCATGTATGGCCAGCGCAGGAAGGCTTCCGCTTGTTTCAAGGACTCCCCTTCCCTTGTCATTTACCAGCTTTGGCTAAAGAAGGGATTCGCTACTCCCCGGGTATGGCTCACTCTAACGTTGTTCAGATGGTCGAGTCTGCTCTCCGGGCGACCGACCGTTAGGATATGGTGCCAATTGATCCCGGTTCGTTTTTAGAGAGTTTGAAGAGCTAGAAGGAGGCCAACGACGATACTACTTTGATGGAGGATCCTGGATTCTCTGTGGGCGGAGGGTGATCCTCTTGCGGCACTAGTGTCATGTGATGTAGAGCTCTTGTTGTTGGGTCTATAATGTTCTTCTTGTGAAATGGTAATGTAAGCTTGTCACCCAAAAAAAAAATCGATACAAAGAAGTTGCATCTCCTACCTGAACTATCAGTTTGTTTCCACATTCCTAACAACCCCCTTTGTTGGGATATATCAACATGACCATTCATGTTAATCCTCAACATTCGTCCTCACATGTAGTCTTTGTTTGCAAAGACTCTTCAGTTAAACAAAAGGATAACCTTTCTCTGATACCAAACAATGTCGAGATACAAGTAGATAGCTCAACCAATTTGTCAATCACAAACAAGAAGATAAAGGAAAAGAAAGAATTTCAGTAAAAGGGTTAAAATTTATAAATTAACAGGAATTATCAACTGCTCAAAATCATAAATAATAGGGTAGATCTACAAAATAATGTTCTATTTATAGTCTTCATCCCATGACACTTGAACTACACGTAGGACTCAGATGCCAAAACATCGAAAACATTGCTCTCCTTTTATGGTTTGCTTCACCTTTCTACAATTTCCTATAATATTCTGCAGAATTTTCAAAAAAAGAAAAGAGGTTTACCCTACATAGAAAGACCCTAGTCAAGTTTTTCTAAAAGAAAACAAGTGAAGGGGGAGGTGAGGTCCGTGGGGAGTCCAGGAGTCCGGACCCATTTATCTTCCCAAAAAAAAAAAAAAAATTGGTTCCTTTTCTTCATCAATCTTGGATTTTCATCTTCCGATTTAAAGGGAGGCCAAGATCCCTTCAGTCCTTCCAAACTTTTGAAGAAGCAAGAGGGTTCCAGAAAAACCTTAGCATGAATCAAAACTATTAGTGGTGGCACTTCGTTGGTCTTCACAGAAGAAAACACAATTATATCATCTTCAATGAGAAGGCTGCAGTCCTGCTACAATTTTTTAGTCTCTACGTCTTTTCAATGCTTGGGTCGGTATTGTAGCTAGTCAGAAGAAGAAGAAGAACGTTCATACTTCAATAGTTCAATGAGGCTTTAGGGATTGGATTGGAGGAGGTTCTACTCCTGATATGTGAATCTACAATTAGAAATACTATCCAAAAAATTTCTCTACTTAGCCACTCATGGATTGTACCCGACTGACTATTTTGGTGTTTTTGGAAGTTCATATTGGGTCTGCTTTTGGAGTTGGTTGTAGTTTATGCTAGAATTGATGCAACTTTTTCTTTCATTGGACGATCCTCTCCTCACACTATCTTAATGCTGGATCACTCCATTCAGGTTTGTTTTATTTGGACTCCTGTTTATATATAGCTAAAAAACCATATTTTCTTTATAAAAAAAAACTGAATTCACTGTCAGTTCTAGTGTAACTCAATTTGGATGGAATAAGGCTTGCATATTAGGGTTATACTTCAACTCAATCTGCAAACCTTGCAAACATTTGGTAGCAATAACACATTTTTGGGAACTGTTAATTGCCAATTAACGTAAACCAAGTGCATGCTTTCAAAAGGGATATTAAAAAAAAACATTAGTGATATCGAGCACATCAATCCGTTTGGTCACATTGGTACTATCTCATGTGTGATGATCGAAACTCCTACCAGAGTAGCCAAAAGGATTTAGTTACAAGTTAACAACATATGTACAGCATCATTGTGATTACTAGCTGATTAATAAGAGATTAAGAGTACTCAAAATAAGTGCTTTTTTAAAAAAAAAGTAATAAGCGGAAATCAATCAGAAACGTTTGAAATTTCTATCTTTAACTAGCTTTTTCTTGATAATGAGACCTTTGTAACTGAAAAGGAGGAAAAATAAACAAAGTGAAAAAAATAAATGGAAATAATAAAAAATTAGTAGAGAATAAGATGCATGTGTAGCACTAAATGTTCTTTTATTTCTGCCTTCACTTTCAATAAATGTCAAGCCTAGAAATGTCAGTGAAAAGAGGTCAACAAGTCCTCAGATAAGTCAAACAAGTTCAACTGAAATAGTCGTGGTACAGAATCGTACCATGCAAATGATCTTCCAACGATCCGAACGGCATAAATTCATACACAAGAAGGCGTTGTTCCCCATCGGCACAATAACCAATCAAATTAACTAGATTAGAGTGATGCAAAAGGCTGAGCATGAGGACTTCCACCAGAAATTCTTTATTTCCTTGAAGCCCATCTCTATCTAACTGTTTCACGGCCACAACCTGCCAGCACAAGTAGTCCTCAGCCAAATGTAAGTCAAATACTATCACGAAATCATTTTTTTCAATGGCTGAATGAAGACTCTCTAACATGCACAAATAAATCCCACAAATAGTATTTTACCATAATAACATCAAGATCGATAGTTATGTTATGGACCTGATCATTATCTCAAAAGCCCCAGGACTAATGGAAATTAAGCCCAATAACTATTTAGGCACATAACAGACAACCATGCTTCCACAGCCAATGTCCCAGTGTTATCAGCCCCGGACCGGACCGACCGGTCCGACCGCTAAACCGCTGAACCGGAATCTCATCCGGACCAATCCAGTGTTAAGGATAGAAGCTGCATCCCACCCGGTCAAAACCGCTAAAACCGGGCGGCTTTGAGTGACCCGCTCACCCAGCCCGGCTTGAAAACCGGAATTAATCTTTCTCAGATCTGATCGTGAGAGAATCTCTCGCGATTCCCCAGCTCCCCTCACCTCGCGGAGTGCGGACTGAGGATTCTGCGGCCCATCAAATCACATAGATCACGGGGCGGATGCATGAAGATCTCCAGAAGACCCGACGGTTGAACCAGAGACCCGTGACCCGGGCCCCAAACCGTGTCAACGTCCAGTACGGGTCTGATAGCATTGCAATGTCCACAACGGCTGCAATCTGATGACAGATAGCTCTTTTCCATTTTTGAATTTTGAGATGGCTCTAACTCTGCCCCAAGTAGCCCTCTCCTACGTATAGCCCCTCCCGAGACTCAACCCGAGGTATGGTGGTGGCTCTAATACCAAATGTTATGGACCCGACCATTATTCCAAAAGCCCCACGATTGATGGAAATTAAGCCCAATAACTATTTAGGCACACACAACTAACACAAGTTCCCTGTAATATTTTGTATCCTACTTTACCAGAAAACCCCTACAATAAACATGCATTTTACCTGCCCTGTGCTTTCGATCCGCCCTTTATAAACACGACCAAATCCCCCTTCCCCTAAAAAACACTCTGGCCTGAAGTTCTTCGTTGCAGATGCAAGCTCCCGAAAGGTGAATGTCTGTGCCGAAATATTAAAACCAGACCCATCTTTTTGGTTAAATGTTTCCCTTTTCGACACCAATTTGCTTCTGGGTCTCATGCTATCAGCATCTGCAATCAATAAAAATTCAAATAAAACTCTGCAAATTCCGGTACAGTTGACTGACAATAGCACTTCAAGATCTTGAAATGAGATTTCTGGACTCCCTTATACATCAAAAGAAAGAAGCCCAATTGGGCCCATGAATCACCAACCCATCATTTTATTGAAAATTCAGAAATGCTCATTGAAGCAATCGAGCTCTAGCATCCGAAATGAGTTGGGTGTAGACGGATATCAAATCCTTCATACCATAGCATTTAAAACTAGATCAATTCATCAACAAGATCAAGAAAAGGAAGCAACACAAGTGTAATATTTTCTTGATGAAAACTTTTTTCCCATCCTACTCTAATGGCTTATTTACCCGCGACATAATTAATGAAAATTTTGGTACCCATATCAAAATGCAACGAAAAATCATCAAATTTAACTCTCAGACTATACAGACCAGATCGACCTATCAAAATTGTAAGTAAAAGAAAAAAAAGGCAACGAGAATTCGAATTGACCCGAAGATAATCGGTTGATGTGAGGAGGGACCATGGGTTGCTCTTCCCTCTTATCGTCTCCCCCGTTCCCCGGATCCAATTCAACTCTCTCCTTCGAATCGAAGCAAGGGAGACAACCCATCTCTCGAACCGATCCGAGGCCGAAGAAAGGACACTAAAGATCGGATCTTTCCATGCAGACCTCTCCCCCTCTGCTCACATCCCCCTTTGTGTGGGCATCGAATCGGCTCGGGGCATCAAGATCAAAATTCCTATCCGCCTTCTTCCTCCGGGTTTCAGTCCAGTTGGACGATATTCGACAGGTGGGATGAGAGAACAGTCAGTCGAAAGAGGCGTGCCGGCCGACGTGTTAGATTTAAATTTTATTTATTTAAAATTTATTTATTTACCTAATGTAATTTAATTAATACTTGAAAAAGATTAATGACTTGATTAATTGAACCCTCATAACACCTTTCAAAAAAAAATTTGTTGATACCCCCCATTCATCCTCCTAGCCTTTAAATAATAAACTTAGGCAACACATGGGTAATCGAAGAGTTTGAACCAAGACTTTCGATTATTTTATCTAATTCGCCACTAAGCCACATGATCAAGGAGCATCATCTTTCTCATTGGAGGGTGTCGTCGAGATTGGATAATATAATCTAGACTAGTATCGATCCAGTACAATGCACAGACAGTTGTGATGCCGCTCTAACGGATCGCACATCCAGCACCCAATCTTGCTCGCCATCATGTTTAATTATAAAAAAAAAAATTAAAGGAGAAGAGAGAGAGGGGTGGAGGCTGCCACATGGCACAAGAAGCCTTCATTTTATAAGAGTAATATAGAAGTGGTAACTTCCCGTCTATGTGCCACAATTGGATTGATAACTATAGATATAAGATATCCTTTCCTTTAATGAAAGCAACAAGACTTCCATAAATAAGATGAGGAATGGCCAATTACAAACTACTAGCTGGTATTGAAGAGACTGATGTAACTCAAAAGGGGTTTAGTGATGATCGGAGGACGGGCGTTTAGAAGGTGATGATGTACGTAAGATGATCGAAGGACAGGGTGAGTGGACTACTGGTAAACTTTTTTTTTTTCTTTTGAGAAGCCCCTCAAATTTGAGGGAGGTTTAGGCAACCCTCGACCAATTTTATTAATTAAATATCTAAAATATATCATATTTTAAAAATATTGGATTTTTTTTTATAAAAAGATGACAACAATAAAGACGCCTAAACTCAAAGTGTTCAAATATACGCTCATTCTCCTCCTCTTCCTCCTCCTCCTTATATTCTTCTTCGTTTCATATTGACCCCCAACTATTTTTTGAGCAATTTGAACCATGGACTATAAGCAATTTGAACCATGTCTGCATTTAGTACCCCTCTGTCAACTTTTATCCCAAAACAACCCTTGTTCTAGTAAGTATAAGCTAAATATTTCAATAATCATTTGAGTCTTATTGGAAATTAAGAAGGGTATTTTTGGAATAAAAAGTTGATGGAGGGGGCTAAATGCAGACGGAGCATAGTCTAGGGCTCAAATTGTTCAAAAAAAAAATTGAGGGACCAACATGAAATAAGGTGTATAGTTCATGGGACTCGTTTTTGTTATTTTCCCTTCATTTTATGTTCAATTGTTGCAAGACCGCACTTTACTGCTCTTAGTTTTTTCACACATTCACCTCAACGTACTCGATTCTTTCACACTCAACTTATGTGTTTGAGATCTTTTTTTTGGCCAACATTATGAACCATATAATATTATGGGTTTTATTATTGTCTAGCAAAATTACCATTAAGTCGTAAAGGCATAGGTCTATCACAATCACAACCAAATCTCATCTCCACTTCATCCAATCAACTCTAAGTCTATTTCATATATCATCAATATTTGTAGGGGTATGCAAAAAACCGACCAAACCGATTAATCGAACCAAACCAAGTCAAACCGAGTGGTTTGGGTTAATTATTCTAATATATGGTTTGGTTTGGTTTAGATTTTGAAAAAAACGATCTGGTCAGTTCGGTTCAAGCTAGTATATAGTAAATGGAATCCGAGGCAGACCAAATCGAACCAACTCATGTCAACAGTTTAAAAAAACTACCTAGATTTTGGTATCAATGGAATCTGAACCAACTTGTGATGGAGGGGCGACTCCTCTGCAGCACTCATGTCAAGGGTTTAAAAAAAACTACCCAAACTTTAGTATCAATGGAATTTGAGCCAACTCACGTTGGAGAGACGGCTCCTCTGCAGTACTATAGGCTCGCCTTAAAAGCCCTACCCATCGTCATTGTCCCCTTTGAAATCCCCTCCTTTCCTCTGTATCTTCCAAAGACGATCGGTGTGGGTGATCAGTGCCATGTCCTAGTGAATCCAGTCCTCCAAGCCTAAGGTACAACTGAGCTTTTCCCTTTACTTTTCATCCCCTTCATTCGTCTCCTTTCTCTTCCCTTGTTCATTCTCCTCTCATTTTCCTCCTCCCTTGAATCCAGCCCTCCCAATTCAAAAAAAATAAAAAAACGATGGAACCAACCAAACCAAACAAACCAAAATTGGTTTACTAATAGGCTCGCCTTAAAAGCCCTACCCATCATCGTTGTCCCCTTCGAAATCCCCTCCTTTCCTCTGTATCTTCCAAAGACGATTGGCGCAGGTGATCAGTGCCATGTCCTGGTGAATCCAGTCCTCCAAGCCTAAGGTACAACTGAGCTTTTCCCTTTACTTTTCATTCCATTCATTCATCTCCTTTCTCTTCCCTCGTTCATTCTCCTCTCATTTTCCTCCTCCCTTGAATCCAGCCCTCCCAGTTCAAAAAAAAAAAAACGATGGAACCAACCAAACCAAACAAACCAAAATTGGTTTACTTTGGTTCGGTTTTAGTATTTAATTGGTTTGGTTTGGTGAGCAAATTAGGAAAAACTGAATACGTTTTAATTATCGCTAACTTTTTTAGCACATGATTCATTCCCATGAGAAGTGCAGCCCTCTTCGGGAATAGCGTCTATCTGTGACATACTAGTAAATGCTCATGCCCATCAGCACTCGAACGGCCGCCTTCGACGGCGATGTGCCTGTCGGCACTCAAACGGGCCACCTTCAGCGGCTACCTTCGGGATGTGATTCACTTGTTAGAGAGAAAGAGAGAGTACTAATTAACTTTCCAAACAAAAAGACTAATTAACATCAAATGGCCATTAAATACCATTGAATAGGTATTTATCATATTTATAGTAGGTTTTTAATAGGATTTATAAGAGAGACATATTCACACACAGGGAGAGAGGGCTCTATTTGAATTCTCTCTCTCTCTCTCTCTCTCTCTCTCTCTCTCTCTCTCTCTCTTCAAATCTTGATTGACGGCTAGATATATCCCGTGCCTTTTTGTCCTAGTTAGCTTGTGAACCGTCGTAGCATGTTAAATAGACTAGTGTATGCATGTGCCTGTCGGCACTGCAGTGGGCCGCCTTCGGCGGCAACACACCTGTCGACAATGCAGCGAGCCGCCTTTGGTGGCAACACACCTGTCGACAATGCAACGGGCCGCCTTCGGCGGCAAGACACCCCCGAGTATCACCACCCACATCGTCATATTCAACGCAAACTCACCTAATCGCCTTCGGCAACAAAATACTTTCGGTGACAACACTGGCTTACAGCGGCCCCGCCCCGACGGACCAACAACCCTGACACCACCAACAGCTGCTGGGACATTCACTGCCACCTAAGAGGCCACCTTCGACGGTAAAACCCAGTTCCTACGGTTTCGCTCCTGTGTACCGACAACCCCAACAAAACCAGATTTAAAATCCTATGGCCCTGCTCCGGTGCATGCCCGTGCCAATTGGCACGAAGCGAGCGCCTTCGTGCGACCAACCCCCCTAGAGAGAGATCGTGGGAAAGAGAGTGTGAGAGAGGTGGTAACGGGATATACAACAGGCCGCCTATAGGTCTCCCACTCCATCAAGGAGATTGCGCACGTGCATGGATGGCCACATGATTAGGGGCCTTGATCACAACCCTCCATACAATGAGTCCTCATCTGATTGGGACTTGGACTAACCATGTCCAATAAGTCAAATCCAATGGGCCAATGGCTTGCTATATGGGCCATAAGATCCAACAATCTCCCACTTGGACCTTTCAAGCCACTGCTAGATTTTTCCTTTCAAAAAAATCCTTTTAGAATAATGCGCGACAACATTGTAAAACCATCAAACAATCTGAAGGGGCTCGTTAAATCAAAAATTTTATAAGTCGTCATAAACTACTATTTAACAATCTGAAGGGGCTCGTTAAATCAGAAATTTTATAAGCCGTCATAACTACTATTTAACTTTCTTGGTGGAGCCATCTTGTTTTGGAACTATGCTCTATAACTTGTCCAACTTTAAAGGATTAAGTGGGTTGGCTATCACGGGCTTGTTCAATATTAAAACAAAGAAGGGGTTATTAGCCTAAGACCTCTCTAACCAACCCCACATTAGGATAAACCCATCGAAACATTTCATTCGAGCTAACCACTCCAAATTTTTGGAAAAACCCTTCCCTTATTTTTTTTATCCCGAGAGCACCCTTTGCCTTCGTCTCTCTCAAGTCTGGCCGGCGGTCGCGGAGGCAGAGGTGACTGCGAGCTGCGGGGGGCGGAGGCGGCGGCGGCTGGGGGTTCATCCCATGGCCATTAGATTAGGGGGGTGTTCGGTTAAGTCTGGCGACGACTGGGGGTTCATCCCATGGCCTGTAGATTCGGGGGGGGGGGGGTTCTGTTAGGTCCGATGGCGGTGGGGGTTTTGGTTAGGTCCAACGAGGGCGGTAGGGGGCGGATTCGGTTAGGTCCGATGGGGGCGGGCTGGGGTTCAGTTAGGTCCGACGGTAGCGGCGATAGATGAGTGATAGCAGGTATAAATTCGAAGGGTTATGAGGGGTATTTTCGTCCACAGGGGTTTCAGCTCAAATGAAAAGGTGATCGAGACTGCTGCTCAAAAAGGATCTTTAAGATGGGCTTCTTGCTAATTCCCCCAAAAAAGAATTTTTCAGATCAATCTGTGTGACTTAATATAGGAAAAAAAGGCTAATGTCATACAACAATTTTAATCCCAAAATTTATTATAGTCGAGCAAGACTAGGCCCAACTCATCACGGTCACAAGCCAACTCCCATTCTTATCATAACATTTACTAAGAATGGATGGAGGCACATGAGTATAATAACACAACCAAATTAAGTATATCCCTAACTTGAGTCTTGATCTATATCCCTAACATAAGTATATTAGAGTTTTTAGTTTAATATTATGAATATTAAAGTGATAATTTCTTAATCTATGATACAAGAGATTTTGGGGAGAATGGATCCATCTCATTAGGCCAAGGGCCAAATATTTATGTGAAACAAGGGGTATCCTATACAGGCTATCTACGAGTATGTGTATCTCAACACTATACACTATCACTAACAGCCCCCCCTCAAACTCAGGGTGGGTCATGCACCATGAGTTTGCTAAGCAGAAACTAAAAATGTGGAGCAGGATGTGACTTCGTGAAGAAGTCAGCAATCTGGTCTCCAGAGGAAACAAAGGGGAGAGAGATGGTCCCGGCCTCATACTCCTGGCGAGAGTAGTAGCAATCGAGCTCGATGTGCTTCGTCCTCTCGTGGAAGACCGGGTTGATGACAATCTATATTGCACTCCGATTGTCACAGTGAAGGGCTATAAGTTCAGAGATCTCAACCCCTAGATCTCCAAGAAGTCGTCGCAAGTGAACGATCTCTTTCGTAGTAGAGGCCATGGCTCGAAACTCTGCTTCAGTACTGGAGAGAGAGAGAGACAACGCTCTACTTCTTGCTGCGCCATGAGATAAGAGAATCTCCAAGAAATAGGCAATAGCCGGTAGTCGATCGACAAGTGGTCAGATCACCAGCCCAATCAATATCCGAGTAGGCACGTAGGACCAGAGAAGAAGTCGATGATAGGAAGAGCGACCGGGTGATAGTGCCTCGGAGATAACGGAGAAGCCGAAGAAGGGTAGCATAGTGAGCAGAGCGGAGGGCTTCGATAAACTGGCTAATGATGCTAACAGCGTGAGCAATGTCGGGCCTAGTGATGCAGAGGTAAACCAACTGAACAATGATCTGTCGATACCGAGTAGGATCTGAGAGAGGCTCACCAGCGGTGGGACGAAGCTTCACGTGAAGCTCGAGAGGGGTGACAGCAAAGCGATCATCGGAAAGGGTAGCTCAGCTAAGATGTCAGCTGTGTATTTCTACTGGGATAGCAGAATCCCTCGCTCACTGTGGGCTATCTCTAGCCCAAGGAAGTAGCGAAGAGGACCTAAATTCTTCATCTGGAACCTACGCCGAAGATGTTGCTGAAGGGAAGTGATGGCAGCGGAGTCATCACCTGTGATGATCATGTCGTCGATATATAATCGGAGAATTGCCCTGCCCTGAGGAGATGACCGCACAAAAAGCGAGTGGTCCTGGAAGCTCTCAATGTAGCCGATCTCGGTGACGGCTCGTCGGAAACACTCAAACCAAGCTTGAGAGGCTTGTTTGAGCTCGTAGATAGCTCGACGGAGGCGACAAACATACTGGGGAGGAGTATACAAACCAGGGGGTGGCTGTATTTAGACGACCTCTGAAAGATCGTCATGGAGAAAGGCATTTTTCACGTCCATCTGAAGAAGAGGCTGTAACGCCCCGATATTTTACGGATTTATTTAATCCGTATAATACTGAGGTGTTAGAAAATAAAAGCTTGGTATAACTAAGCTCCATAAATATTTGGAACTTAACTGAGCCATTCCATTAAAATAACCATTGTTTGATACATTTTAGGAGAACAAAAGCCTAAGGAAATAAATTTATTCTTTTATTTCGATGACACTTCATGCTTCAGCTTCGGCATCTTCGTAGAAAGGGGTGTACAGCGGGTCCTCCACTCCTTCTGGGTCGTTCACTACTCGCTCTCCGTTCTCTTCCAGTTCTGCAGGTTTTGACTCTGAAGGATGCACAACATCTGTAGGGGGGTGAGTCCAAACCACTGACTCACCTTATGACCTAATTGATTTCATGCTAAATATTTGTACGGAAAAACAGTAAACGTGACTACGAAAGGTAAATAATAGAACACATGCATCACCCGATTCCCTTTTTGGCTTCTTCCGGCCAGGGTAGGAATCTCAATCCTTACCCGGGTACTTTTAGTCCGCAACAAGGCTAGCCCCACACCTAGGTAACTTTTAGGCCTGTAGCCAGGGCTAGACCCACACCCAGGTACTTTCTGGCGTTCCGCCAGGGCTAGACCCACACCCAGGTGCTTTCTGGCATTCCGCCAGGGCTAGACCCACACCCAACAAGTGATCACGTACTTCACAATTTACTACTCATAGTAATTTACCGATGATCTATAGCAGATATTTAGCATGAAGAAACTTGGTTAAAACTCCCCTACCTGAACTGTTGCAAACTCTTATTCTTGATGAGGAAGCCTTATCACGCTCGAAACCTGAAAATATGTTACTAATATTTTGTTAGTTTTTCCTAAATTTTTCTGGGATTTTTCCGAATATTTTTCGATGTGAATTAGTGGGTTTTCCCTTTTAAGGGGTATTTTTGTAATTTTCAAAAATACCTTAAATCTATACTGTTGTGTAGATCGTTTCATTACGGACCCGTGGCCGCAAACGGAACTCAATTCCGAGTTCGTTTGCTCCTGGTACGGTCAAAACAATTAGCTACTAACGGATTTTTAATTCGGGTCTGCCCTTAGTAATATAGTTTGGTTTTCTTTAGTAATACTGTTTCAGTTAATAATAACTAGAGTTGTTTTAACAATTTTTCATCATTGATTAAATGGGCCTGGCCCATTCCTTAATGGGCTTAAGCCCACGAATTGTAGTGGGTTATACTTGGTCTAAATGGGCTTCAGCCCATATATATATATATATATATAAAAAAAAAAACTAACCGGATTTTTCTTTGGGAGGAGGAGCCCGGCGGCAGGAGGCGGCGACCGGCGGCGGGAGGCGGCGGTCCGGCGGCGGCGGCAGTCGCCGGCGGCGGTTGGCGGCGGTCGGCCGGCGGCGGTCAGTCGGCCGGGGGCGGCGGTCGGCCGGCGGCGGGCGGCGGGCGGCCGGCGGCGGGCGGCGGTCGGCGGTGGTCAGGGGTGGTTGACGAGGGGGAGGGAAGTGGTAGGGCACGGTTTTCGAGACGGGCTGGAGTGAAAAACTATTGTGGAGGGGGGGGTTTATATAGGGGTTTTGAGAATCCTAAAAGACACAGGGTCTTAATTGCAAATCGGCCATTTAGTGCGTACTGCAGCTGTAACCGTCCGATCGGGAACGAAAGGTCGCCGACTTCGGTTACGTCTGCGCGACCCTTTCCGTCCGATCGGAAACGAAGGGTCAACGACCGTTGGTCTTCCCAGTGATATGTTTATTAATTATATTAGCTGTTTTTAATACAGAAAAGCACTTTGGGTCTTTTGGCTAGAGGAAAAATCTTTAAGAGTTCAAATGAAGGGTCATAGGTTCAAATCCTTCTATCGGCTAAATATGTATACGTATATATATATATATTTTCACAATTTTTTTAAATACTCTAAATGTGTCCAAAACAAATAAGTTTGTATAGGTATTTCGATCGTCTCGGCGAGACGAACGCAATGGCGCCATCCGATTTTTATTTTGAATTTTCTATAAAAACTTTCTTTTAATGACCTTTAAATAATTTTGGGTTGTTACATCCTCTACTCCTAATAAAAATTTCGTCCTCGAAATTTAGAGTACATAACTCAGTGATTGAATTCGAGTTCATACCTCAGTTGTTGAATAGATGTGGATATTGCTTTTGTATTTCTGATTCCAATTCCCAAGTAGCTTCCTCCTCGTTGTGATGTTGCCATAGTACCTTTACCAGTCGAATAGTCTTGGTTCGTAATTCTTTATCCTTGGTGTCTAAAATTCTCACAGGTACTTCTATATATGAGGCATCTGATTGAATACTGATCTCTTCATCTTTCAGAATGTGAGAAGGATCTGGTTCATACTTACGAAGCATGGACACGTGAAAAACTGGATGTATATTTGCCAATTTTATAGGTAATGCCAGTCGATATGCCACTGGTCCAGCTCTTCCCAATACTTCGTAGGGCCCAATATATCTGGGTGCAAGTTTTCCCTTGAGATCAAAACGTTGAATACCTTTCCTCGGTGAGATTTTTAGAAAGACAAAATCTCCCACTTCAAATTCGAGAGGTCTTCTTCGATTATCTGCGTAACTTTTCTGTCTGCTCTGTGCTTTTAGTAAATTGGCCCGAATAATTTTTATTTTGTCGGTCGTTTCTTGGATTATTTCAGGCCCCATTATACTTTTCTCTCCCACTTCCGTCCAACAGACTGGGGATCTACAGGGTCTTCCATATAAGGCTTCAAAAGGTGCCATTTGTATGCTGGACTGATAGCTGTTATTATAAGTAAATTCTATTAACGGCAGGAAATCTTCCCAACTACCCTTGAAGTCCATCACACAAGATCTCAACATGTCTTCTAAAATTTGTATTATTCTCTCTGACTGCCCGTCAGTTTGAGGATGATATGCCGTACTCATATTTAATTCTGTTCCCAAAGCCTTCTGTAAACTTCTCCAGAACTTAGAGGTGAAGTGAGGATCCCTGTCGGACACAATAGTCACCGGAATACCGTGAAGTCTAACAATTTCCTTCAGGTATAGGGTACTATCGTCTCTAGTGGATGCAGTTGTCTTTCGCGGTAGAAAATGAGCTGATTTTGTTAATCGATCCACAATTACCCAGATTGAATCGTTTCCCTTCCTTGTGGTAGGAAAACCGGTCACAAAATCCATGGTTATATGTTCCCATTTCCATTCTGCTATCGGAAGAGGTTGCAATAACCCAGGTGGTCTTCTGTGTTCAGCCTTCACCTTTTGGCAAGTGAGACACTTTGACACAAATTGTGCTACATCATTCTTCATTCCACTCCACCAAAAGTTTCGTTTTAAGTCGTGATACATTTTGTTTTCCCCCGGATGGATAGAAAACTTTGAATGATGAGCTTCAGCTAATATATCTTCTCGCAGATAAGGAGCATTAGTGACTGCTAATCTGCCTCGAAATCTCAGTCCGTTGTCTGAACTGAGTGCCCAATTTTCTAAAATCTCTCCCTTTTCTAATCTGTATCGGATTCCCTGCAATTCTGAGTTTGATGTTTGTGCCTCTATTACTCCTTTTATCATTTCCGGTTGAGCTCTGAGGTGACTTAGATAAGCTCGTGGTGAGCTGTTCTTCGTGACTAACTCAAGGTTTTCTAACGTGCAAGCCCACTGCCATTTATCAGCTAATATGTTGACCAGTTGTCCCTTTCTACTGAGGGCATCTGCTACTACATTAGCCTTACCAGGGTGGTAAATAAAATTATAGTCATAATCGACTAAAAATTCCACCCATCTTCTTTGTCGTAGATTTAGATCTTTCTGTGTACTTATATATTTCAAACTCTGATGATCCGAGTATAACTCAAACTGTTCCCCATACAAATAATGTCGCCAAATCTTTAGTGCAAACACGACCGCAGCTAGCTCTAGATCGTGTGTAGGATAGTTCTTTTCATGAGCTTTTAATTGTCTGGAAGCATAAGCCACAACTCGGCCTTCTTGCATAAGTACAGCCCCTAACCCCACGTGAGAGGCATCCGTATAAAGGGTGTACTTCTTCCCACTTTCTGGTATGGTTAGTACCGGGGCTGTAGTGAGTTTTGTTTTTAATCCTTGGAACGCGTCCTCACAAAGTTCTGACCATTCATACTTTACCCCCTTCTTAGTAAGCCGAGTTATAGGTGCAGCGATACTAGAAAAATTTTGAATGAACCTGCGATAATATCCTGCTAACCCTAGAAAGCTCCTGATTTCTGTTACATTCTTTGGTGCTTTCCAATTCACTACTGCTTCAATCTTTGCTGGATCTACCGTAACTCCTTCCTGGGATATTACGTGTCCCAGAAAGTTTACTTTTGTAATCCAAAATTCACATTTACTGAGTTTGGCGTACAGTTGATGAAGACTCAACTCTTGTAATACCATCCTCAAATGGTTTTCGTGCTCCTCTTTGTTTTTTGAGTAGATCAAAATATCATCAATGAATACTACCACAAATTGATCCAAGAAATTTTTAAAGATCCGATTCATCAAATCCATAAATGCCGCAGGGGCATTTGTTAGTCCAAAAGGCATCACCAAAAATTCGAAATGCCCATACCTAGTTCGGAAGGCCGTCTTTGGTATATCCTCTTCTTTGATTTTTAATTGATGATATCCTGATCGGAGATCTATTTTGGAGAAATATTTTGCTCCCTTAAGTTGATCAAATAGATCCTCTATTCTTGGGAGTGGATATTTATTTTTTATAGTCACCTGGTTCAATTTTCTATAATCGATGCACATCCTTTTCGTTCCATCCTTTTTCTGAACAAATAATACAGGTGCACCCCATGGGGATGAACTGGGTCTTATAAACCCAAGAGTAAGTAACTCATCCAACTGCTTCCTCAGCTCTTTTAATTCTACTGGTGCCATTCTATATGGGGCAATTGAAATAGGAGCCACTCCTGGCATTAATTCTATCGAAAAATCTATTTCCCTTTTCGGTGGCAACCCTGGAAGATCTTCCGGAAACACTTGCGAAAATTCCGATACCACCTATGTGGTATTTTGTATAGGACTCTTCACCTCCTCTTCTAAAAGTTGAGCTAAGTAACATACTTTCGCTCTTACCTTTCCGAACTTTCTTCCCCGAAATATTATTTCCTTACTATCTGATGTTTGTAAAGTAACCTTCTTTCTGTAGCAATCCATCATCGCCCTATACTTGGATAACCAGTCCATTCCTAATAGAATGTCAAAAGTTTCCAACTTTAGTAGAATTAAATTCGCCACCAATTCCTCCTCTTCAACCCGTAGTATACAGTTTCTGCAGATTCTGTTTGTTTTGGCCGTATCGCTAAGTGCTGTAGTAATGGCTAGTATATACCCTAGCGGTTCAGTCCTTAATTGTAGATCTTTAGCCAAGTGAACTGATATAAATGAATGTGTCGAACCAGGGTCTAGTATTACTCGTGCTAGACTTCCATAAATAAGAATAGTGCCTACGAAAAATTTACTTTTGCGGTTAAAACTTACCTATGAAATAGCAAATTCTTGAAATGAATAGTTCGTACCTTCAATGACGTCGTTTGATTCCTCCTCCGTGGATATCGCAAAAGTTTTTCCAGGTACCTTTGGAGGTTGAACAGGGCGATTTCCGAATAATTGCGGATTATTCTTGAAGGGAGGTCTTGCCGGAGCGTCTTTATTCAGACGAGGGCAGTTTCGTTGGAAATGATCCCGCGATCCACATATGAAGCAATTTCGAGGTCCCGAAGTCACTAGAGGGCCATTATTTCCTGTTGGAAATTCTTGCATCCTCGGCCTTTTGTTTGCCTCTATCCCTGGTGCACTCCTTTTCACCCTATTTTTCTCAAATATTTTACGCGTTTCTTCCCATTCACGTTCTGCCACCATTGCAGTCTGTACTAGTTCACCATAGTTTCTTATACGGAGTACAGCCACTCGGGTTCGAATATGAGGATTCAAACCCTGTTCAAATCTTTTGGATTTTAGTTCCTCTGTGGCTATAAGATAATGAGCAAATCGTGATAGTTCGATGAATTTAGCTTCATACTGGGAAACACTAAGTTTTCCCTGATAAAGTTCTAAAAATTCTGCAATCATCCTATCCTTGGTTGCATCCGAAAAATACTTCCCTAGGAATGCTTTTGTAAATTCCTCCCAAGTGAAACTTGCTTGAGTTCTTTTGACCGTATCCCACCAGTAGTCCGCCTCTCCCTCTAACATGAATGTAGCTAAGATAACTTTTTGTTCATCGTTTGCCTTTAAAGTCTCCAATACCTTCTCTATTTGTTTGAGCCACCTATCGGCAATCAAGGGATCCGGTTCTCCTCTGAAAGGAGGGGGTTTTAATTCCTTGAATTCTTTCAGCATCACTCCCATCCTTGAACTATCCTTAGAGGAGTTCATTCTTTCTATCAGTTGGTGTAATGCTCCTAACACCTTTGTCAAGTCTTCATTGGAAGTATTGTTTTCGTGAGAGTTCATTTTTCTGAAAAATATAAAAGAACATTTTCAAACACAAACTTAGAAAAGAACATACTCATTCATTACTTATACTTTTCTTATCATTCTACATATAACCAACAATTATTTTGAAAAACATCGGATGTTCACAACGATTTTCATCGCCCACTTTCCCGCAGATACATCGATAACGTTTATAGAAGACATTCCCGTTTTGGTTAGGTGCAACCGATTTCTTCGCCTTCTTTGTCTTCACGATTTTCTTCTTAGGTTTCACCTTTGCTCCCGATGAATTACCTTCAGACATTTGTGACTTCATACTTCTGTTTAAAGGAAAAACACATTTACTTTGTAAATATAAATATTTAAATCTTTGGTGTCTACCCTATCGATGTCCAATTTTTTTTTTTTTTTTTTTTTTTTTTTTAAACTCCTAGGATCTATTACCTAGGCTCTGATACCAAGTTGTAACGCCCCGATATTTTACGGATTTATTTAATCCGTATAATACTGAGGTGTTAGAAAATAAAAGCTTGGTATAACTAAGCTCCATAAATATTTGGAACTTAACTGAGCCATTCCATTAAAATAACCATTGTTTGATACATTTTAGGAGAACAAAAGCCTAAGGAAATAAATTTATTCTTTTATTTCGATGACACTTCATGCTTCAGCTTCGGCATCTTCGTAGAAAGGGGTGTACAGCGGGTCCTCCACTCCTTCTGGGTCGTTCACTACTCGCTCTCCGTTCTCTTCCAGTTCTGCAGGTTTTGACTCTGAAGGATGCACAACATCTGTAGGGGGGTGAGTCCAAACCACTGACTCACCTTATGACCTAATTTATTTCATGCTAAATATTTGTACGGAAAAACAGTAAACGTGACTACGAAAGGTAAATAATAGAACACATGCATCACCCGATTCCCTTTTTGGCTTCTTCCGGCCAGGGTAGGAATCTCAATCCTTACCCGGGTACTTTTAGTCCGCAACAAGGCTAGCCCCACACCTAGGTAACTTTTAGGCCTGTAGCCAGGGCTAGACCCACACCCAGGTACTTTCTGGCGTTCCGCCAGGGCTAGACCCACACCCAGGTGCTTTCTGGCATTCCGCCAGGGCTAGACCCACACCCAACAAGTGATCACGTACTTCACAATTTACTACTCATAGTAATTTACCGATGATCTATAGCAGATATTTAGCATGAAGAAACTTGGTTAAAACTCCCCTACCTGAACTGTTGCAAACTCTTATTCTTGATGAGGAAGCCTTATCACGCTCGAAACCTGAAAATATGTTACTAATATTTTGTTAGTTTTTCCTAAATTTTTCTGGGATTTTTCCGAACATTTTTCGATGTGAATTAGTGGGTTTTCCCTTTTAAGGGGTATTTTTGTAATTTTCAAAAATACCTTAAATCTATACTGTTGTGTAGATCGTTTCATTACGGACCCGTGGCTGCAAACGGAACTCAATTCCGAGTTCGTTTGCTCCTGGTACGGTCAAAACAATTAGCTACTAACGGATTTTTAATTCGGGTCTGCCCTTAGTAATATAGTTTGGTTTTCTTTAGTAATACTGTTTCAGTTAATAATAACTAGAGTTGTTTTAACAATTTTTCATCATTGATTAAATGGGCCTGGCCCATTCCTTAATGGGCTTAAGCCCACGAATTGTAGTGGGTTATACTTGGTCTAAATGGGCTTCAGCCCATATATATATATATATATATATATATAAAAAAACTAACCGGATTTTTCTTTGGGAGGAGGAGCCCGGCGGCAGGAGGCGGCGACCGGCGGCGGGAGGTGGCGGTCCGGCGGCGGCGGCAGTCGCCGGCGGCGGTTGGCGGCGGTCGGCCGGCGGCGGTCAGTCGGCCGGGGGCGGCGGTCGGCCGGCGACGGGCGGCGGTCGGCCGGCGGCGGGCGGCGGTCGGCGGTGGTCAGGGGTGGTTGACGAGGGGGAGGGAAGTGGTAGGGCACGGTTTTCGAGACGGGCTGGAGTGAAAAACTATTGTGGAGGGGGGGGTTTATATAGGGGTTTTGAGAATCCTAAAAGACACAGGGTCTTAATTGCAAATCGGCCATTTAGTGCGTACTGCAGCTGTAACCGTCCGATCGGGAACGAAAGGTCGCCGACTTCGGTTACGTCTGCGCGACCCTTTCCGTCCGATCGGAAACGAAGGGTCAACGACCGTTGGTCTTCCCAGTGATATGTTTATTAATTATATTAGCTGTTTTTAATACAGAAAAGCACTTTGGGTCTTTTGGCTAGAGGAAAAATCTTTAAGAGTTCAAATGAAGGGTCATAGGTTCAAATCCTTCTATCGGCTAAATATGTATACGTATATATATATATTTTTTCACAATTTTTTTAAATACTCTAAATGTGTCCAAAACAAATAAGTTTGTATAGGTATTTCGATCGTCTCGGCGAGACGAACGCAATGGCGCCATCCGATTTTTATTTTGAATTTTCTATAAAAACTTTCTTTTAATGACCTTTAAATAATTTTGGGTTGTTACAGAGGCCATCGGCGGACTGCTACAACTACCAGGAGTACACAAACGGAGGTCATCTGAGCTACGGGTGCGAAAGTTTCCTCGTAGTCTATTCCGTATACCTGAGTGAAGCCAAGGGCCACCAACCGAGCCTTGTGCCGCTCGATTGAACCATCAGGTCGCCGCTTGACCTTGTAGACCCACCGGCAACTGACAGGCTCAATGCCAACAGGAAGGGGGATAATATCCCAAGTCTGAGTCTGCTCAAATGCCTGAAATTCCTTGCTCATAGCCTGCCGCCACTGAGGGGACTGGACGGCCTCCCGGTACGATCGAGGCTCCTGGTCTGTGTGAAGGGCTGCAAGAAAAGCTGTAAACTGAGGCGAGTACGAGGTGACCATGGCAAAGCCAAAACGGTCAGGTGGGCTAGAGCTAAAGCTGAAGCGATCAGGTGGGTGATGCTCGCGCTGAGGATAGCGGGGTGGCGAGCGAGGATCCACGACCGGCGACGTCTGACTGGGCGTAGCAAGCGGAGTACCATGGACGTCGGGAGTATAAGGAAGACCTACGAAAGCAATCAGTGATGGAGGAGAGGAGGGGACAGAGGAAGACTCCGTGGAAGAATCACTGGAAGCAGGGGGAGAAGGAGAGCTGGACAAAAGGGGTGATAGAAGGGGCTCGAGAGTCGGAGACATGGTGGTAGGAGTCTCCAAGAAGGTGAGGTCCTGAGCTGCAGAGGAGTAGTAAGGGACATCCTCGACGAAGGAGATGTATCGAGAAATGCGAAGGCGACGAGTCAAGAGGTCATAGCAATAATAACCCTTGTGATCGGCGCTAATTCCTAGGAGGATGCATTTAACGGCACGTTCAGATAGCTTCGTGCGCTTATGGGGCGAAAGAAGAACGAAACAGGTGCACCCAAAGGTACGAAGCAGACTGTAGTCAGGAGGGGAAGAGAAAAGATGCTCGTGGGGAGATGCATCACCCAGAAAAACAGAAGAAGGGGTGATGTTGATGAGGTTGACTGATGTCAAGACAGCCTCAGCCCAGAAAGTGCGTGGAACGAAGCAGAGAGAAGAAGAGCATGTATCGTCTCAAGGATATGACGGTGCTTCCTCTCGGCTACTCCGTTTTGCTCGTGTGTGTGAGGACATGAGTGCTGGAATAGGGTCCCATGGGACTGAAGAAGTGTCCATATAGCAGTGGAAAGGTACTCGAGGGCGCAATCAGACCGAAAGGTCTTAATGTGACAACCGAACTGTGTGTGGACCATCGAGGTGAAAATCTGGTAGACCTGAGGAACCTCAGAGCAGTGCTGAAGAAGGTAGACCCAAGTGTATCGGTTGAATTCATCGATGAAAGAGATATAGTAGCGATAGCCACACATCGAAGGAAGAGGTGCAGGGTCCTAGATATCGGAGTGTACTAAGTCAAAAGGAGTAAAACTCTGAGAGATACTAGAAGAAAAGGGTAAGGCTGTAGCTTTGGCAAGCTTACAACCGGTACATGTAGATAAAGAAGAAAAATAGCAATGACCTATAACTCTAGTCTGGAGTAAGCTCTTAAGTCGAGACTCAGAAATATAGCCTAGTCTTCGGTGCCACAAGTCGGCATCAGGAGAAGCTAAACTACAGACGCCAGAAGGGGGAATGAGGGGAAGATGGAGATGCTCGAGGTGGTACAGCCCGCCTGACCTACGACCATCGCCAATCACCCGTCCGGTGCGTGGATTCTGCACAACACAAGAAGAAGGAGAGAAAGTCACAACACATCCAGTGTTGTAGCTGTGTGTCCTTAGCGTGGATTTTCTGTATTAACATTAATAAAGATGACTTTGGTTATTGCTTTAATTAGAATACTACTGTGGTGTATGATAATACTCATATAATAAAAGGACCCTAGGGAACACAATAGGCCACTGAGGCGCATGGAGGATCCATGCTTGGGAGACCCAGTGAACCAATTCTGTGTAGACTTAGATTTAGTTCACAGCTTAGGTGATGTCGGTCGCTTCACCGAGAACAAGCTGTTGGCAGGTAGAGGATGTGGTGAAGTCTCCACCACGGGAACGTGGGATTTCCATTCACCTGACCAAGCACGATGATCGTGTTGAACAAAAACCAAGACGGTGCACAGTTCAATGATTCAGACACTGGTGCAGAAATCGTCTTACTACTATAGATAATTTGTCCTTAACCCTGAGGGACCATGTTCACTAAGACCAACCAGTTGTGTGGTGCTTTGATGTGCCAACGTGTGCGGACCTTCCATAGTCCAATACCACGGTACGTTGGATTACTCGGCTGGCGCTTGAGTGACATGTAATCCCTACAGGTTATCCGACGTCCAGTGTTGGATGGGTGCGTTTTGATGAGTCAATCTATCCACACAGTTAACCCAGTCCTGGTGGTTGTCAGTATGACTGATGATGTTCCGGATGCTAGGCATAGCACCGGAAGGTGTGTGGTGTTATAGATGACAAGTCATCAAACCCTAGTCAGATGATCGATCGGGATCTGACGGTGCTCCCCACCGTCCGAGTCGTATCATGGCACCAGTAATAGGAGAGACTAAGGATTATCGGAGTATAGTAGATAACAGGGTTACGAGGGAGTAACATAAGTTTAGGATCACTAGAGTTCAACTCGCGTCGCACTCTGGATGGCTACGCGGGTTAATCGGATTAGGGCTGATTAACAGAACTTTCGGTGTGTCACCGGAACAGTTAATCAGGGATCCGGTTGCAGCTAAAGATCCCGAACCCTAAAGGTTCCACCCTGTCGTTGCGTATAGAAATTGTTCCCCGACCTAGTTGGATACGTTGGATGCGAAGTAGTGCGATGGAGCACAAGCCCGGAGCCAAAGAACCTAATTCACATATGTTATGGGCCGTAGGGGTATTTTGATAAATACTAAAATATGGCTCAGAACATATTGAATATGGATCTTAGATTGAGCAGAATAATTCCAGGAGCTCACAAGCGCTGACGGAATTCGATTTCGAGTAGCGCACCTCACTTAGTCTCTCTTTCAGTTTTTCGCTTTTCGTGAAGGGCGTTTTCGTCCAGGCTTCACAATAGACACCCAGAAACCCTAAAAATCGTCCCCCTTATCCCTATCCACCTAGGGGCCAGCCCTAACCTCCTTGGAGCCATGGGAAACCGGCCCTATATAGGAATAGGGAGAGGGAGGGGCCGGCCATAAGCTCCCTCTCCTCCAGAAAACCCGAACCCCCTTTAGTGCTCCTCCTTTGTGGTTTCGGCCAAGGAAAAGAGAGGAAGAAGAAGGGAGAAGGAAGAGGAAGGAAGGAGAAGGAAGAAGAGAGAGAGAGGAAGAGGAGATCTCGCGGCTCGCTATCGTCTTCGCAACAGATTCCTCCGTCGGCTCGTAATCCCTGCACTCAGAGACGGGATTTCGAGGATTCTTCAATTCGCAAAGGACAAGGTGCTATCCGACAGTTTCCCTTGCGATTCAAGTGCGGTTCTTTATCGTTCCGACTTCTCTGGATCATAGATCCATAAGGTATGATGATACTAAACATCTAACTAGATGCGTGCATGTCTTCCGTAGATCGTAGTATGCCTCTAGGGTGTCCGCACATATGCTAAGATCATAGATTTGCATGTAGATTGTTTTGTAGAATTAATTGTAATGAAACATACACCATATGATCTTCGGATCTTTCTTTTGCTTCCGCTGCGACTCTGATTAGCGGATCCAATTCCAACAATTGGTATCAGAGCACGCTTTGGTGTATGTTTCATGCATGAATTCGTGAAAATATCATGTGAATATATGATGACATATGTTTTCGTCGGGGTTCGGCATAGATCATGCATATGGATTATGCTATGTATCGTCTTTTTGCAGGTGCCGCACTGAATAGTAATTTGTGATTGCATGCATCCGGGGCTCGGACCCCGGATTTATTTTTGCATTGATTATTATTGTGCTTGTGGTTTTTAAGGCTCTAGATGGGCGAGGGTAGGGGTTGACCATCCTCGGTTTCCTGGCCATGTTTTTAGGATTGTCTTTTTTCTTTCTAGCGAAATTGTACACGAACGAGCACTTGCTCAGAGCGTGTTAGTTTTTCGGTCACAGGAAGAAGGAGATGATGCTTCATCCACGGTTCGGGCAAGTGGTACCATGGCATGCAAAGACCCGGCGAAAGCGTGCACGTTGGCTATGATGGGGATCGTCGTCAGAGATCGTGCAGAATGAAAGAGCAGGATATCTTGGCTGTGCAATTCAGGTTCAGGGGTCGGACTCTGGACTTGATTCAGTTTGGATGTGTTTTTCTGTTGATTCTCTTTACTTTTTGTTTAGAGAACCCCGATGATAATTTTATTATCTTGCTTGTGAGTTTGTCTCTAGATCAGGCTTAGGGTTAGTACTAAGCTTATGGATTCATCGGTGTCTCTAGATGTTTCTAACACGTGCGAATCCGGTGGCTAGCTAAAAGGAAAGGCGGTAACCGCCCTCGTGGTAGTTCAAGTAGCCAAGTACTGTGCACCGAGATAGACGCAGTGTTAGATTTGTTTAGAGATAATTAACTAATGTCTCCATAAGAAGTATGATAACCCTAGTGGGATGCCCTTTTCCCATGTGGTCCTAGCGACCAAGTTAGGTTAGGATTTCACTGTGTGATACCCGTTTCTAGATGACGTTTGATGGTAGTATGAACTCATCACGATTTGGTTATGCCACCATTAGGTTGAGGTCCGGTGGAGGTTGTCGGATGTCCCTATTTGGCCAGCATCGAAACCAATGTTCTAAAAAGCAGTCTAGGCGGCCGCCTAGGCGGCGCCTAGGCGCTAGGCGGCCCCCCACCGCCTCGCCTAGGCCCTAGACACTCCAAAAAAGCGGCCAAGCTCCCAAGCGGAGCTAGGCGGCGGTTTAGGCGGGATGAGGCTGGCCAGGCGGACCAGGCGGGTTGAGGCTGACCAGGCGGGTTGAGGCGGACCAGGCAGGCTAGGCGAGCTGAGGTTGGCCAGGCGGACCATATTTGCTTTTGTTCTTGTTAATCACTCAATCTTGAATTATGGTTATATACGTGTTCTTTAAAATAATGGTTTGGGATAATCTTGAACTTATATTAATTTTTAAACATATATATATTATATAATATCAAAATAATAATTAAAATAATTTTAAAAAAAAGCAAAACGCCTAGGCCCCGCCTAGGCCGCCTAGGCGCTAGGCGGCCCCCCACCGCCTGACTAGCGCCTAGCGCTTTTTAGAACCTTGATCGAAACCTGTAATGAGATGAGGTCTACTATGACATCAGGCATCAAATTATGAACGAGGCATCATCATAGTGGGAGTCCTTTCCATGTTGACCTTAGGCTAGGCTCCAGATCTTAGGATTATGGGCAAACTAGTGAAGTATCGGGATCCTTGGAATCTATGTAATGTGATCCTTGCAAGAAATGCGAAAGCTGAGTATTCAAGGTAGGGACTATGATATTTTTCGAGGATACTAATGCTTTGCGGGAGGGTTTGTAATCCTAGTGGGAGCACGGTAGACCAGGGTCTAAGTCTAGGAGGTCGTGACCTTTCTAGATATGCATAAAACCTCATAAAGAAGGGATGTGTAAGAGGTTCCCTCCAAAGGGGAGCCCCTGGCCTCCACAATCAACCAGCTAAGGGTCTGGGTGGGAGGTACGCAGTTCGATATTCCCACCGGGTGAGAGCTGTGTTTCCTTCCATGCTGGTTCGCCTAGTGGTTTCCTTCGGGACATGGAGGATGCCGGTGGCAGTGGGTGACGATTTTTTCCTGCACCGTGGGAGCCTATGAACCCCCCTGCCGACACCACCTAGATTTGTGGGAAGCATCCGAAAGCTTGTGTGAAGCCACTGTTGCTGCGCACGCGGGTCACATAAAGCTAGCCAAAAGGAGACTGAGTGGTCTTTCAGTTTACCATGGGTAACTCTGATGAAGACTGGGTCGTAAAAACCCCATTGGCAGAAGCGGTTGCATGCTTTCACCGAGATGCTGTCTCCAATTCAAGGCTGATAGTCTCAGTGCTCCAGCCCAGGAAATTTAGATTCTTGGATGTCTTCACTTGAGGTGGTGAAGACATAGCGGCTGGAGTAGACATTATCTATTTCTAAATTCCATGAAATAGATTATAGTAGACCCTAACTATTACTTTAAACTATTATTTATAGAAATCATGACCAAGCTCGACCCCCTTGCCTCCATACTTAATGATAACAAACTTACGGGACCAAACTACGAGGACTGGAAGCGTAACCTAATACTCATCCTAAGGGTTGGCAAACACACAATTGCCCTAAATACCCCTCAACCGGCCATACCGGGACCAAGTGCAACTGAGGCCCAGTTGAAGGAATGGAAAGACCGGCTAGATGCTGATGAGATGTGCAAGTGCTACATAGTGGCATCCTTGCAGACCGTCCTTCAGAAGCAAGTCGAAGACATGGCATTTGCTTCAGACATGATGCTCTACCTAAAGGAAATATTTGAGGGTCGTAGTCGGGTAACTCGTTACCTGACCATCAAGAAATTGGTGTCCACGAAGATGGCAGAGGGGACTTTAGTTCGGGATCATATGCTGAAATTGTTTGGCTATGTGAACGAGCTTGGTTCCTTCGATGTCATCTTGGATGCAGAGATCCAGACCGATATTTTTCTCGCGTCTCTGTCAGGAGCGTTTGAGGGCTTCGTTACCAACTTTAACCTTAACCGGTTGGAGATGTCTAACGCATAGCTCCTAGTGGCGCTCCAGGCGGCAGAGGACGGGATGAAGGCAGGAGCCCAATCCCTAAATGTAGAACGGAATTCTTCTCTGAAAGCCAAAGGCAAGTTTCAGAAAAGAAAGTCTAAGAAGCCCGTGAAGATGGGCCAGATGAAGTTGCAGGTTCCTAAGCAGAATAGTCCGGCGAAGCCCAAAGGAAAATATTTCCGATGCGGCAAGAAGGGGCACTGGAAGGGCGACTGCCGTGCGGCTCCCAAGAAAGCTGAGACAAGTATATCTCAAATCCACATAGTGGAATCCCTTGTAGTATCCAGTTGTTCTCCAGTTTCACGGATTGTGGATTCTGGTTCCACTAATCATGCTTGCAATAATTTGCAGGGGTTCAAGGAGACAAGAAAACTGGGTGATGGAAAGATGATCCTAAGCATGGGAACTGAGGCCGTGGCAGAGGCTGAAGCAGTTGGAGATGTCGTCTTGCAGTTCCTTGATGGAAGAAGTTTATTACTTAGAGACATACTGTAACATCCGCCCCAAACACACAAGATATTGTCCGCTTTGCCCGTGCCCGCATGAGAACTTCTCAGGGGGTCACCCATCCTGGTACTACTCTCGCCCGAGCACGCTTAACTACGGAGTTCTTACGAAATCCGTAGCGGCGCACGGTTTTAAAACGCGTCTTCTATGTTTGGGAGGGGAAATTATATAAGTAGCTCAGGATCTCCTTCTCTCCAGGCGATGTGGGGCTAACTCATGGCCTTGTACACCTCACCTCACCTCACCTCACCTCATCCATCTTGGCATTCCCGCCTCAGGAGTCTTGGCTCTTGGCTATTGGCCTATTGGATCTTGGTCGTCACAATCCACCCCCCTTAGGGCTACACGTCCTTGTGTAGGGTTAGACCCCCCCATAGCGAGGAGAACCGGCTCTGATACCATTTTGTAACATCCGCCCCAAACACACAAGATATTGTCCGCTTTGCCCGTGCCCGCACGAGAACTTCCCAGGGGGTCACCCATCCTGGTACTACTCTCGCCCGAGCACGCTTAACTACGGAGTTCTTACGAAATCCGTAGCGGCGCACGGTTTTAAAACGCGTCTTCTATGTTTGGGAGGGGAAATTATATAAGTAGCTCAGGATCTCCTTCTCTCCAGGCGATGTGGGGCTAACTCATGGCCTTGTACACCTCACCTCACCTCACCTCACCTCATCCATCTTGGCATTCCCGCCTCAGGAGTCTTGGCTCTTGGCTATTGGCCTATTGGATCTTGGTCGTCACACATACTTTATGTACCGTCCTTGAGACAAAATTTAATTTCTGTTTCCTTATTGAATAATGAAGGTTTTTCAGTTTTATTTGATGCTTCTGGTGTGTCAATTAAATTAAATGGTTCCTTTGTTTGTAAAGGAAAGATACAGAATGCTCTCTATGTAATTAACTTCAATCATAAGCAGGATAACATAACTGAAGCTTATGTGATTAATTCATTTAAAAGAAAAAATCCCTCAAATAATCCAATACTCCTTTGGCATCTAAGGCTTGGACACATAGCCTCAGACAGGATTCACAGGTTGGTTAAGGTAGGACTCTTAAGTCCAGATATTTCTAAAAGCCTACCGACATGTGAGTCTTGCCTGGAAGGCAAGATGACTAAAAGATCATTCCGAGCCAAAGGTAGCAGATCTAAGGAGGTATTAGAGTTGGTATACACTGATGTATGTGGGCCCATAAGTGTCCGCGCTATAAGAGGCTTGGAGTATTTCATCACCTTCACGGATGATCACTCGAGGTTTGGAAACATATACCTAATGCGGCGGAAGTCTGAATCCTTTGATAAGTTCAAGGAGTTCAGAGCTGAAGCAGAAAAGCAGACGGGAAAAAGTATCAAGTCTCTTCGATGAGGAGGCGAATACCTATCGGATGAATTTATTGGGTACCTATGTGAGCATGGGATCGTATCCCAGTTGACTACACCAGGGACACCACAACAAAACGGTGTATCTGAGAGGAGAAACTGAACCTTATTAGACATGGTTCGGACTATGATGAGTTATGCAACATTGCCACCAAGTTTTTGAGGATATGCCCTAGAGACGGCAGCATACACTTTGAACTTTGTTCCATCAAAGTCAGTACCCCTAACTCCTTGGGAGCTGTGGTTGAAGCGAAAGCCAAGTCTACAGCACTTTAGGATTTGGGGTTGTCCAGCACATGTGCGGAAGGACAAGCGAGATAAGATGGAGTCAAAAACTAAGATATGTTTGTTCGTTGGGTATCCAAAAGGGACAAATGGTGGTTTATTTTATGATCCTGAGGATAGAAAGGTTGTCGTCTCGACGAACGCCGTATTCCTGGAGCAGGATTATTTAATAGACCATAAGCCCACCAGTAAAGTAGTTCTTGAAGAATTGCTTGGTACTGATGGGAGTACACAAACAGAAAACGTAGTGGGAGCCGATACCACTAAGATAAACGATACTGTAGAATCGACTCCTATGGAACCACCGCAGGCTCGTCGCAGTGGGAGGACCACAAGTGCTCCTGATAGATACATTGGAGAAGCCTTTATGGTGATCCAAAGTTTCAAGAGGATGATCCTCTGAACTATGACGAAGCGATGGTATCCTTTGACCATGCAGCATGGCAGGAAGCCATGGAGGCAGAACTGACATCGATGTCCCAAAACTCGGTCTGGACACTTGTAACACCACCTCACAACATTAAACATGTTGGGTGTAAGTAGGTATACAAAAGAAAAAGAGATCTGGATGGTACCGTTGAGACTTACAAAGCTAGACTAGTCGCTAAGGGTTATACCCAGCGAGAAGGGACCGATTATGACGAAACCTTTTCGTCAGTGGCTATGCTTAAGTCTATTCGGATTCTCTTGTTCATTGCAGCCCATTATGATTGAGAGATCTGGCAAATGGACGTCAAAACCGCATTCCTCAACGGGGATTTGGAAGAAGACATCTACATGTCTCAGCCTCCAGGCTTTGTCGCAAAAGGTCAGGAAAGTCTGGTGTGCAAGTTGCAAAGGTCCATTTATGGACTGAAGCAAGCATCCAAAAGTTGGAACATGCGTTTTGATCAGGCTATCCAGTCTTATGGATTTGAGCAGAACGTGGATGAACCATGTGTTTATAAAAGGAGCGATAAGACTGCAGTAGTTTTTCTAGTGTTTTACGTAGACGATATCTTGCTCATCGGAAACGATGTTGGAATGTTGTCTACAGTGAAGGTGTGGTTATCCTCTCAATTTGACATGAAAGACCTGGGTGAAGCGAGTTATGTTCTGGGGATCAAGGTAACTCGAGATCGCCAGAACAAGATTCTCTCACTATCACAGTCAGCCTACATAGATACTATCTTGGTCAGATTCAGTATACATAACTCCAAGAAGGGACTCGTTCCATTTAGACATGGAATGAAATTGTCCAAGGATCAGGGTCCTAAGACTCCTGAGGAGCGGGCAGAGATGCAGAAGATACCTTATACTTCGGCTGTAGGGAGTCTGATATATGCTATGCAGTGCACGAGACTAGATATATGCTATGTAGTAGGCATGATGGGCAGGTATCAGTTAAATCCGGGTCCAGTGCACTGGACTACTGTGAAAAGTATACTCAAGTATCTCTGTAGGACGAGAGATTATGACTTAGTTTACTCTTCACAGGAACTGATGCCGATTGGATATACGGATTCAGACTTTGCGTCAGATCCGGAATCTAGGAGATCGACGTCAGGGTTTGTGTTTTCATTAGGAGGAGCTGTTAGTTGGAGGAGCGTAAAGCAGGGATGCATCGCGGATTCGATGACAGAGACTGAGTACGTTGCGGCGTGCAAAGCAGCTAAGGAGGCGGTGTGGCTTAAGAAGTTCCTCACGGACTTAAGATGCGTATCGGGAGCTCAAGATCCTATTGTCCTTTACTGTGACAATAGTGGAGCGGTAGCACAATCCAAGGAGCCAAGATATCACCAGAAGAGCAAGCATATCGAGCGGAAATACTACATTATCTGGGACTTGCAGAAGCGAGGGGAGGTTGCAGTGACTCGGTGGCGTCTGCAGATAACATGGCGGACCTTTTCACAAAGGCGTTACCGACCAAGGCTTTTGAAAAACACGTGGATGCCATAGGAGTTAAGACTGTAGTTCCCCGCTAGGCCAAGTGGGAGATTATTGTAGCTCGTGTGTCCTTAACGTGTATTTTCTGTATTAACATTAATAAAGATGATGTTGGTTATTGCTTTAATTAGAATACTACTGTGGTGTATGATAATACTCATATAATAAAAGGACCCTAGGGAACACAGTAGGCCACTGAGGCGCATAGAGGATCCATGCTTGGGAGACCCAATGGACCAGTTTTGTGTAGACTTAGAACTAGTTCACAGCTTAGGTGATGTCGGTCGCTTCACCGAGAACAAGCTGTTGGCAGGTAGAGGATGTGGTGAAGTCTCCACCACGGGAACGTGGGATTCCCATTCACCTGACCAAGCACGATGATCGTGTTGAACAGGAACCAAGACGGTGCATAGTTCAGTGATTCAAACACTGGTGCAGAAACCGTCTTACTACTATAGATAATCTGTCCTTAACCCTGAGGGACCATGTTCACTGGGCCAACCAGTTGTGTGGTGCTTTGATGTGCCAACGTGTGCGGATCTTCCAGGTTATCCGACGTCCAGTGTTGGATTGGTGCGTTTTGATGAGTCAATCTGTCCACACAGTTAACCCAGGCCTGGTGGTTGTCAGTATGACTAACAATGTTCCGGATACTAGGCATAGCACCGGAAGGTGTGTGGTGTTATCGATGACAAGTCATCAAACCCTAGTCAGATGATCGATCGGGATCTGACGGTGCTCCCCACCGTCCGAGTCGTATCATGGCACCAGTAATAGGAGAGACTAAGGATTATCGGAGTATAGTAGAGAATAGGGTTACGAGGGAGTAACATTAGTTTAGGATCACTAGAGTTCAACTCGCGTCGCACTTTGGGTGGCAACGCGAGTTAATCGGATTAGGGCTGATTAACGGAACTTTCGGTGTGTCATCGGAACAGTTAATCAGGGATCCTGTTACAGCTAGATATCCCGAACCCTGAAGGTTCCACCCTGTCGTTGCGTATAGGAATTGTTCCCTGACCTAGTTGGATACGTTGGATGCAAAGTAGCGCGATAGAGCGCAAGCCCGGAGCCAAAGAACATAATTCACATGTGTTACGGGCCGTAGGGGTATTTTCGTAAATACTGAAATATGGCTCAGAACACATTAAATATGGATCTTAGATTGAGCGGAATAATTCCAAGAGCTCACAAGCGCTGACGGAATTCGATTCCGAGTAGCGCACCTCACTCAGTCTCTCTTTCAGTTTTTCGCTTTTCGTGAAGGGCATTTTTGTCCAGGCTTCACGATAGATACCCGGAATCCCTAAAAACCGCCCCCCCTTATCCCTATCCACCTAGGGGCCGGCCCTAACCTCCTTGGAGCCATGGGAGACCGGCCCTATATAGGAATAGGGAGAGGGAGGGGCCGGCCATAAGCTCCCTCTCCTCCAGAAAACCCGAACCCCCTTTAGTGCTCCTCCTTTGTGGTTTCAGCCAAGGAAAAGAGAGGAAGAAGAAGGGAGAAGGAAGAGGAAGGAAGGAGAAGGAAGAAGAGAGAGAGAGGAGGAGGAGATCTCACGGCTCGCCATCGTCTTCGCAACGGATTCCTCCGTCGGCTCGTAATCCCTGCACTCAGAGACGGGATTCGAGGATTCTTCAATTCGCAAAGGACAAGATGCTATCCGACAGTTTCCCTTGCGATTCAAGTGTGGCTCTTCATCGTTCCGACTTCTCTCCGGATCATAGATCCATAAGGTATGATGATACTAAACACCTAACTAGATGCATGCATGTCTTCCGTAGATCGTAGTATGCCTCTAGGGTGTCCGCACATATGCTAAGATCATAGATTTGCATGTAGATTGTTTTGTAGAATTAATTGTAATGAAACATACACCATATAATCTTCGAATCTTTCTTTTGCTTCCGCTACGACTCTGATTAGCGGATCCAATTCCAACATCCAGAGTCACAGAGGCTGCTATATAATGGAGATGAGCTGCATGTGAAGTTGGGGGACATGTAACACAGTGGGTAAAGAGAGAAGACCGCTCGGTTCTGTAGTGGCGGTGATCGATGCACACTGCGAGATGGCTAAAGAAGAGCCATCTGCAGTATGTATCGATGAGATGTGCAGTACCGGGTGATAATCGATAAGCAAGGAAGCATTGGAAGTCATGTGATTGGAGGCCCCAGAGTCCAGAATCCAAATAGCAAAGGTACCGGGAGTGGCTAAGTGAGCAGAGGAACTGGAGGCACTGGAAGCCTCGGTGGAGCTGAAGCTTGCCATCTGGTCTAGACGGAACTGAAGCTGTGCAAGCTGCTGCTGAAGGAGCTGAGTAGTGTCAAGGGCGTCCAAGGAACCCCAGGGTGATGATGGAACCGTGCGAGGAGAGGACGGAGCAGTAGCAGCAGCAACAGTAGAGCCAACGGGTCGACTACGTCCTCGGGGTCCCTGCCTCTTCTCGGGATGTAGCTTCCAACATATGGCGACGACATGACATGGTTTGTGGCAGTGAGTGCACACAAACCGATCACGACCAGAAGCATAAGTAAAAGAGGCAGCTTGGGCTACAGCAAGGACGCCCGTGTGACCGGAGGGGGACGGAGGAGCCCTGGTGGCGATGGTGCGCAGCCTGGTCTCTTCGGCGATGAACTCAGTAATGGTAGCATCCAAGTGTGGAAGTGGGTCTCGGTGGATTAGGGCGCCAATAAGTGAGCCAAACTCTGGTCGAAGGACCATCAGGAACTGATAAAGCTGACGGCGCTCCCAGAAGGTTTGGTGCACGGCGCGGCACTCGGGAGAGACGGGAGGTACCAGTGACTGAAGCTCCCGCCAGTAACCACGCATATGTGCATGGAATTGCTGGATCGTACGATCGCCCTGCTGTTCGGATTGGACCTGGGAGAGAAAAGCATACTCACGGGCGTCGTTAGACTCCACAAAGCGCTCAACTAAGGAGCGCCATATGGCTGCGGATGCTCCAAGGGCGGCGAGGTCAGCACGCATCGTCCGATCGACCGAAGCGACAAGGTAGGTGGTAACCCGTGCATCATGAAGGCGCCACGCCTGAAGGGCCGCAGGAAAAGCCTAGCTCGGTGCCGAGGTGGTATCGTCGATTAATCCAAGAAGACTACGTCCAAGAAGCGTGGTTTGGACGGTGGCTGCCCATACTTCCCAGTCGGCGGAGGAGGCGAGAGGGAAGTCCATCGAGCTCGGTAGGAAGTCACAAGTATACTCGAATGGGAGGCTCTAAGGGTGCAGTGGCACGGCCAGAGGAGCATCTACGAAGGATGAGTCGGCCATGGTGGCTCACGGGCTGGAGGAGAGGTCTTCAGATCTATCGGAGAAGAGCCGATGCAGATCTGGAGGTTCGTCGGAGGATAAGTCTTCGGATCTGGCTGAAGAAGAGGGCGTGAGAGCAGATCTGAGATCTAAAATCGATTGTCGGAGTCGATGCAGATCTGGAGGTCTCCGGGTTGAAGAGGTCGCCGGGCGGAAGAGGTCACCGAAACCGATGCAGGAGGTCTTCGGATCTGGCCGGAGGTCTTTGGATCTCAGCCGATGCAGGAGGTCGCCGGGCCGAAGAGGTTGAAGATGATGCAGGTCGCCGGGCCGAAGAGGTCGCTAAAGCCGAAGATGATGCAGGAGGTCTTCGGATCTGGCCGGAGATGATGCAGGTCGTCGGGCCAAAGAGGTCGCTGGAGCCAAAGATGATGCAGGTCGCCTGGCCGAAGAGGTCGCTAGAGCCGAAGATGATGCAGGAGGTTGCCGGAGCCGATGGCTAGATTCGGAGACAACCTCGCTGGGCCGAAGTGGTCGTGAGAGAGGGAGCCGGAGGAGGTGAAGAAGACCCGTGCAGATCTGGTCGCCGGAGCCGATACAGATCTGGAGACCAGATTTCATATCTGGATTAGATCGGAGATGAGCTCGCCGGAGAGGTGCAGATCTGGTCTGGAGACGACGTCGCCGGAGAGAGATCGTTAGATCTGAGTCAGATCTGGATCTAGAAGAGATAAGAAAAGCAGATATGAGATCTCAGATCTTATGGTAGGGAAGCTTGAGGTTGTCCGGAGGGGAGCTCGAGGTTGGCTCTGATATCATGATACAAGAGATTTTGGGGAGAATGAATCCATCTCATTAGGCCAAGGGCCAAATATATATGTGAAACAAGGGGTATCCTATACAGGCTATCTACGAGTATGTGTATCTCAATACTATACACTATCACTAACAATCTATAACCAACTCAGCGCCACATAGGATGTAACGACAAGTTTTTTTTTTTTTTTTTTTTAAAAAACTAAACTAGACAAAAAAAAAATTAAAACCTAAAACTAAAACCCACTACCTGAACCCGACCTACTATCCTACCCAAACTCCCCCAAACCCAGCCAACCCGTGACCCCTCTCTCTCTCTCTCTCTCTCTCTCTCTCTCTCTCTCTCTCTCTCTCTCTCTCTCTCTCTCTCTCTCTCTCTCATCAGGCCCCTCTCTCCCTCTCTCTTGGATCGCACCCCTCTCACCCGACTCTCTCTCTCTCTCTCTTGAACCCAAACCCGACCCGATCCGACCCCGGCCCTCCCCCCAAAGCCGTCGATCGCCGCCCCCCTCTACTGCCGCACCTGAAACCCGGCCGGATTCCCACCGACCGCCACCCCTACCCCTGCCGCAGCCGCCCGTACTAGCCCGCCGCCGCCCTAGGCCCCCTACCCAGCCGGTTGCCGCTCCTACCCGCCGCCCCTTTCCCCCTTTTTAAAACCCCTGCCCCTCCCCACTTTTTTAGCCCCTTTCCCCCCTTCTCCAAACCCCTCACCCCCTATCCGATCCCCCTCTTCTTCTTCTCCGATCCCTCTCTTCCATGTCCGATCCCTCTCTCTCCTCTCCCTCTTGCTGTGTGTGTGGCGCGCGGCAGCCGGAGCACTGCCGGCCGGAGTAGGAGTCACCGCCGAAGCATACCGGCGCCGGGGAGGAGGACACACTGGAGCCGGGAGGAGCCGCAGCCGGTCGAAGCCGACGACCCTGGCACTAGGTCGGCCGTTCCCCACTGTTTTTTTTTTCTTTTGTGTGTGTGGGTGTTGTGGGTTGACCGACCATAGCCACCCCCTTTTGCCTCCTCTTCTCTAGCCACGGCCATGGCCGCCGGCCCGATGGCCGGCAACTGTGCAGCCGGCGAAGTCGATCCGGTGCAACCATGGCAAACGCCACGAGGGTGGGGTCGATGGGGTTTATACGAAGAAGATGTCGTTGGCACCGGATCGACTTCGCCGGCTGCACAGTTGCCGACCATCGAGCGAAAGGGTGATCGGGTGCGCTATCCGTTGGTTCGGGTTTCAATATGGTAGAACAACCGAACTAGTTCGGTTCGGTTTTAGGTTGGGTCAAATCCGAACCAACCTGACCCAAGTTGCACCCCTAGTACATAGCTTGGTGCAAATAACGATGCACTGAGCGCTAGCTGATGCACCCACACCGTAGTGTGTCGGCAAGTATGTCCCGCACTATGTTCAAATAGTAGCGAGTGATCATTTTGGAATGGAACCACATACCCAGTTCCTTTGACAAATCATTATTCCGAGTTATTCGTCAAAAGAGAATTACAAGAATAGTGGTCTTGGTTAGTGACTTCGCTCAACATGGCACTGCGGTGGCAAATCTAATATAATAAGGAAGCTAGGTTGGGAGATACACAAAGATATATTTTAGGCTGTTTGATCCAACGATGAGTGCGATGTGTTTGGGGATATTTTTCGCTGGTCCGTGCGGGCTGCCTGCAAGACAAAGAAAAAGCGTGAGAACGGCTGGCTCCCTTAGGAGCGCAGACCTCCGACGCTCAAGTCAATCTCAAGTGCACAACAGCGAGCTGTTGTATACCAAAGTGGAAGGGAAAAAGGTTTCCAACCTGTACTCTGGAGCCTGGGGGTGGACATTTATAGACATTAGTGACCTACCGTTGCCCGACACTTGGAGATTCTTTCCAGAGCCTTCTAGACCCCCACGTTCTGGCTCGCGTGGGTCTGACGATCCTTGGAACTTGCGCCCCTGACATTCTTTGTCGTCGAGCCTGCCAGGCGGTTTGAGTGGGGGAGAGCATCTTTCTGGTTGCTGCCAGGTGGCTCTTCTAGAATGTTCAAATCTGGGAGGTCTCAAAACTGACTCTGGCGGGCTTCCGTGGACTACAATCATCCACGTAGCTTCAGTGGGGTTTCGACACCTGGCAGCCCCTCATGCTGCCCTACTGCGGGCGACCTCAGGTGGGAAGCCAGGGCGAGCTCGCCCTCCGTTGCTCCGCCTTTTCTTCCCCATCTATCAAGAGTCGGACCTCGCAGGAGCGACCTCTTCGATAAATAGGGGAGTCTTTTAGCGAACTTAGGCGAGCTCCGGGACGGGCTAGAGCGGGCTCCTGAGCGAGCTCGGGTGAGCTCCCGAGCGAGCCCTTAGCCTGAGGCCCCTTCTGCCCAATGTGGATCTCGCTCCCTGTTAAGGTGATTCGGCGAGCAGGGGGGGCGAGCTCCTGGGCGAGCCTAGGCGAGCTCCTGAACGAGCTTAAGCGAGCTCCTGAGCGAGCTTGGGCGAGCTCCCGAGCGAGCCTAGGCGAGCTCCTAAACGAGCTTAGGCGAGCTCCTGAACGAGCTTAGGCGAGCTCCTGAGCGAGCTTAGGCGAGCTCCTGAACGAGCTTAGGCGAGCTCCTGAGCGAGCTTGGGCGAGCTCCTGAACGAGCTTAGGCGAGCTCCTGAACGAGCTCTTAGCCTGACGCCCCTTCTGCCCAATGTGGATCCCGCTCCCTGTCAAGATGACTTGGTGAGCACGGGAGGGGCGAGCTCCTGTGAGAGTTTCAGCTACCCCCAACATTACCCCCTCCTGAGGGAGCGACCAAGGAGACTTTGACGCTTGCTCAGGAGTCTTATTGCATACGCCGGTCGGACCGGGAGCACCAGCCATTGGTGACCTCCACCCCGTGAGCTGCGGGCTCCTTCCGTGGGCGATCTGCGTCGAGAGTTTTGACTCCCAGTATTTCACAAACGCTGGGCGGGCCGGGAGCGTCAGCCACGAGCGATCTCCTTCCGGTGCGAGCTTGCCACACGCGGTCAGGGTCTGCCTCGGGCGAGCTGCGGGCACCAGCCGTGGGCGGTCTGCGTCGAGAGTTTTGACTCCCAGTATTTCACAAACGCTGGGCGGGCCGGGAGCGTCAGCCACGAGCGATCTCCTTCCGGTGCGAGCTTGCCACACGCGGTCAGGGTCTGCCTCAGGCGAGCTGCGGGCACCAGCCGTGGGCGGTCTGCGTCGAGAGTATTGACTCCCAGTATTTCACAAACGCTGGGCGGGCCGGGAGCGTCAGCCACGAGCGATCTCCTTCCGGTGCGAGCTTGCCACACGCGGTCAGGGTCTGCCTCGGGCGAGCTGCAGGCGATCATGTGGCTTGGGTTTCGCACCAGATCTTCAGCGGTCGTTTCACCGTAAACACGACGCGAAACCCGAGATACAAAGTTGATACGATAAATCTCATTATGAGATTCCGGCTGTCGTGGGACACGTGTCTCGCTCTGATTCGCTCCTCTTTTGTCAGTAAATGATAGTGTCGGCGTCGGCGCAGCCTTCTCCACGCGTGGCCCACGTGGCGCTTGTCGATTGGAGAGGAGCGAGCTGTCGCTTCGATTGCCGTCGCGTCGCCTCGCCGAGCGCGCTCGGGCATTAACTGCGGCTTGATTCGCCTGCCTCTCACCCGTCTATAAATAGGGGATGGGGGGCGATTTTCACCGCTGCGTGAAAACAGCTCTCCCCTCTTGCTTTGCTTTCAGCCCGCCTTAGCCCTTCTGCTTTCATGGCGTCCGCTGCCGATGCTGCTGCTGCTGCCGCCGCTGCTGCCGCCGATCAGGCTTCTGAGCCCGCCGCTGAGAGGGCGGTGGTCTGGCTGCAGAACCCGATCGGGGTGCCCGTCGGGGACAGTATCCGGGCGGCGATCGATCTCCCTCGGGAGATCCTCATCACCAAGATGCGACTCTCGGGGAGGCCGCCCCAGGGTACAGTAGCTTCTGTCGGGCTGCTGTGGTCTGGGCTGCGGTTCCCCCTGAGTCATCTTGCCGGGGAGTTCCTGGAGTTGACGGGGCTTTGCCCCGCCCAGCTCTCAGGAAACTCCTGGGGGATACTCTACGGGCTGTCCCAGCTGGAGACCGCCCTGAAGGCGAGGATCCCACTGAGCTACTTGCTCAAAAAGTGGCTCCTCAAGCCCGGGCTGGTCTTCAGCACCGCGGGCTGCGGCTACTTCTACCTCGCCGGGCGGCCTGGCGAGGTGCTCCCCTTCTCCACCATCGAGAGCAAGGACCGCCACTGGAAGGACTATCCTTTCGTGGCGGTCGACGACTGGCGCGGGCGGCACAGCGGAGTCCCGGCTCACCCCGGGGTTCCCCCGACGGCGGTCTTCCGGGAGATCTCCCTCTTCCGGGCAGGGAAGAAGAAGTGCATCGCTCCCGACCGGGAGCGATCTCTGGACGAGGCGATCCTCTACTACCTCGGGGGGCGGACTCCAGAGAGGATCACTGCTCCCGACTTCGCCTTCCAGCTGAGGGACGGGAAGACCGGCGCTATTCTGCTGAAGCAGAAGACCGTCCGGAAGAAGAAGGAGGAGGATATCGGCGCTATTCCGCCGATGCAGAACGTCCCTCCTCCCTCCAAAGGGGCCAGCAAGGGGGCGGGGAGTTCAAGGGAGGCAACCCCCGCAAGAAGACGGTCCGGAGGCGGGCTTCGCCCATCCGCCTCAACGACCCCGACACCATGGAGATGCTCCGCCAGGGCGAAGCCTTCGCTCCTGCTCCACCTCCTCGCCCGGACGTCGGCCCAGGTCAGCCGCCTGCCCCAACTCCTATTGTTCGCCGCAAGATTCAAATGGTCGAGCCCGACAACCCTAACGTCGACCTCCCGCTAACCATGGCGGAAGTCGAGTCCGGGATGGCTCAGATTTTAATGGGCAACTTCCCCGGCGACCTGACCGTTCCTCTCCGTGTAGCAGTGCTGACGCCGGAGATGGAGGTCCGCGGGAAGAAGAAGGTAAAGCTCGCGAGGCCCGCGCCTTCGAACGTCCAGATGGAGCAGCGGCGAAAAGCGCTGGAGGAGGCGGGCTTGGACTCGGAGCAAGCTGGACGGACTCCGAGGAGGAAGAGCCCGCTCCTCAACCTTCCCGGGCGGAACCTGCCGCTTCTGCCCAAGTGGAGAAGCCCCCAGCTCCACCAGTTTCCGCACCAGGGGCGGGGCCGAGCGGGCAGGAGCTTCCACCTCCTACCGACGTGGCAGGGGTCCAGCAGGGTGAATCCAACGCCACTGCTGCGACCTCCTCGCCGGCGGCAGCTCCAGCTCCCGCCCCTCAGGCCTCTCCTCCACTAGAGGGCCAGGAGGGAGCGGGCTCCCAGCAGGGCCTGGGGGACCTGGTCTACAGGTCCCCTAGCTTTGTAGACATTGGCTCCGACTCTGAGTCCTCCAGCTCGGAGTCGGAGGCCAAAGTGGCCAGGGCGGACCCTCCGAGCCCGGCAGCAGTCGGAGCTTGCCCGGGGGAGGTGCCAGCCCCCACTCCTTCCCCCGGCATGCCTCCTCCTACCGAAGCTCCGGGGGGTCCCAGCGCGGGCTCCTCTGCGGAGGAGGGAAGGGCGCCCTATTACATGCGGCAGCTGTTGGGCCGCAACGTCTTCGCCCGAGCCCCCTTCGCTTCCATAAGCGAACGCCTGGCCGAGGTACCTCTTGCTCTCTCTGCCTTTACGCCAAAAATGTTAAACTTTCTAACTTTTTCATCTTCCTTATGCAGGCGCAGAAACAGAGCCAGGCACTGGCCGCGGAGGTCGCTGAGGCCGGGAAGGCGCTGGCCGCCTTGTTCGACGATTCCCTTCGGGGGTCTGAGCGCAAGGTGGACGAGCACATCCACGAGCTCCAGCGGGCTTCGCAGGCCGGGGCCCTGAAAAAGACGGAGGAGCTCCGCCTGAGGGTCGCGACCCTAGTGTCGGGCATGGCCGAGCTAGAGACGGCCCAGCTCAAGACCTCCGACGACCTCAAAAAGGCCGTGGCGGAGCGGGACGAGGCCGTCCCTGCCAGAGAGGCCGCTAGGAAGGAGGCGGCTCAACTTCAAGGCGAGGTCGCTGCTCTGAAGACAGAGATCGCCGCCCTGAAGGAGACGCACGCCGAAGGCCTTCGGGCTCAACAAGGTCGCCTCCAAGCCCAGCTGGACGATCTCCTCAAGAAAGGCGCCCTGGCCGCTGTGGAAAAGTACAAGACCGAGAGGTCGAAGAAGCGGCGCCGAGGGGACGACAGTGGGGCGGAGACTAGCAAGCCTTGAGCTCGCAACCTTGTAACTGTTCTTAAAACTTTTGTCAATCAATGAAATTTTCATCTTTTTGAGCTCGCCTATGTGTTTCTTTCTTTCTCTGTGTCGCTCATGAGTCCGCTTTAGGAGTTTCGCAGCGATCTCGAGAGTGATACCCCGGGCGAGGCAGCTAATTCGATTCAACCTTTTTATTTTAAAGTATATGAAAACGAAAAACTCGGCATGCTCGCTAAAACTCAATGCAGTCTCTGAGCCCGGAAAACGATAAGCGAACCAAATGACTTCAAAAACTTCCCTACACTCAGAGACTTAAACCATTTTTATTTTTGAAGAAAACTAATAAGTGCTAGCTGCCCCCTGCCCGGTTAATTTCCCTCGATGATCCTGTTCAGCGGACTTGCCCTTTGAGGGGTACGCCCACGCCAGGATGCTTTCGTTCATGGCAGGTGAACGCGAAGGATCCCGGTTAGATTTAGAGTCCACTAGGCAGCGGACTTCCCCAGGAATCTCAAGGTCGCCCACTGACTGCCTCTGAGGATCCCGGTCTTGCTTTAAGTCCGCGCAACGGCGGACTGTCCCGGGAATCTCAAGGTCGCCCACTGGCTGCCTCTGAGGATCCCGGTCTTGCTTTAAGTCCGCGCAACGGCGGACTGCCCCGGGAATCTCAAGGTCGCCCACTGGCTGCCTCTGTGGATCCCGGTCTTGCATTAAGTCCGCACAACGACGGACTGCCCCGGGAAGCTCAAGGTCGCCCATTGGCTGCCTCTGAGGATCCCGGTCTTGCTTTAAGTCCACTCAGCGGCGGACTACACTTTATAGATCATGCGGGCTCTTTCTGCGCCGAGCTTCCGAGTTAAATTCTTTGTTGAATCCTCTATCGTTCATTCATAACTTTAGAAAATGACTTACAAAAAACGACTGGTCTTAGGCATAAAATTTTCGGAGATGTATAGCATTCCAAGGTCGCTCTAATGGGTCGCCTTCAGCGGTCATCAACTGGTAAGCCCCCGAGCCTCGTGCTTCGCGTACTATGTAGGGGCCTTCCCAGTTCGCCGCGAGCTTCCCTGCGTTAGGCTCCTGCGTGTTTGCGAACACCTTTCTCAATACCAGATCGCCAGTCTTGAATGCTCGGTGGCGAACTTTCTTGTCGTAGGCGCGCTTCATTTCTTGCCGGTACCCGGCGAGGTGCAGGTTAGCGCGCTCTCGTCGTTCTTCGAGCTGGTCGAGGGAGTCGGCGAGCAGTTTGCCGTTGTCGACCTCCTTCGACGCAAGCCTTCTTTCAGTGGGCAGCTCGGCTTCGATGGGTAGCACGGCTTCGCAACCAAAAGTGAGACTGAAAGGGGACTCGTTAGTTGAGCGACATGGAGTAGTGCGATAGGCCCACAAGACTCCATCGAGCTCCTGCTCCCACAATCCTTTTTTCCCTTCCAGCCTTTTCTTGAGGTTGTCTAGGATCACGCGATTAGTTGCTTCGGCCTGCCCGTTGCTTTGAGGGTACCTTGGGGACGAAAACCTTAAGTCAACTCCATATTCAACGCAAAAGCTTCTGATCAAGCAATTGTCGAACTGGCGACCATTGTCGGTGATAAGTACCCGAGGCAGACCGAACCGGTAGAAAATGTTCTTCCAAATGAAGTCTTTCACTTGCTTCTCACCTATCTTAGCTAGCGGGACCGCTTCCACCCATTTGGTGAAGTAGTCCGTAGCCACTAAGATGAATTTCTTTTGCCGGGCTGACACGGGGAAAGGTCCCACTATGTCCAGTCCCCATTGCTGGAAAGGCCATGGGCTCGCCAGAGGATGCAGCTCTTCTGCGGGCATATGATTTGTCGTGGCGTGCTTCTGGCATTGGAGGCAGCTTTGTGCGACCTTCAAAGCGTCTTGCTCCAGAGTGGGCCACCAGTATCCTTGCTTCCGTACTTTCGCAGCTAGAGACCGCCCACCAGCGTGGTTTCCCAGCTCGCCCGAGTGAATGCAATTCAGAACTTCTTCGGTCTCCGGGCTCTCGATGCAACAAAGATTTGGCCCGCCAAAAGATCTTCGAAAAAGGCGATCCCAGCGAATGAGGTAGCGCCCAGCGCATTTCTCCACTCGCCGGGCTTCCTCTCTATCCTCTGGAAGCTCGCCCTTCTGGAGAAAATGAAGAAAGGGGGCGGTCCACCCACCGGGTGGTACGTCGGCAGAGACTTGGTTAACAGCGGGCTCTATCAGTTGGAGCCGGGACTGACTTTGGACCTCGATGAGAATCTGGCGACCTTCTGATGTCCCCAGCAGGGAGGCAGCGTTTGCCAAAGCATCAGCTCGCCTATTATCGGCTCGAGGGATTTGCTCGAAGGAGATCTTTTCGAATTCTGCGGCCTTTCCTTTTACCAAACCCAGGTAGCCCGTCATTCGCACATCCCGGGAGGCATAATCCCCGTTGATTTGACAAATGATCAGCTGGGAATTGCTGAACACCTTTAACCGTTTGGCGCCTACTTCTTGGGCGAGATTTAGCCCGGCGAGCAGTGCCTCATACTCTGCCTCGTTGTTGGTTGCAGCGAAATCCAGCCGGACTGATTTCTCAAGAAGTATTGATTGGGCGATCAGTGCAACCCCGATCCCGGCCCCCAAAGCGTTGGAGGATCCGTCGATGAATAACTCCCAGCCCGCCATCTCTGAATGCTTAGTTGGAGGAAGCTCGCCTTGGTTGTCCAAGAACCTCGCCTTCCCAGGGTGTGCCTCAGTTGGCTCATCCTCCTGGTACTGGACCGGTTCTTCTATTGGGAAGTCCGCCAAGAAATCGGCGAGAGCCTGCCCTTTGATAGCAACTCGAGGGACATACTCCAAACCATAGGCGGCGAGCTCGGCGGACCATCGGTAGAGCCTGCCGGCTACCGAGGGTCTGGAGAGCGCGCTCTTCAGAGGGTGCTCCGTGATAACTTTGACAGTGTGCGCCGAGAAGTAGGGGTGAAGCTTTCTCGCGGTAAGGACCAAGGCCAATGCGACCTTCTCGATTGGTCGATACCGGAGCTCGGCGGGAAGCATTGTGTGGCTTACAAAGTAGACAGGCCGCTCCACCTTAGCTTCTTCCACAACAAGGACCCCGCTTACAGCGTTCTCTGTGACCGCAAGATATACGCCAAGTTCGGCGCCATCTTTGGGCGCCGCTAGGATTGGCGGGCTCGCCAGATAGTCCTTGATCTTTTGAAAGGCGTGCTCACACTTTTCATCCCAACAAATGCTCGCTCCTTTTCGAAGTAGCTCGAAAAGAGGTCGGCAATTATCTGAAGATTTGGAGATGAACCGATTTAGCGCGGCGATTCGCCCGCTCAATCTCTGGACTTCCTGCCGGGTTCTTGGTGCGGGCATCTCGACAAGTGCTCGGATTTGTCCAGGGTCGGCCTCGATCCCCCTGTGGGTGACCAGGTACCCTAGGAATTTCCTAGAAGTCACCCCGAATGCGCACTTTGCCGGGTTCAGTCTCATTTGGTACTTTCTCAATACTTCGAAGGTTTCGCGGAGATCGGCGACATGCCCCTCTCGCTTTCGACTTTTCACCAGGAGGTCGTCTACATAAACTTCGACATTCCTGCCGATCTGACCCTTGAACATCTGGGTGACTAACCTTTGGTAGGTCGCTCCAGCGTTCTTAAGTCCGAAAGGCATTACTCGATAGCAGAATAGCTTCTGGTACCCTACCCCAGAATAGAAAGCGGTCTTCTCTTGATCTTCGACGTGGAGAGGTATCTGGTTATACCCCGAATATCCGTCCATAAAGGACAAAGCCTGGAACCCGACAGCTGCGTCGACCAGCACGCCTATCCGCGGAAGAGAGAAATCGTCCTTCGGGCATGCTTTATTGAGGTCGGAGAAGTCAATGCACACTCTGACCGCCCCGCTCTTCTTGGGCACCGCCACGATATTGGAGATCCACTCGGGGAAGTGCGCCTCGCGTATGAAGCCAGCTCGCTCTAGCTTGTCTATCTCCGCCACCACTGCAATGGACTTCGTAGCCGGTATGTGCCGAGCTTTTTGCTTGACCGGCGGGAATTCTTTCAGGGTGTGCAGACGATGACAGGCGACCTCCGGGTCAATCCCTGGCATGTCCGCGAAGCTCCAGGCGAATACGTCACGATATTCCCTGAGTATGTTGGTTAAGGCCAGGACCTCGCCCTTGGTTAGCGAGGTCCCGAGATGGACAACCCTTGGTCCGTCCTCGCCACCGATGTTGACCTCTTGCAATGGCTCGGCAACGGGAAAACTTCCTCCCTGGGACCCTGGTAGGCGACCTTTCTCCTCGAGCTCAAGATCCACGCCGCTCCCACCCAGGAGTGAAGTAGGGGATCTAAGCGAGGCGACCTCTCTCGGGCTTTGGGGGAGCCCGCTCGAGGTGGGCGTTAATTGCTAGGAGGGCGCGGGCCTCTTGGCCTCAGCGACCTCAACGTCTGCGAGGTGAGAGACGTCCTGCTCGCACCTGGTAGCAGCGACCTGATCGCCTCGAATTACCACAACTCCTCCGTTAGTGGGGAATTTGAGGGCCTGGTGATTAGGCGAGGACACCGCTTTCATCTGCCTCAGCCAAGGTCGCCCTAGGATGGCATTGAAAGCGGACTGCCCATCCACCACCGCGAAACGGACTTGACGTACCTCCGGGCCCGCCGTCACGGTGAGGGTTATCTCCCCTGCCACCTTAGCGACCTCGCCAGTGAAACCGGTGAGCGAGCCCGTTGAGGGAGACAAGTCAACTTGTCTCAACCCCATTCGCTGGAAGGCCGACAAGAACAGAATATCTACGGCACTTCCCGGGTCAACCAGGACCCGCCTTACCTCGATGTTCGCCATCATAAGGCGTATGACGAGGGGATCATTGTGGGGGGTAACCACCCCGGCCATGTCCTCCTCCAAGAACCAAATGAAGTCTCGGGCTTCTATCCTTGGTGTTTGGAGCAATACAGGGGTTAGAGAAATGGAGAATACCTTCTGGGCCCGCTCCATCTCTCTAACTTGCCGGCGAACCTCGTTGCTGGATCTTGGGCCGCTCAGGCGCCCGCTGATGGTGTGACAGACCGCCAGCCCTCCCGGGGGAGGTGGAGGCAGGGCGGGCTCAGTGGGCCCCGGGCGATCTCCCTCCCGAGGAGCCCGCGCCGGTATCACCTCGAATCTCCTTGGAGGCGAAATGAACTGATCCAAGTGTCCTTGGGCGACCAAGTCCTCGAGGTGGTTCTTCAGAGCCCGGCATCTGTTGGTGTGATGCCCGGGGCTGCGATGAAAGGCGCACCGCCTCGTGTTGTCGGTAGTGCCGGGCTCCCCGACCTGCAGGGGTGGTGGGTACTGAAAGAAAGGTTCATTCCGGATCTGATGAAAGACTTGCCCTGGCGAGTGGGTTAACACGGTGAAATCCCGCTCCCCGGGTCCCGGAGGCAGGCGCCAGTTCGTTGGCCTTCCAGCGACCACCGCGGGGATTTTAGCGGGCTGCACGGCAGGAGCTGCGGGCGGTCCGAGCAAAGGTATCACCAGTGGCACCTCCCGCCTCTCCACGGCCTTAACGACAAGAGGTCGCAGAGCCGGAGGAGGTCGCTGCTCGACTGCCTTTCCCTTCCGGTCTAACACCGCATCTTCGAGCTTGATGTGTTGCTGGACAAGGGCGAAGAGCTTGACGATCGTGCGGGGATCCTTAATTACCAGCGCGTCATGAAGTTTGCTTCCCTCGGGGAGGGCGTTCCGAAAAGCGCTCACCGTTGTGCGGTCTTGGCCGACAGCATCCTCCAGAGCGAGGTAGGCGCTTCGAAAGCGCGTCGCGAAGCTTCGAAGGGTTTCACGGGCTCCCATGGCCAAGGTGAAGAGGGACTCGATCCTCTTAGGGGGTTGTCTGTTGCAGCGGTACTGCTCCAGAAACAATCTGGAGAGAGTAGGGAAGTCCGGAATGGTGCCCGATGACAGTTTGTGAAACCAGTTTAGCGCCGAGCCCGTCATGCTACTCGGGAAAGCCCGGCACAAGACATGGTCTTGGTCCCGGAAAAATAACAGCTTTCGGTAAGCCAATAGATGGTCGACTGGATCTTACGATCCATCGAACAGTACAAACTTAGGCGGGGTCCAATGGTGAGGGAAACCCCCTTGGTGCACCTCGCTCGTGAAGGGCGAGCTACCCCCGTGGGCGGCGAGGTCCTCCAGCAGGTCTACCGTCGCGTTAGGCCGCTGCCAGTGCCCGGGGAAAACTCCCAGAGGCTGCTGCGCAGGTCCTAGGGGGTCGTGCATGCTCCCTCGAGGGAGGTTTGAATCCTCCCCGCGGCGACCCTCGGGGGCTACCGCTCGGCGGCCTCCTCGCTGTTCGCCCGCGGGCTCCTTCAGCTCAGCGGTTGGTCGGTGGGAGGCCGTTGCCTCTTGAACTTCGGAAGGTATAGCCACCGCGGGCTCTTTCTCTCGTCGTCGATGGCGCGGGTCGCAATCCCGCTCTAGAGACCTCGCCTCCGACTCGTTTGAATCGACGCTCCGGCTACGGCGGCGAGGGATGGTCGCCCGTGAGGTCGCCTGGTTGCTGGACCGCTGGGTTACTAGCTTCTGCAACCTCGTAAGCGGGGTTTTCGGCACCCCGCGCACGGCCGCTCTCTCGGCCGGAGGTTCCGGATGGGAAACCTGCCGAGCCGGAATGTTCGTGGGCGGGCGCGATGTTGAAGCTGGTGGCAGCACCGGAGGTGCCGTCTTCGCCGGCGCGGACCGTCGGCTGGCCGCCGGAACCTGACGCAGTCGCGTCAGTTCCTCCATCATGGCCCGCTGGGTGGCCAACATCTCCAACAGGAGCTGGTCACTGAGCGGGACATGGGGCTGGGGGGTCTCAACAGGAGGTTCGCTGCGCGCAGACCTCGCACGGGTCCTCGGTCGCCTGCGTCCCCTTGTCGCCGGAGCCATCTTTGGGTTGCGAGAGCCTCCGGCGTTCAACCGCGTGGTCGTGGGCGTTCTCACCGGAACCAGTCGAAAGATCCCACAGACGGCGCCAAATGTTTGGGGATATTTTTCGCTGGTCCGTGCGGGCTGCCTGCAAGATAAAGAAAAAGCGTGAGAACGGCTGGCTCCCTTAGGAGCGCAGACCCTCCGACGCTCAAGTCAGTCTCAAGTGCACAACGGTGAGCTGTTGTATACCAAAGTGGAAGGGAAAAAGGTTTCCAACCTGTACTCTGGAGCCTGGGGGTGGACATTTATAGACATTGGCGACCTACCGTTGCCCGACACGTGGAGATTCTTTCCAGAGCCTTCTAGATCCCCACGTTCTGGCTCGCGTGGGTCTGACGATCCTTGGAACTTGCGCCCCTGACATTCTTTGTCGTCGAGCCTGCCAGGCGGTTTGAGTGGGGGAGAGCATCTTTCTGGTTGCTGCTAGGTGGCTCTTCTAGAATGTTCAAATATGGGAGGTCTCAAAACTGACTCTGGCGGGCTTCCGTGGACTATAATCATCCACGTAGCTTCAGTGGGGTTTCGACACCTAGCAGCCCCTCATGCTGCCCTACTGCGGGCGACCTCAGGTGGGAAGCCAGGGCGAGCTCGCCCTCCGTTGCTCCGCCTTTTCTTCCCCATCTATCAAGAGTCGGACCTCGCAGGAGCGACCTCTTCGATAAATAGGGGAGTCTTTTATCGAACTTAGGCGAGCTCCGGGACGGGCTAGAGCGGGCTCCTGAGCGAGTCGGGTGAGCTCCCGAGCGAGCCCTTAGCCTGAGGCCCCTTCTGCCCAATGTGGATCTCGCTCCCTGTTAAGGTGATTCGGCGAGCAGGGGGGGAGGGGCGAGCTTCTGGGCGAGCCTAGGCGAGCTCCTGAGCGAGCTTGGGCGAGCTCCCGAGCGAGCCTAGGCGAGCTCCCGAACGAGCTTAGGCGAGCTCCTGAGCGAGCTTAGGCGAGCTCCTGAACGAGCTTAGGCGAGCTCCTGAGCGAGCTTGGGCGAGCTCCTGAACGAGCTTAGGCGAGCTCCTGAACGAGCTTAGGCGAGCTCCTGAGCGAGCTCTTAGCCTGAGGCCCCTTCTGCCCAATGTGGATCCCGCTCCCTGTCAAGATGACTTGGTGAGCACGGGAGGGGCGAGCTCCTGGGAGAGTTTCAGCTACCCCCAACACGATGCATCAGAAGGTGGAGGGCTGTGATTCATGAAAATGTGTCATCTGGTGGTTATAGTAATTGTTCTCTCTCCCCATGAATCTCTGTGTTTGTCTCTCTCTAAACGGATTGCTCGCACGCACCCAGGACCGCAGATACATTCCTCTCTCTCTCTCTCTCTCTCTCTCTCTCTCTCTCTCTCTCTCTCTCTCTCTCTCTCTCTCTCTCTCTCTCTCTCTCTCTCTCCTTGATTTGTTTTCTTGAATCATTCATATAGGTTGTACAAAGGCTCTTATGGGAAGTAAAATGTTTGATAATGATATCTGTTTGTGAATTTATTCATAGTTCTCTAAATGTCGAAGAAGATCACAAAATTTTGGCACATCAAGGACATGCCTAATAAATTGGTGATTAATCTTTTTATAGATGAACTTAATAACATTGAATGAATATGAATAATACGTGGCTCTACCCGTGTTTTATTTTTTAATGTTTCAAGATCAGTTCTCAATTGATATCTCTGGTGAAATGCTTCGAGATGATTATTTGAAGTCGATCCGTGGCATGATATGTGATGTGTTGGTGGAGACTGGCTCGCGCCTGCACTTGACCCGTGCATGCCAACCAATTGGCCTTTTCGCTTCTTGTTGCGTTTTTCCGCTTTGGTCAAATGAGTGTTGCTGTCGAAGGCGGCCACCCAAGTGTCGACAGGCACATGAATTAGTAGTAATGCAATAGTACCAATTAGTTTTTGAGAACATTATTGTAAATATTTTTTAAATATTGAAACAAGGTGAGTCTCTAAATTACATATCCGATTTTGATCAGGATTCAAACACTAAAAGGGCAAGAGGACCTTTTAGTCAAGTGAAAACTGCAGGTCGGGTGGACTGTTGCTATGCATGCGTGTCAGGGCCTATTTGGTTGGGAGGAGTTGCAAATGCATGAGTTGCAATTCGTACATTTTGGCCCCCCACCGTTTTGTTGTGTGAGCTGCAACTCGTGTGTTGCAACTCCATGCAACCAAACAAACATGATTTAGGATGAGTTCCAACTGCACCGGTTGAATTTTTTATTCTTGTGGAGCAGCTCACCCCCTGTGTGTACAAACTCATGCAGTTGCAACTTCTTCGCCCACCATCGGCCACCAGCACCCATCGCAATCCACCGCCCTGTCGGCAACCTGCCACCGCCAACCCTACCCCCCGCTGCATCCTCGTCGAGTTGTCGGCCACCACTCGCCTCCAACATCCCCCCTCGACTGACAGCCATCGCCACCACTCGCTGCCCTGTCGCCACCCACCACCGCCTGCTAGCCACCACCTGTCGTCGGGCGCCTCCTCTTGCCGATCACCATTGACGGCCACTGCAGACCACTACTTGCCGTCACACCGGTTACCACCACCCATTGTCTCCCACAACCATTACCAAAAAACAATCAAACAATGTGAGTTGCAATTGCTTGGTAGTTACAGCTCATGCATTTCGAAGTGTATGAATTGTAACTCCTCCTCCCAACCAAATAGGCCCTCACGTTTGATGCCTCATAAGTTGTTGCAAGGGCTAGGGGTGGACATGGGCCTGTGACCCATCTGGCATGATCATATATGGAACCTGGGCTAAATGTAGAGGCCCACAAATTGGGTTTTGTTGTGTTTTCCATTCAGAATAAATTTGCTAGCCGGGCTTGGACTTGCACTTATTAGACCTGGTCCGTCCCAACCCGAACCCGAATGAATTAATTTTTTTTTATAGAATTTAGTCATAGGATAAATAGCCAATGAACCATTTTGCACACCAAATCAAGGTTGAACCAACATTGGGGGGGGGGGGGGGGGGGGGGGTCTTTCGGCGGGGTACATGCTCACCCATATCGGACCGTCATGATGTGGCACCTAATCACAACCATCTGTTGCACTTACCAATGACAGGTGAATCACACCCAGCAGTACTAGCAGTCAAAGGAACGGCTGTGATGAGGGGACACGTCAGGATGGCCTGATCTGGATAGCTGAATAGCATTGCTCGTATAAAAATCAATAACCATTACCCGCCCCGCCCCGCTCCTACCCGCCCCGACCCGATCCGAGAGTTTTTTTCTTTGGATTTTCAAATCAACCGCTATAATCTTCTCTATTTGCATATAAACCCCTACCAAAGTGATATTTACATAAAACCTCTCAATTCATTCAAATATTACATATTAACCTTTGTAGTTAGCTAACATCCAAAACGAGAGAATATTTTTCATTTCATTATTAATAATTACATAAACCCTGTAAATAGTAAATACCCCTTCAATTTGAGAATTCTTCTAATTAGATCAAAGTTAGATTTAAGTTATGTATGTGTTCACTGGGTCAAGTTCAAGTTCAATAAAGATATATCAATTTAAGTAATTAAAACCATGGGTAAATTTGTTATTTCTCCTTTAGATTAATGAAATAACAATTGAATGGAGGAATATTTCAAAAATATTCTTTCATTTTGGATGCTGAATAACTATAGAGGTTGATATATAAATATTGGATAAGCTAAGGGGTTTACATATAATATTGACTTTATAGGGTTTTATATGTAAATAGAGAAGATTACAGGGATCGATTTATAAAAAACCCTTTTCTTTTCTTATTTTTTTATAGGGAAATTTTATTCATACCCCATAAATCTCTAATTAGCCCCCATTTCCAACAAACTTGAACACACCCCATTTTTTTTTTTTCATACCCCATTCCTATCCCAAAAATACCCTTCCCCCTTACACCCCACCTTCAATACACCCCAGTTAAATGGCCCGCCCCAACTTGATTATACCCCAATCAAACACATACCCCCTTAAATATACCCCAATTATATGCACTCTTGAATACACCCCACTCTTAAATAAATACTTGAAGGCACAAGTAGAGCTGCAACTTGGGTGGGCCAACCTGAACCCAACCCGAGTCCAACCCGAACCCAACCCGAATTTGGGCGGGCTAATCCGAGCCCAACCCGAATTATTTCTCCTCGACCCGACAGGATCCAACACGAAATTAGCGGGTCTGGGACAAGGCTAAACGGGTTCGGGTCGTAAACGGGTCGACACGATAGACCCGTTTAATAAATGGGTCGGGTCCGGGTTTAGGGTCTGGTCACGGTAGACCCGGGAAGACCCGTTTAGTATTCAACGAGTCGTGTCGGGTCGGGTCTACCAGCAATTCAATACTATAATATATAATACCAGTGGGTCTTTCGGGTCAAGTCGGATTTCGGATCGGGTCAACTGAATAGATCCGGGTGGTAAACGGGTCTTACCAGGTCTTATCGTGTCTACCTATTTATTAGCGAGTCGGGTACGGGTTTAGGATCTAGACACGATTAGTTAAACGGGTCGGGTCCAGGTCTAGGGGTTTTGGACACAACACGAAACTAGACACGACACGAACCCGACACGACACGACTCATTGCCACCCCTAGCTGCAACTTGGGCGGGCCAACCCGAACCCAACCCGACTTTGGGCGGGTTAACCCGAACCCACCCGCACAACCCGGCCAACCCGGCCAACCCGATGGGTTGGGCTTGGGCTAAGTTTAAACTAACATTGGGTTGGGTTGGGGGTACAAAAGACGCTGAGCAGGGGCTTTGGGGTTTGGGGTACAAAAAAAAAAGGGCATTGTTGGTATTAAAGGATTGTTGGGTAAGTTATTGAGAAACGCTAGGGATACGGGGGCTAATTACAGATTTTTGGGAGGTTTTTACCGAAATGGCCACCAACTCTCAACTATTGTTGAGAATGGACCCCGTCAAAAAATCTGCACGAAAATGGCCACTGAAAATTCTTTGGGACCTAACTACCCTTTTACTTTACTACTAAAACCCTAGCTCCCATTGAGTCGCCCTTCACTTCCCTCATTTGGACGGCAGCTTCCTCCACCTCTTTCGACGGCAACTGAGAGACGGACACCCATTTCAACGGCGATCATCAAATCCCGTGAGTCTTCCTTCACTTCACCCCCTTTCGACGGCTCCTACACTTCACCCCCTTTCAACGACTCCTATACTTCACCTCCATCCTTTGCGATTTTTTTCATATATGTTTGATTAACTTCTTCATTGTACCATTTGATTACTTTTGATTTCATTAACAACAACAACCAATCGAGAAAAAGGAATGAAATCAACAAAAAGTAGTTGAATATTAACAGCATATTTTAGGACGAAAGATGGACGAAAAATGAACGAAATTGATAAAATTGGCTATTCATCATTATGGTTAGGACGAAAAAGGGATGAAATCGACAAAATTAGCTGAATTTATATTATATTGGTCGTGATGAGTCCTACACTTCATCCCCTTTCAACGACTCCTATACTTCACCTCCATGCTTTTGTGATTTTTTTCATATATGTTTGATTAACTTCTTCATTGTATTTGATTACTTTATGATTTCATTAACAACAATAACCAATCGAGAAAAAGGAACGAAATCAACAAAAAGTAGTTGAATATTAACAGCACATTTTACGACTAAAGATGGACGAAAAATGAACGAAATTGATAAAATTGGCTATTCATCATTATGGTTAGGACTAAAAAGGGATGAAATCGACAAAATTAGCTGAATTTATATTATATTGGTCGTGATGAGTCTAGTATGTATTGGTCGTGATAAGTCTAGTATGTATTGGATACGTATGATTAATTTTTGGTATCAAATTTGGTATTGTTGAGTTTTGATATTGTGGTTCTATGCTTAAAATAGTAACATCACATTGTAGGATGAAAAAGTGATGAAAAAGTGATGAAATCGATAAAATGATTCATATTTGATATCAAATTTTATATTGCTGAGTTTTGATATTGTGATTCTATGCTAACAGGGATTTGAAATATGGATTCAACATTACCGATACTTTGTTGTTACGATGGAGAATTGTTATATTTGAAAGAAAAATACGAGTACAGGGGTGGAAGAACTAAAAGTATCATTTTATCTACAAAATCGGATTTTGACTGTCTTCTTCAGGAAATTTATAAGATTACAAATGATAGTCTCAAATAGTATGAAATCACAATGAAGGTTTTATATCCAAGTACACTTGCATGTCCTCCTGCCGAAATTGTGGATGATAATGATGTTGCAGTATTTATTGCCCATAACATCCGAGCCAATAATAGCAATGTCCCATTGCTGATAAGCAGAGTGCTGAAAAATCCGAGATCTATTGACAGGTCGATTGAAATCGAACCACTCGGTAGTAAGAGGAAGTTAAAAGAAACGACACAGGTGTCTCGTAAAACACCTTGTGTAGTTACCCCTCCCGTTGACTTAAAAAATATCTCGACGTCATCGGAGCTTCATTGTTCGATATCGTCATCATTCGGTGTTGGAGATTTGCATACGGATGAAAATATTGATATTAATTATGGCGAGGATTTCAGTTTTGTACCATGCACACTAGATGTCAGTCAACGTATTGAGTACAAGAGTGTGGAGAAACCTGAAGACAACCCTCTATTATTTGACATTGTTATGAATGACAGAAGGTATGAATAATTTTTTCAAATATCTTATATTGTAATTCTGATGATTAATTAGTTCATGTACTTATATGTTTTTAAATAATATATGCCCAGTAAGGTGAATATAGATGACGATCAGCAGGGATCAAGAAGAGATGCAAAATTATCTATAGATCTTAACCAGAAGCCTGCTGGTTGTCATGTATTGGAGGAATTATTCATTGACACTCCTGCGGATATGGTAGTATCTCCAAAGCACACTCAACAGAATAGTCAGCTGAAGGATAAGGATATTATCTGTAAGCAAGAAGGAAGTAAGACTGAAAAACAAAGAAGTAAGAAAGAAGTACCACTGAGACATAGCCAGAAAGAGTGTTTTGCCAGCAGTAGTTGGATGGAAAACGATGAACGTAAGTCTTCAATACCTGATTCGGTTTTGGTTTATGAAGACAAATACGTACCTAACGAATTCCCTATTGATGTTGAAGTAAAAGATGATTATCAACAACTTTATCTTAATCAGTGTTTATAGATAAAGACACATTGATCAAGATGGTACAGAAGAATGCTTTATTTACAAACACTGAGTACAAGGTGATGAAGTCCAGCAGAACAAGATATGCATTAAAATATAAAAGAGAAAATTACAGTTGGAGATTACGTGCAAGTAGACAAAAAGGGTGTGATGTTTTCAAAATTACTTTCCTAGGCCTACACAACTGCTCATTGCCGCAGCGTGGAATTGATCATCGACAAGCTACAAGCAAGTTGATATGTGATTTTGTGAAAGCTCGAATAGAAGCACATGTATTGTACTCTCCCAAAGCAATTATATGTGATGTGCAACAAGAATTTGGTGTGCAGATCACTTATCGAAAAGCATGGCTGGCAAGGGAGATGGCAATTGCTCTTTTAAGAGGCTCATACGAGGACTCGTATGTAATTCTTCCAGCATATTGTCATGAAGTTGCACAAAATAATCCTGGAACCATCACTAATATTTTAAGGGAAGGAGACAGATTTAAGGCTGTTTTTATGGCTCTTGGTCCATGTTTACGTAGTTTTCAAAGACAAAATCTAAGACCAGTAATAGCCGTTGACGGATCTCATTTAAAAGGCAAGTACAAAAGTACTTTATTTATTGCAACCACTTTGGATGGAGATAATCATATATTTCCCGTGGCTATTGGGATTGGTGAATCGGAGAACAATGAAAGTTGGAATTGGTTCTTAACACAACTGCGGGACAGCTTGGGTCAAGTTAATGATTTGGTTATTATATCCGACCGACACAAGGCTTTATTGGCTCAAGTTCCTATTGTCTTTCCGGATGCTGTACATGGTTATTGTGCGTTCCATATTTCGCAAAACATGTATGCCAAATTCAAACAACAAAGATTATACTCTTACTTTTATACAGCTGCAAAGGCAACAAGAGAATCAAAGTTTCATCAAGTGATGGAAACTATAAAGCACATGAATGAAGATGCACATGACTGGTTACGAGAAATTGAGCCAGCAAAATGGACTACAGCGTATTTCACACGCAGAAGGTATAATATTATAACCACAAATAGTTCTGAAAGTTACAATAGTGTCCTAAAAGATATCAGAGAACTACCCATCACTATGATTTTGGAGCAATATCGGTTAAAGCTCCAACTTTTATGGTTCAAACGAAGAAATACGGCAACAACTTTGACAACAAAACTAACAAAATGGGCAGAAAATCAGCTAGCCAGAGATATGGATAGAGCTCGTGGCACAGCGTGTCATCCTATTAATCTCGATGAGTATATGGTCAGATCTATACAATATTGTGATCATGTAGTTTTAAGCAATCGAAAATGCACATGCCGTAAATTTGATGTGATGGTCATGCCATGTTCACATGCATTAGCCGGAATTGCACAGTATAAGATGGATCCTTATCTATTTTGTGCACACTACTATACAGCGGATAACTACAGGGCAACCTATGCAGAATCTATATATCCAGTTGCTGATAAAAGTGAGTGGAAGACCCCAGAAAGTATTCAATCAGCTAATAAACTAATCCCACCCATTGGAAAAAAAACAGCGGGAAGGCCAAAGAAAAAAAGAATTCTCTCACAGGGTGAGGAACGCCGGACTGTCAAATGTGCTAGATGTAAACGTTCTGGACATAATAAAAAATCATGTAACTTTCCTATTATTACAGAGTAAAGGTATTATGTTTTTTTACTTGTTCCCTTTATAACTTTACACATACTTCTTCCAGTCATTATAACATGTCTGACTGAATTATTGAAATCACTATGATTACTTGTTGTTATATATGCATATTATGATATATATTCTTGTTTTTAATTTCTGCATTTTTTTTCAACATTTATAAAACTTATTGAATGACATGATTATACAGGTATCGTACCTATGGCAAATAAATACTATGTGGTATCGTTCATTCCGTTCCTTGGAGGAGGCTGAAGGTCACTTATCCAAGTTCCAAAGCGAGCATCTCCCTCCTGATAAACATCATGATATCCCTTTGGATAGCAAGCGTCATGCACCTTCGGATTGCGTCTCTTTTGTCCCTCCCGCTCCTAAGTTTACCACTCGGGAGTGTGGGTTTTGTATGTTAGGAGCACTTTTGGCTATGATGGTCTTTCTATTTATATTCATTGTAATATGAATGAAGGTGATTGTAATGATATGTGAGGGGGAACTCTATTGTAATGATATTTCTGGAGTATTGAATGTCTCGAATGTTGTAATGTAATGACATATCTTAAATTTGTAATGTAATGACATTTCTTAAGATTTTGCATTTAAGAAGTTATTCAGTTTGAAAACTGATCTTATTTGGTATTTCTTCGCATCCTCTATTTGGAGTTCATGGCGCAGGAAAAAAGTGCAAACTGATCTTAGAAGAACATTGGATATCTTCTGCTTCTCCTATTACATAGAGAGAAAATATCATAGAGAGTGGAAAAAATTTATAGATTGAAAAAAAATTATAGAGAGAGAAAAATAAGGAGAGGTAGTCTCATGTAAAAATATTATAGAGAGTGGAAAAATTTATATAGAGAGAAAAAAATTTATAGATTGAAAAAAAATTATAGAGAGAGAAAATATTATAGAAAGAGAATCAATATTATAGAGACAAAAAATTATAGAGAGAGAAAAAAATTATAGAGAGATAAAAATTATAGAGAGAAAAAATTATAGAGAGATAAAAATTAGAGTGAACAAAAATTATAGAGAGAGAAAAAAATAGACGAAATTTGTAGAGAGAGAAAAAATATAGAGAGAAAAAAAATTATAGAGACAAAAAAATTATAGAGACAAAATTATAGAGAGAATAAATTATAGAGAGATAAACATTAGAGTGAACAAAAATTATAGAGAAAGAAAACATAAAAGAAATTTGTGATTTCGTCCAATTTTCGTCCAACTTTCGTCGACGAAAACTAGAAGAAATTTGTTATTTCGTCCGATTTTCGTCACAAAGCCCATAGCCACTCTCGGCCAGAACTGACTGTGCTTTTTCGGCGACGAAAACTAGACGAAATTTGGTATTTCGTCCGATTTTCGTCACACAGCCCATAGCCACTCTCGGCCAGAACTGACTGTGCTTTTTCGGCGACGAAAACTAGACGAAATTTGGTATTTCGTCCAATTTTCGTCACACAGCCCATAACCACTCTCGGCCAAAACTGACTGTGCTTTTTCGGCGACGAAAACTAGACGAAATATGGTATTTCGTCCGATTTTCGTCACAAAGCCCATAGCCACTCTCGGCCAGAACTGACTGTGCTTTTTCGGCGACGAAAACTAGACGAAATTTGGTATTTCGTCCAATTTTCGTCACACAGCCCATAGCCACTCTCGGCCAAAACTGACTGTGCTTTTTCGGCGACGAAAACTAGACGAAATATGGTATTTCGTCCGATTTTCGTCACACAGCCCATAGCCACTCTCGGCCAGAACTGACTGTGCTTTTTCGGCGACGAAAACTAGACGAAATTTGGTATTTCGTCCAATTTTCGTCACACAGCCCATAGCCACTCTCGGCCAAAACTGACTGTGCTTTTTCGGCGACGAAACCTAGACGAAATTTGGTATTTCGTCCGATTTTCGTCACACAACCAAAAGCCAGTATCTGGCAGAAATGACTGTGATTTTTTTAGGACGAAAACTAGACGAAAACTCGACGAAACATAGACGAAATTTGTTATGTCGTCCTGATTTCGTCTCACAGCCCAAAGACAGTCTCGGTTAGCCTGATTGTGTAATTTTTCTTCGACGAAACATAGACGAAATTTGTTATTTCGTCCGAATTTTGTCTATATTTTAACAGGTTGTATGGGCAGTCTCTGGCATGTTTCACTGTGATGCAAATTACAACAAATTACAATTACATATCATTCCAACTTCCAACAAAGTGCAAACAACATATCATTCCATTACAAACAACATATCATTCCATTACAAATTTCACTGTGATCCAACTTCCAACAAATTACAAACAATATATCATTCCATTACAAACAACATATCATTCCATTACAAATTTCACTGTGATCCAACTTCGAACAAATTACAAACAACATATCATTCCATTACAAACAACATATCATTCCATTACAAATTTCACTGTGATCCAACTTCCAACAAATTACAAACAACATATCATTCCATTACAAACAACATATCATTCCATTACAAATTTCACTGTGATCCAACTTCCAACAAATTACAAACAACATATCATTCCATTACAAATTCCAACAAATTACAAATAACTTTAATCCAACTACCAACCATTACAAACAACATATCTTCCATTATAAATTCCAACAAATTACAAATAACTTTGATCCAACTTCCAAATCATCGAGTCATTCCTTCAGTCATAGCCCTTCCATTACAAATTACAACAAAGAACAATATATTACAAATTACAAATTCCAACAATTAACAAGTTCTTTGATGCATCGAGTCATCCCAATCGTCATGGCCCTTCAATCTACATATCGATGCAAAATTTGATATGCAATTCGCCTTCGAAATGAGGTCATATCAAGCTACAAATTTAAACAATTAGATTGCAAGTGTAATTATTGAATATTATAACTGACTGAATATTACATTGCAAACAACTGAATATTATACCTGACTGAAATCGAACTTTTTGTTGCAGCTATAATAATTGGCAAAAGACATCAAAAATACGCCACAATCAAACCTATATAACATATACAATTGTTAGTTGTATAAAAGGACTAATATTTTATTGTCAGCATTTCGTAATAAAAACTTACCCATTGTTTTGTATAGGATGATCTTTACCATTCTTGCTTATCCATTTTGCACCCTGTAATGCATTTTCATCTCCCAAAAAATTTAAAAACATTGGTAGAATTTCTAAAAATGCTTCTACCTTTTTCCTATACTTAGAAACAGGATCACTATAAAGAGAGTCTATCAAAACTAATTGCCTATCCTGCATATGAAGAATCCCAAGATACCAATGTTGGTTTTCTTCATTGATAGGGATTATTACGTATGAACACTTCCATAACGGAATGATATCCCCTTTATCATCTTTGAGAGGACTGCCGAATTCTTTGGGCCACCTATATGATGCAATGAAGGCATACATAAGGTGATCTTTATCTAGGTTGCTTTCATCGTAACTTTGTACAAAGTCCTTCCATTCCTTATAGCATGTTTGACATAATATCTGCAATTCAAAAATGAATAATAAATATTTATTGAATTGTGAGAAAATTTTTTATACAAATACTATTAAGAATGAGAGATATACCCAAGAATATGTCCTAGCCAAAGAAATGGTGAATGTTGTACTGGTCTTATTCCTTAACATACGCTCTTCAAGTAAGTACATATATACATCAATGTGCTGCAACAATATAAAGTTTTAAACGATTGAATATGACATATCGAGATATATCAAAAAAAATAATTGATATAAACTCACCTCGCTCATCACCCATGATGTGCGCTCATATAGTTTGTTAATTAAGTAAGGGGTTATAATGAACCCATCAATTAGAACTTCAGGCCTATATTGACAATTATCCAATTAATTACTAAGAGGCAAAATATGTTATCATTCAAAAATAGATTATATAGTGACTATACTTACAAATTATTTCTGTTGTTATCAAGAAAAGCTATCATTGTCTCTCTCTCTTCAGACGAAAGTCTTCTTATCGATTTTTCTACGTCAACGACCTCCTCTTCTTGTATTTCCTTACGGAGAAATTTTTTCTTTTTGTAGGTGGTGTATGGAGAGCTTATTTTTCGACCCGGTTTCTTCAACCGCTGTGATGTTGCACCTTTGAATGTAACCCTCTCCACCACCACCTCGTCTCCCTCCTCATCATCCTTCTCCTTCTTCTCCTTCTCCTTCTCTATTTTATCCTTTTCTTTTTTCTCCTCCTTCACCTTCTCCTTCTCCTCCTCCTCCTCCTCTTCCTCCTCCTCCTTCTTCTTCTCGTTCTTCTTCTCCTTCTCCTTCTCCTCCTCATCCTCATCCTCATCCTCATCCTCCTTCTTCTTCTCATTCTCCTTCTTCTCCTCCTCCTCCTCCTCCTCCTTCTTCTTCTCCTCATCCTCCTTCTTCTCCTCCTCATCCTCCTTCTTCTTGTCCTTCTCCTTCTGCACATACCGTTAAAGATAAACATATAGTTAATGCATACGTATACAAAAAGCAAATAATTATAGAATACATAGGAATCGTTATTGGTTTACCTGACTCTCTGCAATGATGCATAATAGTTCTCCAACTCTCTCCTCAAGTGAGGAGATCTTCTTTTCATATTTCTCCTCAATTGAGGAGATCTTCCTTTGACATTCCTCAAACTTCTCCTGAAGTGAGCATAATTTTTTTTCAAATTTCTCCTCAAGTGAGGAGAATCTTTCCTCAAACTTCACTTCATCGGATCTGTCAAAAGCTTCCGATGCAGTCAACAACAGCTGCTTGCCTTCGAAGGGAGAAGCCTCAGCATCAAATAGATTTTGCAGCAGATCATTTGTCTTCTCCTCTTCTGTGAGAGTCAGCTTTTTTAAAATCTGAGCCTATTAATATATTCAGACAAAAAAATTAATAATTATACGCTGCATCTATTACTTTAATCTAAGCAATTAAAAACTCATATACTTACTTTATTTGAATTCACAATATCATTTATTCTTTGGTGTGACGTTACTCTTATGTCATACCAATTGAGTAATCTCGGCCATCTTGGATGCTCAAGCATCATGGCACATACACTCCCCAGTTGGGGAATCCGTTCGAATGCCCATGCCTATAGCAAATAATTAAAGAAAAATTAATACAAATATCAAACAATAGATACTATGAATTGTTTATGTATAGAATAATACCTGTAAAATATACATGCATCCAAAAATATTATACTTTGGTGGCCACTTAGTAACATTTACTGCACCTTCAAGCCCAGATATAATATTGCTATAACAGAGGTTACCCCAAGGGTAGCTATTGAAACCGTCCAGATCATCCACCAATCTCAAATATCTTTCCGGTACGTTGGCATTCTTGTTGCTCCCAAGAATGACACTTTCCAAAAGAAGTACCAAAGAAAGTTTTATTGCATCATCTGGAACTGCAGTTGCTATGATTGAAGCCATTAAGGAGGCCTGAGTAGCCCCGCGTGGAAAGTATCTGCTTCTCAAGTTGTCTGACCCTATCTCTAGCATCGGAGGAGGAGGCCCAAGACCAAACCGGAGTCCAGAAACTAAAGAAAACTCCAACGGAGATAAGGAAATAGTCTGGCCATCCAAATCAAACTTCAGACCACCTAAGTGTCTTTGCCACAAATAATGAATGACACTTGGGGAAATCATAGCTCGTGCACCACGTCTCCAATCAAATAAGAAACCAAAACAACTCCTTTTCATCCTATCCATCATATCTGTAGAATTGGTTTTTGTATCCATTGCCTTGAAGTGCTCCTCAATTTCATTAAGGTATTTAATGCTGTTCCTTGCAGAAGCTTTACCAAAATACCTTAATCTTTCACTTAGCTCCGTGCCCACTTTCTTTTCTTCAACATTCTCTCCCTCTTCTATCTTTCTTTTTTTTTTCTTTACTTCAATAGGTTGTGTAATTATAGAAGAAGCAGGGTCCCTATCACCACTTCCACGAGAACGCCCACGACCACGGTGTCTCTTCACCATCTGTAAACAAAATATATATATGATGAAAATTTGGATGATATGTGGACGAAACAATACATAAAATATGGACGAAACTACTATTAGTTATTCTCCAAATACGAAAATACTGTAAGCTTTGTTTGAAGAGAATTGATCTCTCAGTTTCTAGATTGAACAAAATATCCTTCCATTAGTCCATGGATACAGATAAAGAATTTGTCAACTGACTGTGACTTTTCGGCAACGAAACATAGCCGAAATTTGTAATTTCGTCCAATTTTCGTCCAACTTTCGTCACACAGCTCAATGCAAGTCTCGGGCAGAACTGCCAGAACTGACTGTGATTTTTCGGCGATGAAAACTAGATGAAATTTGTTATTTTGTCCGATTTTCGTCACACAGGCCATAGCCAGTAACGGCCAGAACTGACTGTGCTTTTTCGGCGACGAAAACTAGACGAAATTTGTTATTTCGTCCGATTTTCGTCAAACAGACCATAGCCAGTCTCTGCCAGAACTGACTGTGCTTTTTCGGCGACGAAAACTAGACGAAATTTGTTATTTCATCCGATTTTCGTCAAACAGACCATAGCAAGTCTCTGCCAGAACTGACTGTGCTTTTTCGGCGACGAAAACTAGACGAAATTTGTTATTTCGTCCGATTTTCGTCAAAACAGATCATAGCCAGTCTCTGCCAGAACTGACTGTGCTTTTTCGGCGACGAAAACTAGACGAAATTTGTTATTTCGTCCGATTTTCGTCAAAACAGACCATAGCCAGTCTCTGCCAGAACTGACTATGATTTTTCGGCGACGAAAACTAGACGAAATTTGTTATTTCGTCCGATTTTCGTCAAACAGACCACAGCCAGTCTCTGCCAGAACTGACTGTGATTTTTTGGCGACGAAAACTAGACGAAAATTGTTATTTCGTCCGATTTTCGTCACACAGGCCATAGCCAGTCTCGGCCAGAACTGACTGTGATTTATCGGCGACGAAAACTAGACGAAATTTGTTATTTCGTCCGGTTTTCGTCACACAGGCCATAGCCAGTCTCTGCCAGAACTGACTGTAATTTACGGCGACGAAAACTAGACGAAAGTTGTTATTTCGTCTGATTTTCGTCTCACAGTTTAAAGCCAGTCCCTGGAAGATATAGGGCTAAGGATTTGGGTCTATAGAGCATACCTTGGCAAATCCGACGAAGCTTGAAAGACGAAGCCTCAGCGACGAAGCCTCAACGACGAAGCCTCAGCGACTGTTGACGTTGACGCCGGTCCGACGAACCCTCGACGACGGTTGATCGTGACAAACCCTCGACGATGAACCCTCGAAGATGAACCCTCGACGACGCAGCCTCGGCGAAACCAAGTTACCCAGCCACGACGACGCAGCCGGTTGAGTTGGAGGTTGTCGGACGCAGCCTCGACGAAGGTTGTTCGTGACGAAAACAAGACGAAAGGCTCGATTTTCTCTCAAAACTCGTAAGAAACCAAGTTACCCAGCCGAGATAGGTTTTTACAGTGGTAAGGGTCAATATGTCTTTTTACCTGTTTAGTGTCACCGTGCGACCTGTTTCCCACGTGCTGGTGGCCATTTTCGTGCAGATTTTTTGACGGGGTCCATTCTCAACAATAGTTGAGAGTTGGTGGCCATTTCGGTAAAAACCTCAATTTTTGGGGTATGAATAAAATTTACCTTTCTTTTCTTATTTTTTGTAAGTAGGAGCCCCTCGAATTCACGAACTACTTGCTGTTCGTTCAGGAACAAAAACCACCGAAGCCCTCTCCCCTTTCCCTCTCCTCCAAATCCTGACCAGGTGCGACAGTCGAATCCAATTCCCGATCCCATTTCCCCCCCAAATCGAGATTAGGATAAAACTCAACGCTATCTTTTCTCATCGCCAATAATCAAGAATACGCAAAATCCCCCCCTCCCCCAATTCGATCGATCGATCGATCGATCGCTCGCTCGCGAAGAGGAATCAACCGGAATGTCGTCGTCCTCGGTTTCCGGTTGTCCTCTCCCTCGGCCACCTTCGGATTAGCAGGTCAGATTCCTATAGGTTTTCTTTGATCACGAATTCTAACATAATCAAGAACGGTTCTTTTATTGGGAAAATTGAAAATTATTATTTTAAAAAATATATTTTTCGTTGAATTTATCAGAAACGATGATGTTATTTAGTTTTTGGCTACATTTATGATCATTCCATTGGTTTAAATGATGCTGTGATCTTACTGTCTTGGTTCTTAGCAACAATTTCGAAGATGGTGTTAGAAACGGCTGTGCTGAAAAATTCCAAGCAAAACACGTTAATAAATCTAATATCAATTGATCGAATGAGTTAGAGGAATCAGGCCTGAATGGACGAAGCGAGCATGGAGCTTCTTCCCTCGAAGGGTATCTTTGGTTGAATAGGTTAGCTCTAGTAGGATACTGAGTTGCCCATCCGATCATCACAGCAACCAAACGGGATGGAGCATGAGGCGCATTAGCAACATGAACAAAACTCGAAAACCAATTTTTTTTGAGAATGAGAAGAAATCTTCTTGTGTTTTTTTCATTGCTCTTGAAGATGATTTTAAAAGCCTTTGAAAGTTCGTGTTGAATGCAGCAAAAAGCAGTTGGACAGCTCCAAGATGTTACACTTTTGAGTAACGCTCGGTAGTTACAAATGGGTGGTGATGATATCATTTATTTTGAATTTAATATTCAAAACGTTAACATTTATCCAACATTCCCCCACTAAATTCAAAATAAAAGATAAAATAAAATTTAATAATCAGGTCAAGAATAAACAATGCCAAATACTATGTAATAGACGAGGGTGTTGATCAGATTGAACCCCCACTTAGCTACAATTGCATTTGTTCGAGGACATCTAGTGGATTAACACCTTGAACTGGACCCTCTAATCAACCACTTGCAAAGAGCACAAAGACTTTTGAGTTGCAAAATGTCCTCGGTTTTGGTGCATTAAAGGCCATGCGCTAAGTATCATCCTAGGAGAGTTATTAGGAATTTGCCCTAATCCCATAACCAGGGCTATACAATTACGCTTTCATAGTTAAGTCCTCTAGGGAGCTAGTAATGAAGGTCCCTGTCACTTGGAACTCGGATTTATTATTAGAACATAGACTTTGCCTAAATCACTTATTCTTACCGATCACTTTTGCCATTGGGATGGGAAGGAGTATAATTCCATAAGATAATTGCTCCTCCCATATCACTCGTTCGGCATGTTTCCACCCATTGAACCTTCCTTGGGGGTCAACCACTTAGATATGTTGCCGAGGTGACATTCATTAGGCTTAAACCCATCCCCCTTGACAATTCTAGGAAGCTACTCCTAGGAACACTCTTGGTCAAATGATCAACTATATTGCTTTTAGAATCTATCCATCCAAAAGAAATAATAGATGCTTTTTTACGTTCTTTAAGGGAGCTGTGATGCACCTCGAGAAATCTACTCATTTTGTTATTTGTTTTTTGCTCCTCACTTTTATCAAACAAACGTACAATCACAATAAACAATTATAGCAGAAGTAGACATTGATAAAATTGGTAAAGTAGATAAAGAGTCAAGATATTTTTCAATCATTCAGCTTTCATACAAGTAGTATCCAATGCTATCAGTTCTGATTCCATAGTATTCTTGGCAGTAATAATTTACCTTGCCTATTTTTATGAAATCACAGCTCATCCAAGGAGAAAATTGTAGCGTGTAGTGTATTTAACATCTTGTGCACTATTTATCCAATTTGCATCCGAATATCCCTCAAGTACGACATGATATCCGATGTAGGAAAGTACAAAATCCATGGTGCCTTTTAGATATCTCAAAATTCTTTCCAAATCCGTTCAATGAGGTTGGCTAGGATTATTATTAAATCACTATAATTTATTTACAGCACAAGCAATATCAGGTCTAGTATATTGACACAGATTCCCAAGAGCTCCAATAAGTTGAGCATATCTATCTTGAGATATGGGCTTATCATTATTTTTAACTAAGTGTATTGTATGATCAAGTGGAGTACTGGCAAGCTTAGTGTTTAAAAAATTAAATCTATCTAATAATTGTTCAACTAATAATTGTTCAATATAGTTTGATTCTGAAAGTGTAAAGCTAGAAGGTGCTCTAGTTATTTTTATACCAAGAACAACATGACTTCACCAAGATCCTTCATGTCAATTTTGTGAGAAAAACCTTAGTTTGATGAGTAGCATTCAGGTTACTACCAAATATTAAAATATCATCGACATAGAGAGTTGAAGACATAATATAGCAATATTACCATAATTCACTTTGTAGTACATACAATTTTCAAATGGGTTGACCGAATAACCAGAAGATATAAAAAATTCATCAAATTTTTTGTACCACTTTGGGGGACCTGCTTTTGCCCATATAAAGATTTTAGCAATTTCAATACCTTGATTTTTTGACCTGGAACTACAAACGCTCGGGTTACTCCATGTAAATTTCTTCTTCAAGGTCGCCATTAAGAAATGTTGTCTTTATGTCCATCTGATGGATTAACCATTTATTTATTGAAGCTAAAGCAATTAACATTCTAATTGAAGATATTCTAACTATAGGTGCATATACCTCAAAATAATCAAAGCCAACTTTTTGAGAACAACATTTAGCTACTAGTCTAGCTTTAAATTTATCATATGAACTATGAAGTTTAAGTTTCCTTTTAAAGATCCTTTGACAACCTATTGCCTTGGTTCCATGAGGGAGATCAATTAATACCTATGTGCTATTTAGTCGAATGGGGTTCATCTCATCCGTGATAACTTCCTTCAAAAAGGGTGCATTAGGAGAAGTTACGGCCTCTTGGTAGGTTTGAGGTACATCTTCTATAAGAAAAGTATATAAACAATCACCTAAGTTCTTCTCAAGTCTAAATCTCTTACTCCTTATGGGCTCAAGAATAGGTTGAGGAGTAAGCTCTGAGGTAGAAGATAATTGAGATGGTTCAGGTTAAGTTGAGGAGCTAATAGGTTGAGAGAGAAAAGAGGGAATCCTAGTCTTATATGGAAACACGATCTCAAAGAAAGTGACATTTCTAAGTTCTTAGCAATGTTCTAAAAAGCGCTAGGCGCTAGTCGGGCGGTCGGGGACCTTATAGCGTCTAGGCCGCCTAGGTGTTTTGACTTTTTAAAATTACTTATAATATATATGTTTTAAAATTATTATAGATTTAAGATTATCCCTACAATTCTTTTAAAGAACATATATCATTTACATAACCATAAACTCAATATTAACATGAACAAAAGCAAGCATGATATTATGAGATAATATCAAATATCCATGATTTTAGTACAATCCAAAACATAAATTCAAGATTATCAATAATAGAATAACATCTATACACGTTCTAGCGCTTAGACCCGCCTAAGCGGTCGCCTACCCAGCCTAGCGGCCGCTTTTCTGGACCACCTAGGGGTTAGGCTGGGCGGTGGGGGGCCTTCTAACGCCTAGGCAACCGCCTATACCGCTTTTTAGAACATTGCTTATAAGATGATATTGTTAGAAATTTCTGGTACCTCAGAGTGATATATCAAAATCTATTAGCGCTACTGTCCGAGGCAAAACTTGTAAATATGGTATCAATGGTTTTTGGTCCTATCTTCTTACTTTTGGGTTATGGAATATTGACTTTAGCCAAACATCCCCAAACCCTAAAGTTACTTAGGTTGGGCTCTCTTCTTCCAATGTTCAAATAAATATATTGGAGTGCTTAGAAGGTATCCGGTTTAGGATGTGATTTGTGGTGAGTAAAGCTCCCACCCCCCACCCCCCCAAAAAAAAATAAATAATAATAATAATAAAATAAAAAATAAAAACAAAAAATTCCAAGTGCCCTAGAGTTACGAAACATAGAATTTACTATATTCATTAAGGTCCGCAATGCCGTTTGATTGAGAAGAATAAGGTGGACTAACCTAATTAACAATACCATGTTCTTCACATAATGGTTTAGTTCATGAGGGGTGTACTCATCTCCTCAATCAGATCACAGAAAGTTGTTTTTTTTTTTCTAAAAAGTTTTAAGCTTCAGCTTTATATATCTTAAGTTTAGGAAACACTTCATCTTTTGTTTTTAGAATATATATATAACAATATTATGAAAAATCATCGATAAAAGTTACAAAATAAGAGTTACCTCCTCTAGACGTTCTAGTAGAGTCACACGCATCGCTAAAAATTAGTTCTAATAGACTAGTATCCCTGGTAACCGAAGGATAGTATTTTTGGAGTTCTTTTGCTTGAACACAAATTTCACATTTCTTTTTAAAATTTATTTTTGATTTAGGAATAATATTTTTTAAAAATATTTTTTTAATAGGTTGAAATTCACATGTCTAAGACGAGAATGCCAAATATTAGAAGTGCTAGTATTGCAAATAATAGAAGGTAAATTTTATTGGAAACAGAAGAGGGTACAACATTTAATTTGAAAAGTTCATTAGACAAATAGCCACGATCAAGGAAAGTGACTTTAAAAGACAACACATTTATTACATTCAAATATAATTTTAAGACCTCTCTGTACTAGAAGATGTCTGCTAATCAAATTCTTCCTAATGTCCTGGACATGATGCACATTGTGTAAAGTCAACGTTCTCCCATAAGTAAGTTGCAGGTCAGCGCTTCCTATCCCCAACAAAACTTGCATGAACACTATTCCCATGGCTACGCTTCTTCCACTTGGGTCCTGGTAGAATGAAAACACACTCAAGTCAGCACACACGTGCACATTTGCTTTTGTGTCAATTCACCTGTCATGAGGATCATAGGTCATATTAGCTTCCGGTAAGGACACTGACCTGATCATTTCTCCAGGGGTTTCTTCAGACCTAGTCACCATGTTGACATTAGGTTGGGAAGCTGAAGGTCCTGACCGTCCATTCTCATGAGCTTTATTCTTGTAGAAGCAGTCCTTTGCAATGTGGTTAGTCCTCTCGTAGACGTAGCACCACCTATCGGCCTTGTTATGGGAATGGAATTTTATATTTTTGAAATTTTTGTTAGTTTTGGTTCAAAAAACTTCTTTTGTCTATGGTTTGGATTAGGACCCTTGCTTCTATCCTCAAGAAGGTTAGTCTTGGTTTGTGGAGAGGTAGAGGAGGCCCCACTGTTAGAGCGATAGAGATCATGAGCTCGGATTGCATTTAGTATAAAATCCATGGTAATTGAAGATGAACATTTTTCTCTAATGTCCTGAGCAAATTGGCTACAAGGAGGGAGTTTGTCTAGGTCTTGGGTTATGAGGTAGAATTCATCAAGCTTGGTATTCCTAGCTTCAAATATCTTCACAAAGTTTTCAAACACTTGAAGTTATCACCTGTTAGTGTACCATCTATCATTTTGAATTTACTAAAGTAAGAGGAGAGATACAATTTTTCAACAACATCCTCCCTCTTGAACCGACGTTCCAATTTTTCCTAAATCTCCTTGGCACTAGGTACTATGATATAAGTACCATACATTTCTAGAGAAAGAATGCCAAGCAGTTGATTTTTGCAATAATAATAAAATTCATTTTTTGGTTAAAGGATTATCCCATTTTTCTTATGAGTGCGCCACAGAACGGGAGCCTCATCCTCTTTATTAGAGTATTTGGGTGGTTCTTTTAAACCCAAAATAGCGGGAAGGAGTCCTCAAGCATTTAACCAATATCGAGCTTGGTGTTTCCACCTATTATAATCTTTGCCACTAAAGGTTTCGGGTTTTGCAAACGATTCCATAGAGAGTTGACCCATTACAAGGCAAATAGGTGGGCTAAATCTGAACTAACAACTAAGAGAACATAAATGAGAGAGGATTTTTTAGCATATAAAGACTCTTCAAGATTGTTGGAAATTGATATGCTGAAAAATTGTAAGCTGAGATCACAATAATTAAGTTGATTAATGAGAAAATAAAGTATACTTAAAGAAAAAGATTAAACATGCCTGAATTAACGAAGTAATCACGAAGCGTCTTCCCTCTTGTGCAGGGTTATTCACGATCTATGCAGTCAAAGTCGGTAGTCGGCCCTAGTCGGCTAAGGGCCGATTAGGACTAGTCGGGACTAGTCGAGACTAATTCGGGACTAGTCGGCCAAAACTTATTCTAACCCCTCCCCCCCTCCCTAAACATATATGATATATGAACTAGCATAAATGTCAATAAGTATATGATATTAGTCGGTTAATAACAATACATACCTTCACACTTCACAGCATGGGTATAAATACATAAGTAACAGTCTAACAGAACACAGTTATATTAGCTTCATGCCCATGTCAAAAGACTCAGAACTAAGAATTCATCACAATATTTGTTTGATGATGTTTAATCAGTGAACCACCCTAATTTTGATTATAGGGTTATATGGATATCAACAAATAAACTAATTATTTGTCTATGTTTTTATCTGAGATTCTCAGGTGCTCAACAGATGATTACAGGGAAGAGCCATAGTTGTGAGTCTTGCGACTTAAGACTTTGAGCCAATGTAAAAAAATCCAAACAAAATTGCTTGCAAAGACTCCTTTAAAACAAAAAAATTTGCTTGCAGAATGCTGCCTGGGGACTAGTCGGCAGTCGTTAGTCGGGGACTCGTCGGGCTAGTCGGATCTAGTCGGGGACTAGTCGGGATTCCGCCTAGCAATGACAGAATCAAAATTAATCAGTCGGTAAAATGCCGCCCAGGGACTAGTCGGGGACTAGTCGCCGACTAGTCCCGACTTTGATAGCATAGTTCACGATGCTAAATCAACTCATGGTCCATCCCGTTTGGTTGTTGTGCTGATCGGAGGGACGATATAGTATCCTAGGAGAGTTATCTTATTCAACCCTTCACATGAGGTAAATACTCTTCGAGGGAAGAAGTTTCATGCTCGATTCGTCAATTCAGGCATGATTTCTATTTCTTTAAGTATAATTCATTCGATCAATTGATACTAGATTTATTACTGTGTTTTGCTTGTATTTTCAGCATATCTGTTTCTAACAATCTCGAAAAGTATCTCTCCTTCTGTGATAGCTCTCCTAGGATACTATGTCGCCCATCTGCCCAGCACAATAACCAAACGGGATGGATCGCTAGTCGATTTAGCACCGTGAACAAAACTCGAAAACCAGAAAACTTTTGAGAATGAGAGAAGAATTTTTCTTGTGTTTTTTTCATTGCTCTTGAAGATGATTAATGATTAAAGGCAATGCAACAATAAGGTGCCATAAATGGTCTTCCCACTAGATGTTGGATAACTCCAAGACATTACCATTTTGATTAACGCTAAGTAGTTACAAATGGGTGGTAATGATCAGTGTAGTCAAGGCGTTAAGGCGGACTCAAGGCGCTCAACCTTACTGGCGCCTGAGGCGAGAGGCGAGAGGCGAGGCGAGCGCCTGATTGAAATAAGGCGTGCAATATATATATATATATATATATATATATATATATATATATATATATATATATATATATATATATATATATATATATATATATATATATATACACACACACACACACACACACACACACACACACACACACACACACACACACACACACACACACACACACACACACTATAAAATAACTAGTTGAAACAAATTCGCATAATCATATAGCATGTGCCATCAAACATCAATAAAACTCATCATCATCAAGTTCTATAATTTATATCATCCTCATCTTTAAAACTATAAATCTAAATAATATAGATTGGGATCTAGGTCTTGATGTCTGTAGGTAAGATGAAAAAAAAAATGAATTGAAGATGTGAAGTAAACATATAAAGAATTATGACACAATACAACTTAATCAAAATCTTTATTAAAAAACTGAGAGAATAGAGTTTTGATCGGTAACGTTATACTCACTTCGTGACAGACGCCGAAGGTGGCCCCAAAGTTTAAACCATAACCTGCCCGATCGTCACGAGTTCTTTTTTATCTCACTCAATCGCGTGGAAGATTTGAATCCACAGGGATCCTCTGAGGTTATAAATTCATAGGATCAAATAGATTAAAGCTAAAATTGAATCACAACTGTCCGTTACACCTAACCCAACTAGTGAATCACACTCAGTCCCAAATGTCATGTGAAATGACGGTTGTGATTCAGTTTGGCTTCAACCTAAGCTGTCAATTAAATGAGGCGGGCGCCTCGATCGCCTCACGCCTCGACCGCCTCAGGGTGTAAGGCGGGCGCCTCAGGTCGACTTATATACCTGCTCTCGCCTCAATCCAGGCGAGGCGCTCTTGCCTCGCCTCGCCTCGCCTCTCGCCTCAGGCGGGCGCCTCGGCTCGCCTTAACTACACTGGTAATGATATCATTTGTTTTTAATTTAATATTCAAAACGTTGACCGCTATCCAACAGATGGCACCTTGTTAACCTTCCATATGTAATTATGTTCCTTAATGGTGCGAATAAATTTTTTTCATAATTGCGAACTTTCCCTTCTTTTATTTAGCATAAATAATTAGTCGCCGTTGAAGGGCATGTGACATGTAATAAATAGGAAAGCATGTTAACTTAGTGTTAAACAGTGTAGTCAAGGCGACGCCTAGGCATTTTCGCCTATCTATGTGAAGCGGCGCCTAGGCGATGAGTAATTATTCAATATTTAAATTCAACTCAATATTGAGTTAATTCAACTCAATTTTGAAAAACCCCTAAGTTCTTATGAACCTATCATAAGAATTTGAGTTAATTTTACTCAATTTGAGTTAATTCTACTTAATTTTGAGTTAATTCAAGTCAAATTTGAAAAAAAAAACCAAATTCTTATAAACCAATCATAAAAATTTGAATTAATTTAACTCAATTTTGAGTTAATTCAACTCAATTTTGAAAAACCCCCAAATACGTATGAACCAATCATAAGAATTTGAGTTACATAAACTCAATTTTGAGTTTATTCAAGTCAATTTTGATTTAATGCAACTCAATTTTGAGTTTATTCAAGTCAATTTTGAGTTAATTCAACTCAATTTTGAAAACCCCCCAAATACTTATGAACCCAACACTCAAATTTGAGTTAATTCAACTCAAATTTGAGTTAATTCAACTCAATTTTAAAAAACCCCCAAATTCTTATGAACATCATAAGAATTTGATCTAATTCAACTGAATTTTGAGTTTATTCAACTGAATTTGTGTTAATGCAACTCAATTTTAAGTTAATTCAACTCAATTTTGAAAAGCCCTCAAATTCTTATGAACCCGTCATAAGAATTTGAGTTAATTCAACTAAATTTTGAAAAAACTCCAAATTCTTATGAGCCTAGCATAAGAATTTGAGTTAATTTAACTCAATTTTGAGTTTGTTCAACTCAATTTGAGTTAATTCAACTCAATTTTGAGTTAATGCAAGTCAATTATGGTTAATTCAACTCAATTTTGGAAAAATCCCAAATTGGATCAAGTGAAAAAACTGCCCAGGCGGTCCTAGGCGCCTAGGCATTAGGCTGTCCTAGGCAATCGCCTAGAGAAAACCGCTGCCTAGGGGGTTGCCTAGGCACCCAGGGGTCCCAAAACGCCTAGGTGCCCTCCTAGGCGACGCTTTGACTACAAAGGTGTTAAGTGTGAAGTTGCCTTTTGTGCGAGAAAATATGCTCTACTTACATGCATGCATGTACCAATAAGAGCTATGATCTGTGGACACGGACACGGGTGTCGAGTATCGACACGGATACGGGACTCGGACACGGCAAAATCATAAAAGATGGATACGGGGACACGTGGGTATATATATAACATCAAAAAAATTATGAAGTTAAAAACGGTTGAAAATAACTAGTGTAGAATTATCAAATATTACTAGAGTTCACACACAAACGATTGAAAATAGAACTTTAAAGGATAAACATCAAAAAAGCAAATCATTTGGCGAAAAAAAAAGCTTAAGTGTCTTCAAGAGGAGGCATGTCTGGATCAACATCTTGAGTATCATCATCCGCTATCACATGCATGCGTTCGACGACTGGATCATTGAGGGAAAGTTCCTCGAGGTCCATGTCTATAGGAAACTCTAAGTTTGATTCTTCAGCCATCATATCCCAGCACTTTGAAGGACCATCTTTGTAACTCTGCTCCCTCCTAGATAATAGTCTTAAATTGCTATGAATGAAAACAAGATCTTCAGCACGATTTGATTTTGTTCGATTCCGCTTCACATTCAAGATATATGAGAACGTGCTCCAATTTCTCTCACAAGAAGAAGAAGAAGCTGGTTGATTAAGCAACCTACAATGCACAATGTTCTTGTAAGGATTCAATAAAACAATATTTAAACTTGTAAGGATTCAATAAAATAATATTTAAACGAAATGGTATACCTATCAGCTAATGCCGCAATCTTTGGAGCACCGGCCCCATAATTTGCCCACCATGTTTGTGGCTCCATTGAGTATCTGTCACGATTAGATTGCCAACTTGAAAATTTATTACAAGCCATTGAGAAATCTGCATATTGTTGCCGTACTTCTGCAATATCTCCTTCTGAAAATAGCCTCTCCAGACATTTATTGCGTCCTTCTGATATTTCTTCATCACGATGTGGAGCAACACGCTTCAAACCTTCACCTCCTTCTATCAACCATCTATCGCTGTAAAATTTGGGAACCAATGAATGTGCGAGGCAGTGCAATGGGGTATTGCTTTTATTCCACCTTTTAACCAAGACATCATGTAGCTCAGTATAGAAATCACTGCTATCTGTAAGGAGATTTTTCTTCTCGTGAGCAAAGACAATAGCACGGACTTTTTCAATCATAGTATCCCACTTATCATAAATCAGATGTAGACAAGGTTTGTCAGAATCTGCTTCTCTCAACATATTGACAATTGGTGCAATAAATGATAAAAAATATTCAACTTGATCCCACCAGCTATCATATAAAATGATGTTTTTTAAATAATCAGCTTTCTTTCTGTCATCTGGCCTATAAGATGTTTTCCAATCTTCATCAAGGACCATTTTCTCTAATGATTTCTTAACTTTTTGCACTCGTTGTAACATAATAATATTTGAAGCAAACCGAGTTTCTGCAATATTAAGAAGCCGAAGATGAGAGTATTTATTGAATATTTTTAGTGCATGCGAGTGATTTGTAACAAAAGTCTTCAATGTTCTTGCATCAAAAATAATATTCTGAATCCATTCGAACTGCTGAAATCTATTTTTATCAGCCCTCTCGGATGCACATATGTCTTTTAAAGCTAAGTTCAACGTATGAACAACACAAGGTGTCCAAAATATGTGTGGATATGTCTCTTCAACTCGCAAACCAGCAGCTTTACAAACAGCAGCATTATCAGTGATAATCTGGACAACATTTAAGGGCCCCACTTCAGTAATGACTTCAAGAAATAATTTCGAAATATATGTAGCATCCTTATACTCCCCAGACGAGTCAATTGCCTTCAAAAACATTGGACCACTAGAAGACGATGCTAAGAAGTTGATGAGGGGACGACTGTTATTATCTGTCCATCCATCACTAACAATCGAAACACCAGTACGTGGCCATCCAGCTTTTATTGAAGACAAAATTTGATTTATATTGGCTTTCTCTTGTGCCATCAATATTGTTCGTACTTTATCATAACTTGGAACTTCATATCCAGGCAAATTACTATTGCATGCATGCTTGATCATCTGTTGAAAAACTGGATTCATAACTCCTGAAAGTGCAATACCTGCTGCATAAAAATAACGAGCAATTAAATGATCTAGCTCATTCCGTGCTTCCACATTGTAAAAGTCGCCCAATGTTTTATTTCCTTTTCGCTTTTTTGATCCTTCATCAACAATAGGTAAAGGAATACTAGCATAACCACCAACACTTGCAGAAAGTAATTTCTTTTGATTTTCTGCATCATTTTGTAATTTTCTTAATGTTTGAATGCTTTCAAAGTCAATACCACTGCACTTTCGAATTCCTTGATTGCCGATTTGAAGTAAATGTGCCTTTACCCTTGTATATGACCCTTTATATACCTCCTTACAAAAGGTGCAATGAAATTTCCAATTACCCCCACCGCCAGTTATCTTCTCAATTCTGTCAACATACTTCCATAGAGGAAACTCCCAATCAGGATCTTCAGACTTTTGATTATTGCTCCCACTACTACCCTCTTGGATGGAACTCATATTATATAGCCAACAGAAGATAACAAATCACTTGACTGCAAGTATGAAGAGAACAATAAATAAATAATAAATATTTGGTATCAAAAGTTTTTTACCTACATATATCACAGCAAAGAGGAAAAAACGTAACAGTCTCTAGTCGGCCGCTCGGTCGGTGGGCTCGGCGTGCATCACAGCCATATGCAGCCACCCGGTCGGTGGGCTCGGCGTGCATCACAGCCATATGCAGCCACCCGGTCGGTGGGCTCGGCGTGCATCACAGCCATATGCATCGACGTGCATCACAGGCACTCGGTAATTTGCCATCGTGCGGCTGTGATGCGCGCAGGCCAGCCGATCGGCTGTGATGCGCACGGGCCTACCGATTCTCGGCATGCATCACAGCAACAGGTGATGGTCGGCTGTGATGCGCACGGACCAAGTTTTGGTTCGGTCTTTGAATAAACCGGTTTGTATGTTAACCTAGGAATCAAACCTTCCCATTGAAGAATTTAGTAGATATCTATATAAAACCGAACCGAACCGGATGCATTTTCCGTTTGCCTTCCGGTTCGGTTTTGAAAACACTGCATCACAGTCGACCATCAAGCCGTGCATCACAAGCACAGGCAGCAGCCATCGGCTGTGATGCTGAGCAGCCCGTCGTCGGCTGTGATTCGCGCGGGGCCCACCGGTTAGAGGTAAGGCAGTGAGTGGTTTCGGGTCCGGGGCCCACCGACGGAAGATGATAAGTATCAAATAAAAAAAAAAAACCTCAATCGATATCTCTGCGGAGAAGAGAGAAGAGGGAGAGGAGCTCGGAGCGGCGACGATCTCGCCGGCTTGGAGGAGGAGGACCTCGGTGGCTGCAGGGAAGATCTCGCCGGCTTGGAGGAGGACCTCGGTGGCTGCAGGGATGATCTCGCCGGCTTGGAGGAAGAGCTCGGAGCGGCGACGAGCTCGGAGCGGCGACGAGATCGGAGCGATTGGTGCGGCTGTTGAGAGGTACGCTCCCTCTAATTTATAGGGGTTTTTGTTTCTATTTAGATCCCCAAATCCTTTACGTTTCCTGGTTGTTTCCCCCCCCCCCCCCCTCCCGATCTCTATCTACTCCGTAGAAGTCGCAGACGATCGATTTCCACTGCGTTGAAATCGCGGAGATCGCTCTGCGACTTCATCGCGGACGATTCCTTCACTTCTCCGCCGTGTCGACACGGGTAGACACGGGGATCCGTGTCGACACGGGTAGACACGGCTCCGAAGCCCTAATTTCCCGTGTCCCCCAAATCATAGAATAAGAGGCATAGTCACTGAATTCTTTGGCTTAATGTAAATGTCTAAACTGGTTCATGCCAAGTTCACTTGTTTTTTTAAGTGCCTTTTACTCTTTAATATAATCTGACCTTTCTTATATTGTATCTTTGTAGGCTTTCCTCCTCTTGATTTTGTAGATTACTAAATCAGGGACAATGAGCGGGTTATTTAATGGGCAGATATTGACGGACAAGCTTGCCAAGCTCAACAATTCACAGCAGAGCATAGAGAGTATCCTTTCATTGTTATAAGAAGTGAACAGACGGTATTTCTGTAACATCCGCAATGGATGCTTGCTGGCCACTATTAATCAAGGCTGGCTATGCATGCCTGTGAATAATTGCTGAATTTTTTTTTCTGTATGTTTGTTAATTCCTAATTAGAGTAATCAACATTGTTATAAGAAGTGAACAGACGGTATTTCTGTAACATCTGCAATGGATGCTTGCTGGCCACTATTAATCAAGTCTGGCTATACATGCCTGTGAATAATTGCTTTTTTTTTTCTTTATGTTTGTTAATTCCTAATTAGAGTAATAAACTATTCCCCTTGGGCAACCCTTTGCTTACTAACTACTCACTACTTGTAAAGTTTTGTACCTCACTATTAGGTGTCTTTTGGAAAAATGGTTGGGTATCGGCATCGTACAGATTTATGATGGGGGACTAGGGTGTTCTTCCTTAGCTGATTTGGTGTAATCTTGCAAATCTTGCAGTTCCAGATCGTCCATTCATACTTGTGACTATTGCAATCTGCCATTGTTTCTGATTTAGAAGTGTGATTCTGCATCTTGTAAGCAGAATCGGCTATCAAACATGTTCCTATAAACTAGGGAACACGTCTCTGGACTTGGACCACTACTTCTGATATGCTTGAACCTTGAGCCTTGTATTTGTATTCTGCAAAGAAACACTATATTTCAATCCTCCATTTATTAAGACAAAATGACTTGTTCCATTTCTTTCTCAACCAATTATATATCACCCTTCTTCTATGTGTCAATTATATGATCTTGTGTCTTACTAAGCATCCAATCAACCAAAAACATGTCATAGTATATATAAACTTAAATTTTACGTGGAAATTATAAAAGGATTCTATCAATTTTAGAGTTCTAATACCATTATAATTTTAGAGTTCTAATACCATGATAGTTTAAGGAGAAATGTTTGAAATTCGAATACAAATCTTGTTAGAACATTTAATCAAATACATACAATTACGTGAAATACCACAATGATGGCACACAATAAATTGAAAGGTGTATAAGACAATACATTAGTCCTATACATACAAACTGAAAGATAAGAACAAACGATACACGTACAAGTATGTTAATATATGTGAATACACCCCTACACTTCATATAACTAATAGTGGAAACTCTACTTAAGGAGAGTCAGGAGACAACTGCATTTTTCTTGAAGTGCCTTGTTAGTAACCATTGATTTAGATTGATGGCAGAGGTTCAATATAATTTTCCAAGGATGAAATTTGCATAATTGTTCACTGTGAGGTTGTAACTAGGATATTTTATGATCTAAGTAAATTGATTCCTCATTTTTTTTCTTTTTGGCGTGGATTTCGAAGCCCATGTTGCCTCATATTCATCCTTCTTTTCCTTTCTTTTTTTTCTTGAAATCTTTTATCTCCGTTGTTTTAATTTTCGAACAAGTTTGTTTGGCAATTCAGATCTAAACCTACTGATATTCCTTAAATCTTGCCGACCAATATCCTTTCCCAACATTATATATCATGTCCCACAAGTTTTTTGTACTTTTCATCTGTATTTGGGATTTGACAGCAAAACCCCAAAATCCTGCAGACCCTAACTTCTGTTCATACCATAAATTTTAGCTCTGATATAGGGTTATGTCTAAAGTTCTACACTTGTACATTTCTAATGCTACTTTTCCTCGACTATTTTACTTCTACAAAATTTATATTGTTTATCATTTGTAAAATCTATGTTCAGGGACAACAAAAATAGAGCTAAGATTTCAAATCAGGGTTCCCATGCAGAGGATGATGTCAAACAGATCTCTCTATAAGCATGTAAAATGAAGCTATAACAAAATGACTGAAATACACATGAATAATGAAATATTATGAATAAAAATCCGGAAATGGGATTTATTGAGGTCCTCAAATAGCTGTTTGGTACATTTTCAGGTAATGGTAGACTGGGAGTACGTAGTATTTCTTGTTAATTCCTTTTCTAAATGAAGCTCAAGGGGCTTGTATGCAATCATACAGTTACGTAGTTTACTCACATATCCCTTAAGAAAGTTTTATCTCGCTGTTTGGTTGATTCAAGTTTTCTCCCCGTTTTGTTGATTCAAGTTTTATCTCCCCGTTCGATTGATTCGGTCACCCTTGAGACCTCTCAACTTCCTTGCTTATTTGAGAGCTGAATCATTAGTAGTGGATATTCACAATTTTTTCGTGTTAATCCCTTTTTGATGTTTTTTTCCAGATTTTTTGAAGTTTCTTATAATTTTAAACTCACATATTTGCAGCGAACATCATTATTTGTCATTTGAATGAAACAAAACAATTGCTGATTGCAAGGCAAGCAATTCATGCTCAATATATTTTTGTGTGCTTCATTTATTAGAGAGCTGGTAACCTTTGAACATGCGTGTCATACGCCTATTTCTTGTAATCATGTTTTGCGCTGTTTCTCTCACGAATGCTAAAGTGAAGCTTAACAAAATGAAGCTCTATCACATTGGTGTATCTTCCATAGGAACAAAGCAAAGCAAGTTGTGGAAACATGGGACCAACAATTCTATTGTTCCCCACGGGATCAGCGAGTGTCTTTTCTATACCTTGCAAATGATATTTTGCAAAATAGTAGGCGTAAGGGGTTGGAATTTGTTGGTGAATTTTGGAAGGTTCTTCCTGGCACACTTAATGACGTAATGGAGAATGGAGATGAGTTTGGAAAAAATGCTGCATTGAGACTGGTATGTGGAGTTGAACTGTATTCATATTTTTGGCACAGTTCTTTTATTGTACACACATGTTAAGAATTCTGCTCTAACTTTTAAAGCTATGTGCATGCACGCATTGTACCCAATATATCATACAAGACTCTCTGTTCAGTGTGCTGTTGCTGTTCTTTTTAGTAATGGTCAGATATGGCATCTTTATGTGCAGATGCATGTGCATGCTAGTTTGTGTGCAAGTGTTGTAAATGTGCACATACTGGTAACTGAACTTTTTATGCATAAATCGAGACTTATATACTTGAATTCATAGCAACTTGCATGTCCGGAGACTCCGGACCTATCAATATATATATGATATTCAATTTACTATATCTTCAATCAAAGTGACAGTAGGTGCCTCTTTACATGCCCATATGCGTATTTGTACCAGTTTATTCCGTGCATATTACTCTTGCATACTTGAGCGGTGCATGCGATATCTGCAGAAGTGAGTATAAACTGGATTATGAAAGAGAAGTTTACTATGAATTTACACCCTTCTGGTAAAAGGTGCCTTAAAACTTGAGAAATCTCCTTCTTGAAGTTTTATTTCAAATGAAGGGAAGTTATGGAGTAATGTTTGTCCCCCACTCAGATTTTACGTCTCCATGACCTGCCACGAAGATCCGATCTCAACTCCCATAACTCCAAAGTACAAATTATACCCCTTAACAGCACAAGGATCCTTGCATTCTGGTTGCTTGGTATATTAGGATTTTTTTTAGTTCTTCTATGCTTGCCAGCAATCTTTTTTTTTTTTTCCGTTTGAGAAATTACATTTGCCAACAATCTGGAACTAGGATTTTCCTCAGTTTCATCAATCCTCTCGGTTGTCTCTGAGATATATCTTGAATTTGTTTTTCACTTATTTTTCCCTACACAACTTCTACTCACATCAGGATGGGTAGTAGAACATGGAAGAAAACATTATAAGAGATAAAAAAAAACATATTAAGAAGAAGGTACAGTCCTAATCCTGAATCTGCTAAAATGCTCATTTTGTCGTTTATTGTGTGGTCAGTTGTTTTCTTATTGAAGGGTGGTTGTCAGGTATGGGTTTTAGCCTTTTATGTTTTGTGTGGTTCTTCCTTTTTAATTTTTTTGACGCCCCCCCCGAGATGCTCTATTTTTTAGGGTTTGGTGACTCCACGGTGTATCATTATAATTTGGAATGAATTGGTGGTCTACCACCATCCTTGAAAGAGTCAAAGTTGATAGAAAACAGAAAATATGTTGTAGTTAGCAGGAAACATTCATGTGTCCTAGTGCTTCTGCAATCGTCAACTTCCAATTATCATATAACTATCAAGCCTTGTCCATCTATTTTGGTTGGTCTATGAATGCTTCTTCAGTCACTAGTCATTTGGGTTAAGGTCTATCTCTATTGTCCCGGCCAGTTTTTTCATATCTTTTCTGGCACATTTACTTGTTTTGAAGTTAACAAAGCACATGAGTATCCGACACAAGAATAGTAAACAAAAACAATGTAGAATTATCAAAATCACCCAACATTGACCAGTTCAGATCCCTATGTCTCACCAATACTCTGTGGTTACATGTCAACTGCAATATACATGAAGGGGTTGTTGGAGTCGACACCAACGAGGGGGGGAGAAGATGCATCCTATTAGCACCCATGGCGAGATGGGTCGTCGCATTTGGGTCGTGCCTTGGCCTCAAACGTCTTGCATGGAAATCTGCTGTGCATCACAGTCTTTTGTATTCTTTGATTTCTTCAACATTGACTCCAACTTCAACAATATAAAGATTTCCGAACGATAATCCAACCTTTTTTTGTGATAGCTTAACACTGATGGACATAATTGCATACTAAGATGTATTCGCCCATTCAATTATAATGCTGTTAACTCATGGAGAAGTAAATTTATCTTGATAAAGTTGGATGGGTTTGTTGAAAAAGGGCTTAGTTTCATGGTGCCTTACACACGTGGTGAAGAAATTCCATTCCTTTTACCTTTAAATTCCCTAAATCCTCACGTTTATTTGTTGCCAGAAAAGACTGATGTTTTACAAGGCAACATCCACATAAAAAATTTGGATGTTTTGTGTAACTTGATTGCTGTGCCATCATTGTCAATTCGTTCAGTCCTCACATTTTGCTGTTGATATTGAAAAATACAGTAGTTTTTTATCTTAATTATAATAATATAAAGCCATAATAGTATATTTGCTGCTGACTAGTATCAAACATTTTGAGTTAAATCCTGCAACTCTAAGAGACATTAGAACCTTCAAAAAGAACTGTTATAAAGCTTTGTACGATGAACTATTTTTTATTGGTTTGTCCATACTTTCATGATCTCATCCACCCTAAAAATTGGTGTTTCTTTTAATTGCTCTTTATAAATGAATGGGCATTTTGTTTTATTTCCCTCCATTGTCAGATAGTCTAAGTGACATGTTATGTTCTCAGTTTCTCATTTGTTAGCGCCTTTGTTTCCTTTTTAGGTTGACATTTGGGAAGAACGAAAAGTCTTTGGTTCTCGTGGGCAGATTCTGAAGGAAGAGCTTACGGCGAGGAATCTGGACAGTAGAAATAGAAAAGTTATTAGTTACAAGTTGGTAAGGAACTTCAACCACATTTTAATGAGTTTGAGCTTCACTGGTCTGCTAAAATGTGTGTATGGATGCGCTTGAGCATGAATGCCTGCATATTATGTTGACACTTGAACCATTTTAATATTTTTTTTTTGCTTCCATGACATTTGCAGAAACAGCCTACCGGGGATACGCTGGAAAAGCTCATTTCTTGTTACGGGCATGTTTATGATGGTTCTGTGGGTGAAGATGCATTGTTTGGAAAATGCCAAAATGCTATTAGCTTGGTCGAGAAATTGGAAAAGGAAATTGGGAATGACTTAGGTGATTTGCATATATTTTCCATTAATCATGCTATATGTGGACAAAAGTTAACTTTCTTTTACCACCACTATTTTTTTTTTTTTTTTTGTCTTCTTTAGAGTTACTGCAACTTCTGTTGAAATCATTATGCTGGTTCAAATGATAGTCTATTTTGCAAGTCACACTCGGTAAATGAAACGAGGGATCTGACTAGAGAAGCTATACATCTAAGATCTATTTTACCTTGGAAGTTTAGTACGCATCATTCTTATTCACACTGCATTGCATATATGAATTGAAGAATATCTTACTGTCTGCACTGCATATGTTATTAGGTATCACCATTAGACAGATTTTTCTGATGATTGAAGTATCAATTAACCCATAATGTGGATGATGCAGTATGAGGCCCATGAAAATGAGCAAGAATTTTATGTTGAATTAAGGGACAACACTTGAGGAAACACTTCAATTTACTTCATTTACATAGATTCACATCATTCACTAGCAAAGTCAAGAAATACACTTGTCGAATGGGGCACTTTGAGAGACAGACCGTCATATATGCTGATATAAATTTGGTATAATTACATTGTTAGTGGTGTAATACTTTATTTGTAGTAACGAGTAAGGTACATAATGTAGGAAGAGGACTTGGGTGAATTTGGGAGTTTGGATGAGACAAGGGGAAAATTCCAGAAATTTTGAAGTTAGATGATTCAAAACTGTTTTATATGTTAAATTACACTATGCAGGTGGTTTATAACTCTTGAATGTTAGACTAGATTGAGGTCTACTATTAAGTAGATTGGGAAGATTTTAATGAATTTTGGGTGAAAACATTAAAATATTGGCTTGCTGGAGGTAAATTCACAATTTTCTATGTAAGGCTTCAAAGTGGAACCAGGAATATTGATGGAGCTATAAAGCAATTAAACTAAGATTTATGAAGGTTAACTAATATTTAGATGCAGAAATTTACGAATAATAACACTTTCGATATAAAAAATGAAGGGATAGACACTCGAAACGTTTCACTTCTGGCAAGGGAGTAAGAAGCCAAACTTAGTATATGAACTAGATGTCAACTTCTAGGATTTTGATGATCTCGCGGAGCGGCTAGGATGCATGCATACCAATTATATAGAAGGATCATTTCGTTTAACCGTAGTTAGGTGTGTCCTCGCCCAGCCCAAGAAAGATAATGATGATTGGAGACGACGTTCATCTTTCATACTTACATTATGTGGTGAACACAACTGCAAGATCATCATTGACAATGGGGGTTGCATCAATGTGGCGTTCACCAATATCGTTAAATGACTACAACTAAAGTCGTTTCCTCATCCCAACCCATACAATGTTTCGTGGGTTAATAAGACATCAATACAAGTTTCCCAACGTTGTCTTGTTTCAATCAATTTCTCTTACTACAAGGATAAGGTTTGATGCGATGTCATCCCCATGGATGTCAGACACATTATCTTGGCAAACCTTGGCTCTATGATCTGGATGTCATCATTTATAGTAGATCCAACTCATGTTCCTTCATGTACAAGGGGAAGAATTTAGTTGATCCTCTGCTTTCTAGGGTTATAACTCTTGGAAAGAAGAATGACAATAACTCTGAACATCGCCTTCAAATCATTAGCCCAAAGGAATTTGAGAAGGAAGCAACACAAGCATCCACAATCTGTCTTGGTCTCCAAAGAAGTTGTTTCTGACGCTCAAGCAGATCACCCGAAAGAGGTTCAACTTATTTTGAAAGAATTTCAGGATATGTTTTCTAAGGACCTCCTTGATGAGTTACCTCCAATGTATGATATTCAACCATTATTTTAAAATATCAACAATATATAGCGATATATCGTCGATATATAACTATATCGCCGGGCTTCGACATCAAAACAGACTAAATTCCCCTGTTTTGAGAAAAAAAGTCGACATATCGCCGATATATCGCCAATTTATTGCTAAATTCGGCGATTAATTGGTTCCTAGTATTTATAGGATTCCCGACAAAAGGGGAAATATTGCCAGATGTCGCCCTGTTATCGCCAGTATTGCCTCAAAGAGCCCTTTGCCCCATTTCCCCCCATTTCATCCCTTTTTTTGGTTTGATTTAGGTTTCTAAACCAAATCTAGACCTCCATTTGTTATTTGGTGGATTTGAAGCATCTTTTCATGGATTTATGGTTTCTTCCAAGCTTCTAAGTTAAGGTATGTTTTCAACTCTTTTTTTTTAATTTCTCAAATTTCTTAACTAGATCTTCGTGAATAGATGATAAACATGAATCACATCAAGTTTGATGTGATTCATCATGATTATTATGAAATTAACTGGGATTCATGAGTTTTCATGGGTTTCATCTATTTAAACCCAATGAACCCTAATGAAATTTTACTATCTCAATATAAAATTTATAGAAATTGCTTGTATTACTTTTCTAGGTTAATTTGCATATTTTACTGCAACGTTTCTAACAGTTCACAGAAAGTGTTGGAGCTGACAAGACAAGATGTTTTTGTTTCCAGTTTAAATATCATTGGTTAAAGTTGTACTATTTTAGCCACATGGCTTGTTGACAAAAATATGCTTGTATGCCTTTATTGACTATGATCTTTATCTATTGAACTAAGGTAATTTTTGTTATCATTGTTTTAGTTGACCTCATGTGTTATTCCATCTTCAATATATTAAGTCATTATGACTAGTTCTTCGATCAACCAGTAAAAGGATAACACTATTTTCTTCATCTATACTTTATTTTCTCTTGATTATTAAGTGGATGTATTAGTAATTATCCGTGACTGCCTTACTATTTTTTGGTGAACTACGACTTCCCAGCAGACTAAAATTTGTTGACTATGTATGCACATAAATCTGACATTTTATGTTTAGCTGAACTGAACTGGCTTTAGCTTTATTCCCCTTTCATGATATCATTGCATTTGCAACCTTTTTATAGACTCTATCCTGTATGGAATGAGAATGACTTGCCTACATGGGTGTATAGGGAACATCAATGGATCTGGAATTGTGGAGGAGTTGCAGGGGCAGCATGGTATACTTGGAGAATGTATAGAACAACTGAAAGCAGCTGAAGCATCCAGATCATCTATATTGTCCCAATTAAGAGAGGCACTTGATGAGCAGGTGGGTCAGCAAATGGGTTTCATGCTCCTGACCTACAAATTGCATGATGTAGATATTTTGTTTTTTATATATTTCTATATTGGTTAAATGAACTGGCCTGGCTTGGTTTTCAGGAGTTCAAGATCGATCAAGTTCGTAACCAACTGCAGGTATTCTTAATTCTTGTTGCACTAAGAATTTTGTTTGTTCAAAGTATGACTTCTTTTTTATGATGAAACTATGTTGATGGTCTCCCAATACTAAATGAAAGGAGTATTATGCACATAAAATTTATTGGATATTAGATTGTCTAGGAGTTGGTTATGTCCATTTCGTGTAGGTCTCTATTGCCTAGCGTGATTGCAGATGTATCAATCAGTACAGTAGTCCCAGCTAAATAAGTTTCAGGGGAACATACTAAAATGAAAGACTCTTTCCTGTGTTGTGACACGTGGACCTCTTTTAATGAGCCATAATCCTTCTCTTGTGTGTGTGAACACGACTCTCTCATAAATATTTAAAAAAACCTGCTAAAAAGATGATAAATTCACATTCAATTGCATTTAATTATCATTTGATGTTAATTAGGAAAATCATTAATATCATCTCTCTCTAACAAGTGAAATCACACCCCGACGAGTAAATCACACTTACTCCAGGTTGCACATTTCTTCGAACGGCCGTGATGTCGTTTGTGCCAAGTGGCATGCATCAAGTTCATCCGGGCATTGCCCGGGTTTCTTACTAGTACTATACTAAAACGGAAGGCAATGAAAGATCCTCCAACTCTACCATGTTGCTCCCTAGATCCCACTCCTGTCTCCTCCTCTATGCGTCTCTTCTCGTCATTTTTGTTCTAGGGTTCTCTCCATGGAAGGCCTCTTAAACACCATCATCCCCTCGAGGCTCCTTGAAATCTCTATTGCCTCTCAATCTCCTCCCTGACCAAAACACCGACTTTTTGTATCGGATGCTCCAGACCTTGTGATAGTTTCAAACTTCTGAGTCTAACGAGGCATGAGCCAAGTGGCCATAAGCACAGAAGCAAGGTTCCGACCCTCACGCAGCCACGCAAGATGCCTCAGGGGGAGGGGGAGGGGGATGGCACACTGGAGAATGGTTTTGGTTTCATTCTGGAGAATGGTTTCCTCTTGGTCTCAGGTGCCCATCTTGCCCACAACTCGCATTTACGATCATTAAATGATTTTTCCCCCTTTCATATGTTTGATGTTTTTTGGTCAATCAAATATTATTTTTTTTTATAGAAACTAGGTTACTTTTATAATTAGAATTGAAGTTTGCTTACATGTTGATTTTGAAGGTTTACTACAATATGAATTTCCGTATAATGCACTAAGAAATTTTTGTTAGAATATGGATATTATTACCATTCTTTCTTATGACCTCACACTTTGAAATTATGTCATGTGTCACCGCAAAAACTAAAACTAAAACTAAACATTACAATGGGGCAGCAGGATCATCTCTTATGTACCGCGTGTGCGACTCGAGCGGCGTCGCAGCAGTCACAGAAGCCTCGGCCGGTGCACCCCATGGAAAAAAAGGAACGCGAGACTTGCATTTCTAGGTTGAGGCCTTCCCGGGTCTCAATCGAAGTTTCATACTAGTGACAAGAAGATGGTGGAAGGTACTTGGATGGAAGATTGAGCGTTGATTTGGTTTAGAGTATCGAGGAATGATAGTCTTTTGAGTTCATGTGAGGGAAAGACATAATACAGACTGATAATTCAATTTCGGTAAATTGGCACTTTTTTGTTTTAGAACTTGGAACCCTCGAGTTTAGTAATCAAAGATTCAAAGCAACACCAATTTCGTTACAACAAAAGTTCAAGGTATGAACAATGAAGAGGCGCATATGCAACAAAAGTATATGCAAGAGATGCAGACAATGAAAATATGCAAAGTGCAACCACATGAGTTAGTATTCCATGGCCAAAAAAATGGTAAATTTGAAAAGATGAGGTATGTATGTGAAGAAGCAAATAGAGGTGTACAAAATTTTCAAACTAGGATAAAAAGTGTTTTTCCCTGGCAAAATAAGTTATTTTCCCCTAGCAATTAAATCTTGGGTTTTTTACAAATTGACCCCTAAAATTAGGGCTACGTGTGTATAACCTTTCAAATTAGACTATTTGCATATCGGCCACTGCAAACATGTTAAGTTGTGCACATTAACCCTTTTGTCACAATACGTTATTTTTCATCAGTTAACCATGGTTCAGAGTTACCAAATGGATAAATGACCAATATACCCCTAAATAACTTAATTGACCCTCTTTTTGCCTCAACGGCCACCAACCACCACTACCACTGTTGTCTACACCCTCCACCACCATCTAATGCTCGGCCACACCCTACTACCACTACCACCATCTACTTCGACTCCCACCTCCACCACCGCTCACCACCCACAACCATCCACCACTTCCGCCCACCCACCTCCACCTTCGCCCACGGACCTTCACCACCCCTCCACCACTATCACTGCCCACCTCCACCACCTTCACCCAACTCCACCACCACCACTGCTTACCATCCACAACCATCCAACACCACTGTCGTCCACTTCCACATCCTCCACCACCACCCACTTCCACATCCACTGGCACCCACTTTCACCACAACCACACAGCTCCACCATCACTACCACTTACAATCCACCACCACCCCCACCACCCATTTTCTCTACCGTAGCTCACTTCCACCACCCACCATCCACTTCCAACCCCACCACCACCCACTTTCATCATTATCGCCACCCACTTGCACCACCGTCGCCCACCGCCCAACCACCACCACCATCCAGTGCATCCACTTTCACCACCGCTGCCACCACTACCACTTACCACCCATAACCATCCACCACCCACCTCCATCACCATCACTCACCACTTATCACCCCACAACCATCAACTGCCCACCACCACCACTCACCACCCGTCAAACACCACCGTTGTTTACTATTTTGATTATTTTAAATCCCTAAGTGTACTTTCGTCCAAGAAACCCCCGTATTTTAAGCAAACAAACAAGCAGGGAATATTCTCTAATATGGACACCAGTTAACTAGAGAGGCATATATGCACAACTTAACATGTTTGTAGGGGCCGATATGCAAATAGTCTAATTCGAGGGTTGTATACGCAATTAGCCCTCATTTGAGGGGTCGATTTGCAAAAAAAAACCAATGAATGTTGTGTTACTTATTTTACTCAATTGAGTTCACATTTTACTAATTTACGCTTGACTTGGACTCAATTTGATTCAAGGATCTGATTTTTTTACTCAACTTATATTGCGACCCGAGGTTAAACTTTTTTCTAAAATATAGGTTGATGGGGGATGTTTTCATTATCGAAAGTCATGGAATTATTTTGTTAACGGTTTGATGAGTTTCATATGCAAATGGTTGCACGATTGCTTATATGGTCGAATTTGGCGAGACATGAGAGAAAGATGTAGGGGATGTATGTAGTGAAGTTCTAGAGGCATTGGAAAAGTATTGATAGAAATATTTAGGTAGAAGTGAGTGATTTGTTTCAGGTTTATCGAAAAGAAAGGATAAAGGAAAAAGGAAACGGGGAGAAAGAAAGGACAAAAAGAAGTAGAAGTCATCCAGAATCACGCTTTGATCATTTAATCATTATTTGACCTCGCAACAAGGTTCTACCCTTCTAAGGCTTCACATAAGGCTCACAATGTTTTTGAACCCAACCGGGGTCCGATTATGCCTGGCTGACTAGATTAGGCTTTGGGCCAACATCCAAACTTGAAGGCATGATCTCATGCTTTAAATTTGAGGTTTAACATGACATGATTTTACTATTGTATATGTATATATAGGTAAACCCACAAATGATCTAGATATGGCCATATTTCCACCGCCATTGGTACCGATTAGGTGCTCCAATCTTATATGATACAGTGTGAAAAAATGGTCTTTTACTCTATTGGACAAGACGTTGCACCTTGTTTTCATTTTAGTTATTGTACTCCCTCTCTCTCTCTCATATAAATTGCTACCGAACTATGCCTGTTTTTGGTCTATTTCTTAACTCAGAACCTGGGCTTACGTATTGTCTATAAATTCAGCTATAAAGTTGGTTTAAGAAAATTATATGGATTGACCCACAATTGCATGAGGCCAACACGAGCCTGGCCCATTGGCAGCCACAACTTCACACCTAGCAACATTCATCACAGATACATGAAAAAGTAAACAAAACCATAAGCATTATCTTTGATAATGACCCTGTGCATAGCATGAAATGCCTTTTCGTATGTAAACTAATTGTTTTATTAGGATGAGATATTAGAAGATGAAAGTCATTCTTCAAGGGGGGTTAGTGGAGAGGAACTTAGGAGAATTTTGGTGAACTTGTAAGAACCATAGTTACCAAGTCGGAAAACGGGAAAAAAACGGCAAAGGAAAAAATCGGAAAGATACGATGAAAACGGAAAAAACGGAAAAAAAACGTGAAAACATCGGAAAAAACAAAAAAATCTTAAAAATTATACCAAGTATGTATATATGTCATTTTCCAACATTAAGTAATCAAAAGTTCAAAACATATAGCATATGCGTTTATTAAGCACGAATAAAATAAAACCCGAACCCAATTTAAACCCGGACCAAACCCGATGTGTTTTATACGTGTTTTATACGCGTTTTTTTTGTTTTAAATGCGTATAAAACGCGTACGTAAGTTTTTTTCAAAAAAACGAGTTTTTTTCCTATTTACTACGTCTTCGGATCGATACGCGTTCTATACGCGTTTTTTTCAAAAAAACGCCCGATTTGGTAACTATGGTAAGAACCATAAGATACCCCGTAAGTGGTAGGGGACTTTAAAAATTGCACTTCAAGTTCCTTGTTAGTGGTGAGGGACTTTAAGAGACATTTTAAATCATTTATTAGTGTATGTGGGACTTCTGAATGGAATTTTAGAGAAATATCTCAAGTTGAGATCTTTAAAGTTCTCCCATATATAAAATGACCCATTTCCACGTTTCACCACAGTAGGTGGAATTTCAAATTGCATGGACTGTCGGCCGTTGCCGGCGATTGCCTCCGACAACCAGATACGGAGACCAATGACCTCCTCCCCGGCCAACTCCTCTGGCATCTCGCTCGTGACTAGCAATCACCTTTGCCGATCATCAGCAGGCACCCCCGCCATGACATACGTTGGCGACCCTCATTCGTGGACTCGGGAACTTTGTAGTGGACCGGACTAAGTCCTTGAAGACTTTGAGTTCATGAACGTAAAGTCCATTGGAACTCAAAGCCCATGGATTGTGAAAGTTCATGAGAGTTTGTCACTTTCAAATTTCTTTCTAAAAGTTCCCAGCGACTAACACCCACCCCCACCCCTCCCCCTAGAGTAGAGGATATGAATGTGATCTGTTGGCGAAAGTGTTTTAATACTTTCATGATGTTCATATTTATAGTCTTTGTATATACATACTGAAGTTGCAAGAGCAGAAACAAGAGTTGGAATGGGAAGTGTGCAATTTCATAATATTAAATGCTTGAAACGCCTGAGAAATTTCCGCTCATCAAATAGCCTTATGTGCATGAAATATGTTGAACAATATATCTATACGCAACAGATTTCTGCTTAATTACATAAACCCCGCACTCAAAATATGCACTAAACATTCAGCTTATTTTCTTATGTCACACTTGCGATAAATACTCATATTAATAGAAATATAGTAAGATACAAAATAAACGGCATAATATAGGATTTTTCCTTTATTTGGCCTAAAATTTAAATATAGTTATGTTAATGCACTGGTAGCTTCGCAAGTTATATTATTGAACTTCATAATAGACTGCTCTCAGGACAATGCATATGCATCATATTAAATCTTCTATATCATATAGATCCATATTACAGAATATTAGGAGTCATGCAAGTAAGGCTTGTGCATGTTACATGTTGTCAGGACTCAGGAGTGTTCCCATGTTAGTGGTAGTAGCATCATGGTTCAAACGTTTCTGAAATTGTTTAAAATATCTTGAAAATTTTCCAGTTTAATCCCTTGAAACGAAATTAGAGGGTCGAAATATTCGAAATGAATATTGGTGTAAATTCCCAAATTTTTCTTAAATATATTCAAAATTTTGGTCAAAATATCAAAGTGTCCCTCTTTTATATTTTACAGATTTGGGCTCAATTAATGTGATTGGAACTCTGGTAGGAGGAATTAGAGACTTCCAATTTAGACTACTGTTGAAAAAGTGATCGAGCCCAAGAATGAAGAAATTGACTTTAAAAGATAAGGTAAAACAAGGAAAGAAAATAACAGGTTAATAGAAATTGAAATAGGGCTCCCCAAGCTTTCTGGAGGAGAAAAAGAAGATTTGACCTAAAATGTGTGATTTGATTTGGTACGAGTGAATAAATAAGGTCGGTGAAGAAGAAACTTTGCAGACCTTTGTCAAAGTCTTTAAACATCAAAATTCATATAGACTTGTGCGATGGCAGTGAATGCCTTGATTGAAGAGAACAAGATCTGGAGGCAATGATGGCATCATACCACCGGAAGAAGATGAAGTGGAAATTGGATTTCTACATCCATTTGATGACCAGACCATAAAACTCGAGAAACCAGCCCCAAGTTAAATTGGGATCTGATGAACTTTTTATTGTCAATTGTCGGAGAGGTCACCAGATTTCTGCTGGTTGGGCAATGACATCGAAAAGACTACCTTCATGAAGAAGAAAGTAGGGGAGCACAAACAACAATAAGATCTCCAAGAAGCATCTGAATCCCTATCAACAAAATTTATGAGTGGTCAGGCTGCGTGGAGCGCGCGTGCACACACACACACACACACACACACACACACACACACACACACACAGAGAGAGAGAGAGAGAGACTACCTTCATGACATCGAAAAGACTACCTTCATGAAGAAGAAAGTAGGGGAGCACAAACAACAATAAGATCTCCAAGAAGCATCTGAATCCCTATCAACAAAATTTATGAGTGGTCAGGCTGCGTGGAGTATACACACACACACACACACACACAGAGAGAGAGAGAGAGAGAGAGAGAGAGAGAGAGAGAGAGAGAGAGAGAGAGAGAGAGAGAGAGAGAGAGAGAGAGAGGTCTCAAGCAGACCCTCAAAAGCCATCACAGCTCGAGGCAAGCTACCCAAGCACCACCATACCTACGGGGAATGAGACGCCACATGCTGGCGCAGCACATCAATTCCGTCTCCGGCGGACAACCACCTGATTACATAACTACTTGAATAGAAATGTTGGAAATGTGACCTAATTCTCTTCAGGGCATGAAGCCAAACATATACGTTTGCAGCACTCCGATATAGATTATATAAAGGGATATGTAAGCCAATACATGAAGACTATGTACATACTCATACATGGAAGACATCGTAACAAAACTTGATCTCATGATCCATTAATAATAATTAATAAGATTAATACATGTTGACCACCTAGAGATAGGGATTGCTAATTATGGGTTGAACCAACTGGAGAACCCATTGCAATTTTGAAAGGCTTGCAACAAGAATGCATGGTTCCTTCCATCAAATCCTGCACATCCCATTCTCACTCACAGTGTTAGCATTTCACAGCTTGACACACAAATCAATATAGTTCACATTTACTGCCCATAACTAAATTACTTGTTATCATTTAAGTGCCTTATAATGTGGATGATAACTTGAGGAGAAATGTTAAAAATGTGAACCAAAGGTATCATTTGTGCATGGCATAGACTCACACCTACGCATGATGTTGCAAGGCACGATAATAAGACTACACACATACTTAAATGGTATATAAGCCAGTATGAACTAGCATCATGAACAGGATACCAGGAAGTATACAAAAAGACGAAAGAAAATGACACCATGCAGCCACTACATTGCATTACTCTGACATTGGAGAACTATGATTGTCCATGCTCTTTATTCTAACTTTGATAGGAGGGGATGTAAAAATTGTGACAAATTTTTTAGGTTTTATCAAGATTTTCTTTTCTTTTCCGGCAGTCTTTGGTGAATTTTGAGTATATATATTGTTTAGATAGAGACGATATCGTCATAGTACTCGTATTGAAGTTGATTTTGGGCCCAAAACCTTTTTACAAAATTTAGCTTATTTGGATGTATGATGCTAAAAATGGTTGAAGTATGATTATGTAATTAGCGTTAAGAATTTGACCATAAGAGAATATGATTTGTGTTTATTGAAGATTGATGAGTGCTAGCTGGGTTTCCATGGTGATGTGTGATTTGCGAGCATGATAGTGTACTCAAGATGCTCTGCTGCAAAATTTTGTAATCAATTGTCTTAAACTTCGCAGGCTACTCAATCGCGATATGATCAAGTAGGCAACATGTGCCAGCAGTTCTTGAGCTGCAACACCGGGCAGTCGCCTTCCAAACCAGGGGTCGATGACGCACCGCCTACCTCCTCCGGTGCATCTCCCGGTCTCATCCCGGAATCTGCGGTCCCTGCCAGAGATGAAGTTCAATCAACTCCAGTCTGTAACATCCAGCAAGGGTATCACGCCGACAATTTCTCCCACTCCGAGGAAGTGCAACGGAGGACGGCAGCTGCTGCAGTGGCAGCAAAGCTCACGGCGTCCACCTCCTCCGCCCAGATGCTCAGCTACGCCCTCTCATCCCTCGCTTCGGAGGGTGTCATTGGCCAGTCGGTGGACTACCCTTCTAACAGCAAGAGGGTGAAACTGGATAGCTTTGTGCCTTGCATGCCATCGCAGCCTCAGCCTCAGCCACCACCTCCGCCTTTCCCGCATCCCGATTCGCTGAATCAGCCCCCACCACCTTCGTCTCCCAGTATGCAGCCGCCGCCACCGCCTGCTATGTTGCCAACTATGCATCCACCGCCTCCACCTACTGCCAGCCAGTTCATGCAGACCGCTGGGCTGATGGCCGGCATGTCGTACAGCTACAGCTCGCCCCCTCCGCTACAGAGGCCAGCTTTCCCGGGCTATCAAATGGTTGGCCTACCGGCTCCTTACCCGAGCCCTATGAATCCTTACCATGGTTTTCAAGGGACGGCCGGAGTCGGGCTCTTCGGCCAACCGCCCTTCTCGGCAGTACCACCGTCGGTATCCCCCAATAACGGGGAGCGGATTTTGCTCTGAAGGCGGGGAAGATGACATGTTTATAGGAGGGAGTCTCGACCCTTCCAACCGCAATGTCACTTTGATGAATGTACCTGGGTATGTGTACTCTGTATACTTCAGTCTGTATTTTAATCAGGATTAGCAGTTTTAATTTGAAGGATCGAGTGATTTTGTACTGAAAGGATCCCAAGTATTTTTTTCTCTCGTTCATGTCATATTTTGATTCTGATGAATGGCAGCGATTAGTGGGTTAATTTTGTTTAGAGAAAATTTTTAAATACCCACCTTGAACTCTGTATTTTCACCTTTTTTTTTATTTTTTTTTTGAACTTGATCCCTCCTTCAACGTTAATCCGTCAAAGTTAGCTTTCAATCTAAACGTGCCCTCGGTCTAGCTAGCTTTTTTGAGACTTGCATCAAGGGTATTTTCGGGTGAAAGGTTGCTGGAGAGGTTGGGCATGCTGACGGATCACAGCTCATGGGCCAAAGGTTTAAAAAAAAAAAAAAAACCAAAAGGACCAATTTGATATTAAGTTCATTGTTTTTGTTTTTTTTTTTTTGAGATTCCCTCTCAAATGAGATGAGGGGGGGGGGGGGGGGGGGGGCGGGGGGTTCAGCCTAGACGCTACTTGTTTATTTTTTAAAAAAATACAGAGAATACTTAAGAGGCATCGATACCCGAGGTGAACCCACTTCCAACACGGGCTAACAAAATCGCCCTGCACTACAAGCAAGAGAAAACGAAAAATCCGAAAGTCTTAAGGCTTTGCAGCCATTGATCTTTCCAAATCACGGATCTGTGCTAGGAACGATCTCAAGCCTTTCCACTTGATGGAGAAGCTGGTAGTCGAAGTTGTATCAATTATTGTTTTGTCCTCTAGCAGGTTGAGGGGTAGGCTCAGATCCTTTCCATCAAATTTGGACAATTGATCATGAAGATCATGGATGAGTGGGATCCTAGGTCGTGGTGGTCGGCGTTGCATGTCGGATTCAAGGGCTCGAGATTTGGCTCGAAGCAAAGCCCTAGCTTCAATCGAGTCCGACCCCCGATTAGCTAGCCTAGGACTGCGGCGAGCAAGTCCCCCCTCCACCAGGCCTCCAACTTGTAAACCCCGTCATCCGAGGGTGGAGCAACTGCAAGAATTGAAATCCCATAGGCCGCCACATCGTTACTGACTCCCGAGTTGCCCTCGTTGACCTGCTGCTGCTCCTCCATTATCTCCTCAACTGCAGTTTCAACTCCAACTATAAATGATGCAGGGAGCTCATTGCTTTCTACCGGCGCTTCAAAGAGGAAGTCAGCGATCTCCTCACCTATACTCTCCACTGCTAGCTCTAACGCCGCATCCACAGCCTCCGAAACATTAACTTCATCCCCCAAATCCAAATGGCGCTCTCGGCAGCAAAAACTCATATCCTCTACAACAGCAGCCACCTGATTCCCATCCAAGGGCTTCTCCTTAATAGCACCACTCCTGAAGCCTAAGGAAAGCCCCTCCTTTGGATCCCTGGAACCCACCCTCTCCTTCTGACTAGTCCCCAGATAGTCATCATATGTTCCCCTGCTGGCCTCTTCAACCTGAACCGCAACAGCTGCTGTCCCTGCATCGCTGCTTTCGCCTACAACATTAACCAGTCCGGTCTCTCGGGGTGAGCCCGACTCAAGATGCCCCTCTTCTGGTTGCCCATCGTATGCACCAGAATAACATGTTGCATCACCAACTGGCCCAATTGGATCCCTCAAGGCCTTTCCTCCCCGAGGCTGATACCACGCTCCACGAGGAGGTCATCCGCTGCATCCTTACCCCCATCTTCAGCAAGAGTCTCCACATCCACCCTGTGTCCTAGAGATCCCTCACGAGGAAAACTAGGCTCATTCTCTAGGACTAAGAGCCAGAGACTTGCAACCCTACCTTGTTGGTAGCCACTCTGTGCTTGTCTTGTACCCACCACCTGCATCAATGGACGAGGCCATGATCAGCCTCTATCTCCCGAATCACTGACGCTACTTCACTAACATGAGCCTTAGAACCTCCAACTCCTCGATTAGTATAATTAGCTCCCATGTCAGGAGGAGCACTCACTGCATGGGGCTTGCTGAAATTGCCAGAAGCAACTCCCACAGGCCTCCATCCCCTCGCACCATCATTAGCACCCGTCTTCCAGCTGGGTCCCCGATAGGAACTAGAAGCAATCCTATTAATTGAATTTTTCTGTGCATTGCCACCACAAGCCGAGGTAGCATGCCCGAAAATCTTGCACTTCGCACAGCTAGTCGGCTTCCACTCATATAAAACTTTCTGTGTAACGAGCACTTCCTCGTTTTCACCTCGGCCCGATTCAGTATTGAGCAATTCGTCGTCCAATTTGATCTCGACACAACATCTAGTACAGTTCCGTCGAACACCTTGGGCAGTCGGACGGTCTCTCGTGAGAGGAACCCCAATCAAGCTCGTCAAACGGCTAATACCTTCCTTGGACCACCAATCGATCAGTAGATTCGGTAGTCTAACCCATATGGGGATTTTATCAAGCGGATCGCGGTCGTATTTTATATCCTTGTTCCAATTCTTCAAGACCACAAGCCGGCCCTCAAAGTACCAAGGGCCCTCTTCTAGTGCTCTAGTGCTATCACTAGCCACCGGGAATTTGAATAAAAATAGGTCACTCTCTCGAGAATATTTCCAACCCGCCCACCGGTTTCCATAATTTATGCATCATATCTTGGATCTTCGGAAAGAAGAGTTTACTTCCCACAATAGAGCTCACCAGTGTATGCTCCCAACCCCTCAAATGTACTTCAATCTCACTAGAAGGTAAGATAGCATACTTAACTCCATTGCGCACTGCTGGCTCGACGTAGTGTAGCCGAAGATCCTCCACCTCAAAAGATGATCCTCCACAAATGGCACTCCACGATTGTCTTATGATATGTTTAGCCTTGCAAGCTCCTGCTGCACCTTGACCTTTCTCCGAGGAGGCCCCAAACCTGGTTCAGAAATATCGACAAACACTTGATGTGCGCCAGACTCACCAACATCCACAGCTGTAGCATCTCCACCTCCTCCGCTCCCCAATGTCATAGAACCACCCAAGGTTGATTTAGGGCTATGAAGAGAATAGATTAGGGGAGGAAAATCCCCAAGGTTTTCTAGATCCACGGACGGATCTAATCTAGCACCTATCGGATCCCCACTAGCCCTTGGGCCCTTGCCTCGAGAGGTGCTACCACCAACACCCAAGATTTGGTTCCCAACACCAAGTTGATGTCTAGAAGCCAAGGCCGATCTCTCAAACCTCCAGAAGTCTCAACTTGCTCCACCGAGATACTCCCATGGTTCCTCCCATGAGAGAGGATCCGACCTTCAAACTTGCTCTCTGTCCCTGCTCGGTGTAGTGACGCTCCCCTCCGCTCGCCGGTGTGCTACATCATTGACTCCCTTCTTCTAAGTTCATTGTTAAGAGGAGGCTCTTGTAAATTTGCCCTTGTGTACAAATAAAAGGGCATGCCCACCAAGCCCCTCCTGAAAAGATGTGTTTTTGAGTAAGTCCCTCGTTGACTTTTCCTCCTTTAAATGATGAAAATGTCTATAATCCTAAAGTAAATTGTTACCCTTTTTGCTTACCGTACTTTACATAGTTACTCTTTGCTACAGTAAATTCAGTGTAGTAACTAGTGACTGCTACAACAGTAAAATCACTAGCAAAGAATAACAATATGCAAAGAACTATAGCAAAGAGTAACAATCTACAATTATTACTCTTTTCACTATAGCAAAGAGTAATAATCTATAAAATACTGTAGCAAAAAGTAATAATTGCATGTTTACATTTTTGCTGTCACTTTATCGGTTACAGTAAAATCACTATAGCGGCTACGATAAAATATGATTTTAAAGAATTCTCTTTTTTATCAAATTGTTACTCTTCTATATTATTTCCCTGTACACCTGTATATAGGTGTAAAATTGATATTTTCGAAACAGAAGGAGCTAATGCTAAAGCATCTCTTTACCCAGCATTATCCAACATTATCACTAAATATGATCTGTTTGAAGGACCTAACACCAATTTGCCCAAATAAAATTGCCCCTTGCAAAACAAACAAGAGCACGCCAGACAGAAACAGGTACGGATTCATTCATAAAAACAAAGGAGAACCCCAAGGCCTGAATTGCAATTTACAGAGATAATCTCAGTTCTACAGAATCATTAGCTTACCTCATGTTTTACCATAATGGATTGATCTCATTAATTTAGGTTTCATGCTCCTTGTAACGAAGCTTCGAATCTATTTCACGATGTGTCGAGCTTTTGCTCTTTATCTAGTTACAGGATTAACACCAACTTGAATTGAAAGAAAAAAAAAAAAAAAACTGGAAGTCGTACTCGGGGAGATCAACGAAGCCACCACTACCATTCCATTACAGGAGGCGCCATGGTCAGCTAAATATAGCACATGGATCCCTGCAAAGCCCGATTGATCTTCGATTCTGACAAGTGATGCGACTGATGTCCAGAGTAATTGTGAGATGGATGACATCGGCATTAGATGCTCGCCACATTATCTCTCCTGCAGTACCAGCTATATCCTGCCACAGAAGAATTTGCAGATGGCGCATTAGCACTCTTACAGACATATTTTATTCCAATCCCGTGGGATGCACAGACGGTAGTGATGCCGCTTGATCGGATTGCACATCTGGCACCAAATACCCGTTTCACATCGTGTTGAGAGAGAGCTAGAGAGATACAGGGAGAGAACGAGTGGGGTCTGGGGAGGCTGCCATGTGGCACCAAAGGCCTCAGCTTTATAAGTATTTATTTACTGGTACTAATCTGGTGCAATCTTAGTTACCAAATCGGGCGTTTTTTTGAAAAAAACGTGTATAAAACACGTATCGATCCGAAGTCGTAGCAAACAGGGAAAAAAACTCGTTTTTTTCAAAAAACGAGCGTACGCGTTTTATACGCGTTTAAAACGGGAAAAACGCGTATAAAACACATCGGGTTTGGTCCGGGTTTAAATTGGGTTCAGGTTTTATTTTGTTCGTGCTTAGTAAACGCATATGCTATATGTTTTGAACTTTTGATTACTTAATGTTGGAAAATGACATATATACATATTTGGTATAATTTTTAAGATTTTTTTTGTTTTTTCCGATATTTTCACGTTTTTTTTTCGTTTTTCCGTTTTCATCGTATCTTTCCGATTTTTTCCTTTGCCGTTTTTTTTCCCGTTTTTCCGACTTGGTAACTATGGGTGCAATGCATGGAAGGTTGCGATGCTGATCAATCAGACTCCACATCCAGTACCAAATCCCACTCAAGAGAGAGAGAAGGGGTGGGGAGTGGGGAGGCTGCCACGTGGTACCAAAGGCCTCAGCTTTATAAGTATTTATTTACTGGTACTAATCTGGGGGGGATGGGAATGCTGCCAAGTGGGGCACCAAAGGCCTCCATTTTATAAGTATTTTATTTATAGATAGATAGATGGCAGTAGAATATGAAAAGAAATGACATGGAATTACAGGGGTTGGTAATCAGACCTGTTTTGCCACAGGTCAGGTTATACGGATGAGCAGAACAACCATGATGAAGACGCAAGTCATGACAAAGATGAGGAGCCACGAGAAGCAAGACGTCTTGAAACTCTGTGAGTATATCTCCATGGCTCGTGAATTTGCGCGGCCGGTGCTGGCTAAGCTGTGCTCCACAGCCTTCTCAGTCGAGTCGAGTATCTGTATTGAACCATGCCAACAAATATGGAAGTCATTGATGTTCATGCACAAAAACAGTCAGCTCGCACCGCAATACAATTGTAAATTATTTTACACAGCATGGTTAGTAGAGAGATTATCACAGGATTTGTTGCTTGCATTTTCCCTCTCAAAACATTAACTCAGAAAACTTGGAGCTTCAGAAGATATCTCATCACTTTTAAATCATTATCGCCAAATGGACTTGTTATGGGACTTTGAGTCCTTTGGTAAAGAATTCTCAAAATCTGTTCTTGGACTGGTTTATGATCCGTGTAAAGATGAAGCTAAGAATTTTGAGTCGATGATCGGTCTCAAGATACATATCTGGCTAATTCTATCCAGCTTACTCAGTATTGAGGATAGAATCAAAAAGCTAAGCAACTATGTCAAATGGGTGATGGAAAAAGGTGCTGGGTACATTTTATACGAAAGAAAATCGATCAGCGCCATGGCCTTTAAGAATGAGCTCAGGGAGGTGAAGATCTTTCCTGCTAAGAAGCACTGACACTAGTATGAGGACACGGGTACGACACGACACGGGTTCGCCGAAACGGCAAATCCTAAAAAAGGAGGACATGGGTACGGCAGGGACACAAAAACATAAATTAATATTTTTAAATTTTATTTTATGTATGTTTGCAATTCATATATATTTCAATAACCAAAAAAACCTCATAGAAAAACTAAATAAAAATTTAATGCATACTGAATCGCTATCGTTAGTTACATCCAGCCCGATCGGTGAATCGTAGGCAGCTCTAAATGGTATGGAAAATAACGGTTGTGTTTCAGTTTTGACTTCAACCTATCTGAAACCTCAGAGGATAAGATAAGTTAAAGCCAAACCTGTATCGTAACCGTCCATCATAACTATCCTGATAAGTGAATCACACTCAGGCCCAACTGGCATGCAAAAGAACGGTTGCGATCTAGTTTTGATTTCAACCTATCTGATTATCTGAGGTTATAATCTCAGAGGATCAGATAGGTTGAAGCCAAAACTGAATCACCACATCTTGTAACCCGACCCTATATCGAACAGTCTGTCAACCCGCAGTGTCCCGAGTGTCCGGCTCCCGGAAGCACGTAGGACACGGCACATGCGTGTCCGGTGCGTGTCCGACGAGTGTCGGTGTCCGACACGGGTACGGGAGGCCTGGGGAAGTGTTCATGCTTCCTAGCTTTCATGCCCCCTCCCTCAATCATGATTAAGCTGTTTCTGCATAATTCCAATAGTGTTATCAGTGTTGTCAAGGCGACAAGGCGTGCTTGAGGCACAAGGTACTGCTGGAGCCTGAGGCGCAAGGCGCACGTCTTATTGTGCAAAGCACAAAAATATATTTTTTTCTTTAAAAAATTAATAATAATTGTAAAAAATATAAAATTCATAAAAAATTTATATTTCATGAAAAAAAAGAGAAATATAACCACTATTCAATTAAATCAACACAATAAAGGCATACAATACTTATAACTCATAATTAGTGGCCATCAAATGAACAATTTGAGTGAGAATAATAATTCACAAGTTATTATGCAACATGTCAACATCATATTCATAAGTTAAATGCATACAATACTCATAAGTGATTACTGCTAAATGAGAATTCATAAACAATGTTGAGTAACAAAACGAAAGAGTTATGCTCTAAAAAGAGTGGGCTCTTTTATTTAAACCGAAAAGAATCGAAATATAAAAAAAAAACCCAAAAAACTGAAAACAAACCAGAAAAAACCAAAATAACCAAAATCTAAAAAAAAAACAAAACTTACAGCCCAAACCCAAAATGCATCAAGGCACGCGCCTCGTTAGAACGTGCCTGAGACGCATACATGCACCTCGCCTCGAGGCGCACGCCTTACTGCGCCTTGATAACACAAGGTATTATCACCCAAGTTTCCTCAAAATAACAGATAATAACCATAACAACAACAACAATAATAATAACAGTAGTAATAATCACAACCTTCTCGGTGTCATGCAAGGATTGGTTCATCATGAGACTGCTCTCCTTGAGTTGCCGTGCCAACACAACCATTTCATCTGTCAAATCTTCTTGAAGCTTTCTGTTAAAAGACAAGATGAAACTGATACTTATGAATGCCAATATATTTTATGTTAATATTAACTAAGGAAGGAAAATCAGCTGCAGAAGCAGGCATCATTTCCAGGTGACAATGAAGTAGAGAAGTATTAACTCTTATGGTAAAAGAAACTAAGATTGCTTAGGAAGACAAATGACTGAGCATATATTTCCCTCTTATAAATAAAAATACAAAAACAACAAGAAGCCTCATTCTACCACAGATATTTTTGGTCAGTCTCGATTACAGAAGGTAGAAGCACCCACTGTTGAGTTTGCAACAATTTCTTACTCTCCATAATACACATAATCAACACACTCCACTCTGTGCTGCTAAACTAGTCAAAATTTCTAACGGATGGAATTATGAAATTAACTAACAGTCGATCGATCATCGCCATCCAAGCTTATCCCACCAAGATTGGGTCGATGATCAAAGGAAGATTGACAAGAATTTCTCGACTGGTTATCAACCTGATGTCAACCCCCTGTACGATTGGTGCTGAATACCTAACCAAGGTAGTTACTTGGCAAAAGAACATGCCGAGAAACCTACAAGGCCGGTTGGTGGATTGGGAAACATACCTCGTTGGTTACACAATTCAAACTCATGCAGTCAAGGAACAACCTTCTAAGGTTCCCGTAGACTAGGAAGAGTCTACACAGAGGGTAAAATGCAAGATTTTATATAGGAATTGTGTTCATCTCAGTGGCACAAACCATATGCTAAATCGCTGAAATAAAATAACATTGCATACAAAACATATCACCATGATTTTACTCACAGTGGCACAACCAAAAGCAGTGTCTTAATAGAAAACCATAAAAAAAAAAAGACAAAAGAAAAGCTAAAAAGGCTCATTAACAAGGATAAATCTAAGTTAAAAAATCATGATACAAAAGTATAACTGAGGCTATGTCTCTTCCAGTAGCCAAAGTCGTAAAATCTCCCAAATTGACGCAAATCCAAGTAAAGACAATCATGATTTGAAGAGACCAACATACCTATGTTTCTCAATGTGAGCGACTGCTGATGCATCTAACTTAACAGGCGTTGCTGAATCCCTCTCTACAGTCTCATGAGCGGTCTCGTCAACTTCCTTCCGAGCTCTATTTATTTAGAACAAGCTAAAAGACTCATATGACCTCAATTTTGTGGAAATAAGACATGGGGACCAAAAAGTCATGCAAGAAAGTACAGCTTCTTACACAAATCGCCTTCTCAATGCAGGAGAAGGTCTTAAAGAATTGCCAGTTTGATCTGCTCTAGAAGGGCTTTCCTCAATTGAAGTTTTGTTAACAACTTCCACAGGTTCTGGCTGATCAAATTGTTAATATTTATTAGCATGATCCTTATAATAAATGAGTTTAGGCAATATAAATAATTTGCAGTCATTTTAAACGGAAGTGAAATAATAAATCATTTTTCATGTAAAAAGATGGCATGTCCTACAGCCTTGAAGATTTGAATGGATGCCTTAATTGCAATTTTAAGAAATAAAATAATCACGGAGCAAGGCTGGAAAATATGTTATTAAGATTAGAATTTTGTTACAATCTTCCTAAAGCTTAACCAGTAGTATGTATCACATTTATAACACAGCTGGTTTAATGGATCAAATGTGATCCATCACATATGGAGAACTGCAGCTGGATCTCAACCTTAGGCAAACCCGCACTGAATTGACACCAAGTTCCTAAAGGACATTCTGGGGTAGAGTGGGGACAACTATCACAACGTCTATTGGACAGGGCTAACTACCCTAGGGCAAAAGCTGGTGCATGAGTATTTGTTTCATGACGTGAGAGTTGCACTAGAGTTGTAGTGCAAGCACTAAGACAAAAACACAACTGCGGCATGGCACATGCAGTATGGACAGTTACAGTAACTTGTAGGTTTGAGCACAAAAATGGAACAAAGGAGCAAACACACAGAGGAGGGGGCATCTACTCGGCCTTAGGCAAGTAAGACACGCAAAAAACCAAGCGTGCAACACAGGCTCGAGGTGGGGGGAGAAACAGGTGATGTAGATTCATGCAAACAGGAGCACAACATCAACATGCACGGGCACAATCGCATGCAGGCTCGTGCATGACCAAGTAAGGGAACAGGCAACATGTGAACACATGGAAAAGAAGGGGTGCAGACATGCACACATGGAAGAAGAGCATGGGACATGCAGGAACATGCATGGGCACAAACACATAAGGCACGCACAAACAACATGCAAGCACATGGAAAAGAGGGGATGTGGACATACGCACATGGCAAAGAAGAGCGTGGAACAAGGGCGAGCACAGATGTTAAGAGGGCACATGAGAGCAGGGACACGGATGGGGCAATACACGAGGGGCAACAGTAGAACCTTATCTGCGGGCCAGGCGAACAAACGAGCAAGCATATGCGGTAGAGATATGCATGACGTAAATGGGTGTGTATGCAAGGCTGACAAAGCCAAATGACCTTTTATAAGCATCCACACACTTCTACCTAGCCAAGTCTTTGAGCACTTACGGGTACCTACTTAGAGATAATGTATAGTTCCATACTAGGAGAATGAGGGATTGGACAAATACAAGTAAATCAACCTTATAATAGGAGGGTCGTCCAAAGGTTTGAGAGAGATTTACATATTACGAGAGCCACTTGTAGCATTTCATCCATTAAAGCAATGTTCATGCATTTGTGTGTGTGTGTGTGTGTGTGTGTGTGGTGAGGGAGAGAGAGAGAGAGAGAGAGAGAGAGATGTGAGCAGGAATTAGTAAATCATTTGGAAGACATTCATCATAAGATTGCCCAAGGATTCTGTAGGTATGCTCGGGTGATATTCATAGTATTCTTACTTGTGAAGTGTGTGCCATCGTAGCTTTTGCTGGGCATTGGCTACAGATTCGGATGGTGCAAAAAACTTTAAGGGCATCTCCGTGGTTGTGGCATCTACCATATTACCTCAAAGACCATAGCAGCTAGGGGAACTTACCTTATCGGTTAACAATTTAAACCATTGGGAGCGGCTTAATTGTAATATACAAATCATTTGAAAGATGATATTAGTACTTAAATTCAGACATTCACAAATGTTCATTCATTTGCATACCATACGACAGTTTTGAGATATATTAATGATATTAAGTGACATATAAATTAGCACCATAGTGTTAGCTTTAAAATGATGCAAACAACATGCATGGAATACACCAAAAGCTCAAGGCTCGAAAGAATGACAACTACAACCAATATACTACCAAAATTTGCGTCATGAACTGAGATTTCAAAGTATCCTCCATTGACCCTACATTCATGCAAAACTTTAAAAACTCATTTAATTTCTCAGTCCAAAGAAAGAGATAATCATACCAATGGAGTGGCTAATTTGGCAGCAAGGGCTTCAATCTTCTCAGAATATTCATTCAACTTTGCTTTCGAAATGCTGAGAAAGTGTCCAGAGAAATCTCTTGTTACAAAGTGAAAATTTACAGTGTTTTTAATATTGGGAGATATTAAATGCAAGATCAGTACTAAAAACCGAATCATTTATGGAGCATATGTTATATAAATTTTGGAGGTGGTACTAAATCCTCAAACCCTCAACCAACAAAGTAGGAGAGATTCTACCTATCATAGCTGGATTGATGGCATGACTTCTCATATGTCATAGCATGTAGTTTTCAAAACCACTTGGTTTCACCAAAGATCGGTGAAGTGATTCTCCCAAGCCTCAAAATGTTTTAATGAGAAGCACATATGTATCAATAAAATAATTAAGAGTAAAAACACCACTTAAATTTTATCATAGTGGTAGATAAAACCAAATAGTATATTGAGATATTTGCGGGCATTTCTTTGTAAAAATAAATTACACGAATAAACTCGTTAAAACAAAGAAATCTAAGGTGTAAACATTTCAAAAGTTGTTGAATGCGGATTATGCTAGAAGAATAGAGCCAGAGAGTCATGTCTGGGGGTTGAAAATGAAGCGTCTAATAATAGGTTAAATGAAATAGAAGAGGCTACAAAAAGGATGAGCACATGAGAAACAATAGGACTGAGATGGCATATTGAAATGGAAAATAATCAAACAAGTCAGAATGATTAGGTTAATGAATCAACATAATGAACTCTCGACGATAGGATAATGTGAGGTAATTGGAGGAAAATTGAAATGCAAAAAAAAAAAAAAAACAAAGGGGATATGAAGATGATACCACATTAACAAATTCGGTGTTTGGGAATAATTCGAGGGGGTAAAAATTGGGGTTCAGAAAAAAATTCGGAAAGTTCGGAATGACTTCAGCAAAAGTTTGGAAACATAAAATACAAAAAATAATATATTCAATGAGAAATTTTGCATAAATAGATAACCAAATACATATTTATACTTAGAATAAAGTAAATAGCATAAAAAATTATTAAAATTCATTAATTATCCGTAAATTTCATGAATAATTCGGGAGTTATTTGGACACATATGACATATCAAGGTGACAAATAATTCGGAGAATAATTCATTTGCCTTTTGATTAGCGAATTATTCACAAATTTTTCAAAAATTCATTCAGAGAATATTGTTACTATGGATTGCACCAATTATTGTGAAAGTGTGAAATCGACCTAAAATCCCATTATAAAGCTAAGGAGGCCGTAGTCAAACAAAGATTATGACAAGGTTTTGTGCTAGGTAGGTCAAACTTTGAGGCAATTTTCATAGACAATAATGATAATATTTAAGTGGATAAAAAATCTATACAGTACAAACAATTTAAGAAAATCATAGGAAAGAGATCTTTAGTGTTCGATAAAGAAGAAAGGTGTATCGGATGTTCATTTTTTTATATAAAAGAAATGCATGCTTGAGAAACAATAAGTTTATGGAGTCTGGACTACTTAAGCAGAAACTTGTGGTGACAAGGATCAATATTAAGCCTTTGCATGTTCACAATTGTCTGAAATGCATGAATAGCTGTCTTAAAGAAAGCCCTTGGTTGAATTGTTATTGATGAGACTAGGGAAGGGATGAATGTTAATTTTGAAGTTGTGGAGGTAACTGTAAATGTACACAATAGATGTTTAAATTTAAGTTAATATGCACGGAACCAATAATGCGGTTAATATTGAGGACAAGATATTTCGCAAACAAATTGTACTACCAGGGTTCTATTATGGTAATTATGCAAATCGTAAGATGTGTCAAACGTAATTAAGGGTGAATGAAGTGGACTTGTGCTTTTATAGTGTTCGTTAATCATTAAATGAAATACCATTAAAAAATTAAGACGGCTCAACACCGGTTTTATTGTGGAACAAACTTTTGGGCAATGAAGATGTCGGTGAACGCAAGATGGGTGTGGCAGAAATAAGGGTGCTGAAGTAGATATTTGGCAAACAAGAAAAGATAACTGAGAATGATCAGATCACATAAATCTAGGAGCAGCACAATTTAAAAAAAAAATCAGAGAAATATAGAAGCAGTATAATAAAAAGTATAGGGAGCAGTAAGAGTTTTAAAAATGGTTTCTGCTTGTGCAACTTAGGCCGAAGACAATGTTTGTGAGGATATATCTGATTTTGGCAGGTAGAGAGAAAGGAGAGGAAACACCATGACAACCTGGATGGAATTAGCGAGGAGGTATTCAAAGACACTTAACATTAGAAAGATAAGCCTGACCAAAAAACAATGACGAAGACGAATCAGACTCAAAATATACTGGATGAAGGTTGTTTTAATGTTTACAAAAACATCTAATGGTGTTAAACCATTTTCTTCCATTTTTATGTTGAGTTATCATGGTTGCAGTAAAAATAGACTGTACAATTGCTAACTAGTATATCTGAATCAATCATATAACACATAGTTGGAGAAAAGAGATGCATGACCCATTTCCTTGAATGACTTACAGGCTACAAATAGTGGTTAACAAATAGCCCTGATGATAAAAGCGATGGTTCCATACTTCCAGTTTTATATGGCAACTAGTTGATGATATTATAGGAGCTTTAGAAGGAATGAATGTTACAACCCATAAAAATACAAAGAACTACAGAACACGAAAAACCTTATTTAGTTGACGTGATGAGGAAGAAATTAAAGAGGAAGAAGGTTTAGAAGAGAGCAAAGATTAATAAGTTCGATTATTTAGATGAAGATAGTGGGATTAATGGTGGTCATGGACTCCTTAATGAGGTATGCATGAGGATCAATTTTGACTAGAACTGGATGGTTTGCTTTATAATAAGTTTAATAACAATAAACAAAGACAAAGATTATGGATACAAATGTGTAACATAAGTTGAGCAAGCTCCAGAACTTTGAATTTCATACCCAATATTTCTTATGAACGCTACAATATTTTGAATATTTTTTTTACTTATATTTCTAGTAGTTCTTTTATGTCACACCTCCATTCTAGATCTAATGGACTAGGACGAAACTCAGACCTGCATCAATTCTACAGAGTTAGAGAATTCTCAATTTCGTTGAGATATATAATTGATGAGTATGCCTCCCGATCAATTGATGTTGCCAATAGTGGGCGTAAACGTTCAAGTTCTCACAAAAGAACTCCATGCATCCAATAATTTGAACACTAATTAGCCGTGTAGTCGTGTACAACTAATTTGGCTGGCTTTTCAAAGTAACAGTCGAACAACTAGTGGACCTGTTGGAATTGAAGCTTGATCTTAATCAAATCAGTCAAAGCAATGCATTACACAAGTGGTGAATCAACAAACATCAAACTTGGGTTTAATGCGGTTATAAGTTATAACACATCTTCATTGTCGTTTAAAAAAAGACTCAGACCATTCGCGATCACACATTCCACTGGATCATCACATGGTGGATCCACATCCACTTGTCCATCATCTGAAGGCACGTGCATGTCCAAACAAATCCATTAAGGTCCATTTCCCAGTGTATTCGTGAAAATTAGGTGGGAAGCTTTAGTAGACAACCAGAGGCTCCCACCAGGGACAAATCACAGAGAAGATTTCTTAGCCAACTTTCAAATCCTCTTCTAGAGGATCCAATTGAGTAGGTTTGTGGTCGGCAATGAGTTTCTTTATTCATGCTGGTGCTCCCAACTAGCCAACACACTAGTCCTCCCCTATATTTAGGTGCCACGTGGGACTTTTTAACTAGTTTTTTTTAATGGATGGTCAATCCACTCTACTTGGATCATGATTAAAAAAAATCAAAAAAAAAAAAAAAACTTAAAACAATCCGAACAACGACCGAAAATTTTAACGGTAAACTGTAGCACGCAAATACCCCTTGCTATGGTTAATCTAAAAATGCCACTTGGCATTTTTTTTTCCAAATTTTCTTTCATAATCATTATTAGGAAAGGTGAACCCACCTTGACCAACCCCTAAACCCTGGTTAAAAATTACTACATGGAATTTGAATTGAAGGGAGGACTAGCGTGTTGGATAGTCGGGAGGAACATACACCCTATTCCCTATATATATATATATATATATATATATATATATATATATATATATATATATATATATATATATATATATATATATATATATATATATATATATATATATATATATGGGAATGCTATAATGCGACATGCGGTACGTGCAGCACTGTACCGCAGCCGTCTGATGCACACAGTGGTGCATGCGATGCACGCATCACTTGCATCAGACGGCTGCGGTACAGTGTCGCACGTACCGCATGCGGCATTATAGCATGCCCATATATATATATATATATATATATATATATATATATATATATATATATATATATATATATATAGAGAGAGAGAGAGAGAGAGAAAGAGGAAATGGAAAATGAGCTGTCAGCCTATTTCGACAAAATAAATAGTCACCCATTTGAAGCCCTTAGGAGTTTTAGAATGTGCTGAATTTTTGTTAGCATAAGTACCTTATCTTAGATAGAACATCCACAAAAAATCATCACATTCTAAAACTTGTGGGTGTGCTATCTAAGATAAGGTGCTTATGCCCACAAAAAATAGGGGTGTCAAATGCACAGCTGCCCATTTCGTCGAAATAGACCACCAGCCTATACCCTATATATATATATATATATATATATATATATATATATATATATATATATATATATATATATATATATATATATATATATATATATATATATATATATAGGGTCAGGATCGGATGACCCAGCAAAATTTTGACCCAGCAATAACCCAGCACCTTTTGATGCACCTAGAGGTTATAGAATGGGCTGATTTTTTGTAGGGATGTTGTCTATGGTATGTTGATCATCCTAACAAAAAATCAGCCCATTCTAAAACCTCTAGGTGCATCAAAGGGTGCTCTTCAAATCAACGGTTAAAATTGACAGTGTAAAACCGTTGATTTGAAGTGCGCATTTGATGCACCTAGAGGTTTTAGAATGGGCTGATTTTTTGTGAGGATGATCAACATACCATAGAGAGCATGCCTACCAATTTTCATCAAATTCTAAATCCTCTAGGTTCATCAAAAGGTGCTGGGTTATTGCTGGGTCAAATTTTGCTGGGTCACCCGATCCCGACCCATATATATATATATATATATATATATATATATATATATATATATATATATATATATATATATATATATATAGTGAGAGAGAGAGAGAGAGGAATGCTTAGGTGCGGTCCGCAGCCGTCCGATGCACCCGCCGCGTGCATCGGACAGCTGCGGAGTGCGGACCGCGGACCGCACCTAAGCATCCCTCTATATATATATATATATATATATAGGCATCATATTTCATTTTAGTAGGCCAAAAATTTAAAACATTTCAGGTGAAATTTGAAACATATGCCCTCTTCTACACTCCAGCTCTACCTTTTCCCTCCACTCCTCACTCTCTATGTTCTCTGGACTATTCTGACAACAATCAACCAATATCACATACTCCTTTTCTCACCTATTGATCTCTTTTCCCCTTTATCCTCTCTAGTTCATCCAACTACAAGAAGCTCGTCCGAATCTGGTGACTCATCCACCTCTCCATCTTTTGCACCTACTCGTCTCCTTCCCCATTGTCAGAACCACGCAACCCCAATACGTCTCACCGTGTCTCATTGTCGTGAAAACGGGCAAAGCTTGCCTATTAATGATTTATTTTAGGCTTACATTTATAATTTTCCTTTGAAGCAAGTCTTAGCACACCCAGACCAAGACCAAAATCTGTTCAAGATTATAGAGAAAAATGGAAAAAAAGAAAGGCATAATTATTATAAAAAAATTAGACAAACCTAGGTATTCCTTCTAGTGTAGTCTCAGCTCCCAGCTGTTCCAACTGTTCACGTAATGTGGTGACATACTGCAAAGTTTACAACATGATGCAAACTTAATTAATGCAATTCAATAGAATGAGTCATCAAGACTACAAAAAGGCTAAACTCAGAAAATGCAATAGCAGCATAGCTTTAGTATAGATTTTCACCCAAATGATAAAAGAATTGCAGTCAGCTATAGGAGATTTACATCTTTATTCCAGGAAATATGGAGTACCTATTAACATTAAAGATTCTCAAAAGATTTAGATGAAAGTAAATATTAAAAGAAGAAGATGGAGTTCAAATTTAAATCTCATCCACACATGGTAATATGGTATGTTATGATACATGTATCCTGCGGATCTACCATGTAAATAGATGAAAAGAGAGAAAACGACAAATGATGGAGGAACAAACCTGCAGAAGAGAAGCAGCCAGCCATGGTGGAACAATACCAAGAATCCGGCCATCCAAAGGGCCTAAATAAGGATTAAGGAGGCTAGCCCCTCCGTCTTATACTAGGACTCCCATTCATTAGGAGCCACATCCTGATTGATTTGGACACCTTTATTTTGGACTCCAAATCCATGTGAACTGAGTGAGCACACTTTGATTTGGACTCCGGGACTTCAATGTGAAGCGGTTAGGCTACTCCGGCCCCTTTGTCCAAGTCTCTAAGGACAGCCCCCATAAGGACCACTATCTCTAAGACTCCTATAGTAGTCCAAGAGGAAAGGGGATTCGGCCCCCTTTTGACATGGAATTAGGGAGGCCAGACCCCTATGTTGTTGTTTCTACTTTGACTACTACAAAGTCCAAGTGAAACTATTGTATAGCAGTGAAATTTCTGGGTAATCATTCTACTATATAAAGGGGCTTACAGCCACCAAATTTCATCAATCAATCTTGAGTTACTCTCTTGTATGTTGCATAACTTTGCTGTGATTGCATTTGTATGCTCCAGTTACTTAGTGCAATGCCTAAGAAACACAGAGGTGTGAAGCCTTAGTGCCCAGGTATAAACTTTTATAGCATTTATCTTGTCTATATCTATTATGATTTATTGCTTTTCCTTAATTATGATAGTTCATTTTCATATATCTTATTTTGAATCTTCCATAAACTTAGATCTACACCAAAGCCTCACATAATCCTCGTATATTTAAAAAATTTGCCACGGAATTTAAATCCAACAGGTATCTACGAATTCCTTCATCACTTCTCATTAGATTGCAAAACCCTTCTACATTCCCATCCCCCTTCATAGTAGGCTTCCTCTGGACTACGTTAACAGTTGGACCACTTTTTAGTATGATTTTAGATTTGATCAAACTTCTTTAATTCTAAAATATCCCAAATGTCAACCCAACTTTCCAAACTCACGAAGTTCTTTCCCCTCTTGCACCAATTTGGTATTATGACAGGTTTGGTATTGGTGTGACATCTTGAAGCAACAGAGTCTTGATCATTAAATGGAAGCACAAAGAGATGAGATCCTTGATAAGATCCACCACAAGTTGATGAACCTTGATGAGCAAATCTCTTTTGTAGGTCAAACTTCACGCGAGCATGACCAGGACTCAGGAGAAAGTGAGCATACTAATAGAGTTAACCAACTTGATGCAGAGCACCAGCTAATGATGGGGCATCTCCAGACGCTCCTCAAAGGTGAGCATGCATAGTTTCAAAGATATGTTATCCAACTTATAAGTTGTAACATCATATGTAATAAATGGTAATTGTTGTTTTCAATGGGTTGAAGTTTATTTTGTTTCCTTATGATGCTTTTCTTTGGATGTCTCAATCTACTCATAAGTTCTACATGGTCACATTGTTAATATTTTCTACAATGAGCATTTTTCTAGTTATTGTTCTAATTTCTAAACCCACGTGTGCATTGGGATTCTCCAATGGGCATCCCATAAGAAGAAAACGAAAAAGAAGAATTTATAACCAGTCTCATTACATCTTGCAATGTACTCGACAAAACACAAGTCCAGGATTATTCTTCGACATCTCGTTGTATCCAAATTTGGTTTGTATTGGATATGAATGAGGGATAGTGATGCAGGGAGTATGAGTGCAGGCCTAATATGATGCAAAGAGATCAGTAAATTATCCAAATTAATAGTTTTTAAATATAAATGTCAGGATTCAACAATTCACAATTCGAGAGCTCAGGTAGCAAACTAAATTACAGGCTTGGGACCCGAGGTTACTCGCAATAACTCCTAGCACATCAAAATTATGAAGCAGTGGATCGAGTGGTAGTCGGAAGACTCCACGGACTAGTAGGGTAGTTTAACAATTAGTGTGAGGACTTAAGCTTTAAAAGAATTTGAAATAAAAGCTTTCTAGCTCAAGGGGGTTTAAACAAATGATAGGATGTGTGATACGGTATGGACCTATTTCAAACCAGTATAATTTTATATGAGGATAGCAGAAATAATAATCTAATTTTTGTGTCTAAAGCTTCAAGTTGAAAAGATCTAACCCGGGTTGAATGGATTGCAGGTGCAATCGGAGTCGGAGGATTAGATTGAACAGTAACCGGATGATGCAACACGCTCCACAAGGCGAAGTCCTTTCAGCAACTCAAATAGCCCTTAAAATAAATGAGGCACAAAGTTGAGGGGCTGTTCTGAAAATATGTTTGATTTTGACCCCTTAGCTTTGAAAAGTAAATGAGAATGACTTGGGCTACAGCTGGACTTCAACTCCAAAGTGGGAAAGCAGAACCCGGTGCTGGGGCTTCACGTGCCAAGCCAGAGAAAAGAGAAGAGCTTCCCTCTCAAGTGCTCTCCTTATCTCCCTCTCTCTCTTTCTCTCACGGTGGGCACGGCTGTCAGCGGGGTCTACGGCCGAGGGGTGAGGATCGACGGCCGGAACGAAGGGCGGCAGGATCGGGCAGGGCGGGTCCGACTGTGGCGATGGCGAGGCGGTGCGCGAGACCGGTCGGCCCGTGAGGAAGCCGGGCTAGAGTTCTTCCCCTCGTCTCTCTTTTTTTTTTTTCTTTTTTTTTTCTCAAATCTGAAGCAAGAGGGGAATGGGGTGGGTGGATCTGTAATGGGTTATGGTGATGGTTGGTGCGGGAAGCGACGGGAAGGAGATGGGAGGGTGAGGGGTTCACCGGTCTCTCACCGACGGATACCCGGCCTCTCGTCGGCGAGCCTCTCGCTCTTCGATCTCCTCTCAAGATCGCACTCGAATCCTCTCACAAGAATCACACAGAAAAACAATCTGCTGCAAATCAATAATAATCTTCATTGTTCTTGTTCATCACCTCATAGGGTTAAATAGACTAACAGTGCATTGCTTAACAAATAATCCAAAAATCAAAACTACCTAATAGTTCTCCCTAAATTAAGCAACTAGTTAAACAATATAATAATCCGAAAATAACTGATAATAACAGTCTTTATGGGCTTCTGTGTGGGCCTTCGTAGACGGGCTGACTGTCCACTATCGGGCCCAAGCCAGATTGGCATGGCCTGGGCTGCCCTCCTGCGGCGGCGCGTGTAGACACGGGTAGGTGTAGTCGTCGTGTCCCCACCAACTCTTCCTGGGTGGGAAAAACTCGACCCTGTCAAGTGTGCCTCCTGTCGGCTCTGGTAGTACTCCATGATGTCTGGGTCCAGCTGCTGTAATTCCTCTCTGGTGATCCATGTATCATCTGACTCTGGCCTCCCTCTCCATCGTACAAGGTAGCGCTGGAAACCTCCGTCACTAGTGGACACGACCTGCTCATCTAGAATACTGTCAATCTGATCCTTCAAGGCCGGTGTAGCAAGCGGCGGGGGTAAAGTAGGCATAGGTTCTGATGCGGGTGGGATATCAGTATCCAGGGTAGGCTCAAGAAAAGGGTTGTCTGGGATTACTGCTGGACCTTTATAAGCAACCAAATCCTCAATGTTAAAGGTTGAACTAATCCCATAATCAGCGGGGAGATCAACGACATATGCATTCGATCCAATTCGTTTCAAAATCTTGAATGGGCCGGCGCTTTGTGCTTGTAATTTCTTTACGGTTCCAGAGGGAAACCGCTCAGGTCTAATCCGAATCATAACGTAGTCTCCTACGTTGAACTCTTGAAAGCGTCTTCTTGAATCGTCTGAAGCTTTATATTTATCGTTACTAGTTTGGATTTGTTTATTGATCTCATTATGCAGTTCATGCAAATGTTATGCAAAGGACTCGGCTGACTCAGACACTCATGCCTGTGGAGACATCGGGATTAGGTCTATAGGTTTCCTAGGTTTATACCCTTGTACAACCTCAAATGGACTCATGCCTATGGACCTATTAACTGACCCATTATATGCAAATTCAGCTGTTGTCAAAACTAAATCCCAATTCTTAAGGTGATCGCCTACCAAGCAACGCAAGAGATTTCCTAGGCTTCGATTGACCACCTCAGTCTGTCCGTCTGTCTGTGGGTGGTATGCGGTAGAGAACTTCAGCTTTGTCCCCATCTTGTGCCAGAGCGTCTTCCAAAAGTAACTCGTGAATTTGACGTCTCTGTCTGATACAATGGTCTTTGGGAGACCATGTAGCCTGACAACCTCATCGAAGTAAAGCTTAGCTATCTGTGAGGCGTCGGATGTTTTCGAACACGGGATGAAGTGTGCCATTTTTGAAAAACGATCCACGACGACAAAGACGGAGTCGTGCTTTCTGATGGTTCGTGGGAGACCAAGCACAAAATCCATACTCACGTCCTGCCATGGGCAGTTTGGCATGGGTAGGGGTGTGTATAGGTCAGTATTTTGCTTCCTCTGTTTAGCCGTTTGACACACCCGACATTGTCCGACAAATTTGGCAACATCTCTTTTTAATCCGGGCCAGTAGAATTGAGTTTCAACGGCCTCAATGGTTTTGTCACGCCCGAAGTGTCCTGCCAGACCTCCCGCGTGAAGTTCCCATATAAGAAAATCCCTCACTGAAGTTCGTGGGATGCAAAGTTTATTGGCTCGAAACAAATAGCCATCTTGTAAGAGATAATCATCCTTCTCCCTTACTAATTCGTCTCGTAGAGAAATGTAGATTTCTCTAAAATCGGGACAAGAATCATATTCCCCTTTCAATCGGTCAAATCCGATGACTTCTGCACTCATGACACTCAAGAGAACGACTCTCCTACTGAGTGCGCCTGCAGCTTTGTTCTCAGTTCCAAACTTATGTTTTAGAACGAACGTATAGGCTTGTAGGAATTCGACCCAACGACCATGCCTTGAGTTCAACTTCTTTTGGGCACTGAGATACTTGAGTGCTTCGTGATCGGAATACAAAACAAATTCCTGCGGTAGTAAATAGTGACGCCAGTACCTCAATGCCTGGACTACCGCATAGAACTCCTTATCGTAGGTTGAGTACCGGAATCTAGCATCATTCAACCTTTCGCTGAAGTAGGCTACTGGGTGTCCTTGACTAAGTACCCCCCCTATGCCAATGCCTGATGTGTCACATGCAACCTCAAATACCTTTGTAAAATCTGGGAGGCGCATGACTGGGGCTTCTGTCATCCTCTTTTTGATTTCCCTGAACGCTCTGGTGGAGGCGTTGGACCAGTTAAACTCCCCTTTCCTCATAAAATCAGTGATAGGGGCCATGATCGTGCTAAACCCACGGATGAATCGACGGTAGAAGGTGGCAAGGCCATGAAAACTTCTAACTTCGTGGATATTTCGTGGCTTTGGCCAGTCTACGATGGCTTGGATTTTCTCCGGGTCTGCAGATACACCCTCAGAGGATACAATGAATCCTAAGAAGACTACCCGATCGGTGAAGAACGAGCACTTCTTAAGGTTACCGAATAGACTTTCCTTCCTCAGGGTTGCACACACTTGTTAAAGATGGTCCAAATGTTGCTCCTTTGATCTGCTATAAATGAGGATGTCATCGAAGTACACAACTAGAAATTTTCCCATGAAGGGTCTTAAAACTTGTGTCATGATCCTCATAAATGTGCTGGGAGTATTAGATAATCCAAATGGCATTACCATCCATTCAAACAACCCGTCCTTCGTTTTGAAGGCGGTCTTCCATTCGTCCCCGGGGCGAATCCTAATCTGATGGTAGCCACTCTTGAGATCAATCTTCGAGAATATAGTAGCTCCTGCCATCATGTCTAGCATGTCATCCAATCAGGGGATGGGGAAACGGTATTTGACAGTTATTTTATTTATTGCGCGGCTATCCACGCAGATCCTCCAAGATCCGTCTTTCTTCGGGGTGTGGAGTGCTGGTACAGGGCATGGACTCAGGCTTTCCCTTATGAATCCCTTCTTTAGGAGTTCATCAACTTGTCGTTTTAGCTCGGCATGCTCAGTTGGGTTTAAGCGGTAATGTGGCAAGTTGGGTAATGTTGCTCCCGGGACTAAGTCGATAGCGTGTTGAATGTCATGCATCGATGGAAGTTGATCCGGGAGATCGTCGGGGAAAATATCCTTGAACTCTTCCAAAGGCCCAGTCGGGGAGTCCGGAGCCAATTCTCTGGCAACAAGGGCAAAAACAATAGCCTCTTTGTTTGCCTCTTGCTCAAATGCCTTTGGGCTGATTATGTGTAGCCCTTTGTTGCTTGACTCTTCTTTTACGCTCGGCTCTTCAGTTTTGCTTTGTGCTCCTTTCTCAACTTGTTTGGGTTGGACATGGTTGAGCTTGATCCTTTTTCCTTCATAGGTGAATGAGTATGAGTTTGACCGTCCATAAATTGTGACATCCATGTCATAGAGCCAAGGTCTTCCTAGGATTAGGTGGCCTACATCCATGGTAGGACATCACACCAAATCTTATCCTTGTAAGAGGAGAATTGAATTGAGACAAGACATTTCTCTTTAATTGAGATTGATGTTACGTTCACCCATGAGACTTTGTAGGGGTTAGGATGGGGCTCTGTCTTCCATCCTAGGCGGGAGATAAAACTCGAACAAACCGCGTTGATGCTGCTCCCACTGTCGATGATAACTTTACAACTCTTGTCTCCACACTTGACAAAGGTGTGGAAGATTGTGGTCCTTTTCCAATCGTCCTCGACCTTTGGCTGAGCCAAGGCGCAACGAACCACATTGAGATGCGAGGTGTTATCTTGCTCAGTGGTAACGGAAAGATTCTTGTCGTCTCCGATCGCTTTTGACAGAAATAACGCTCTCTCTTCCCCATAGTCATCATCTTCCTCACAGGGTTCATAGATTTCTTCCTCTAAGTCATCTCCCTCCTGATCATCTATCAGCAAGGTCCTCGTGGGGCACTGACCAGCGTAGTGGCCATATCCATGGCAACGAAAACATTGAGTCTTGGAGGATACCCTAGATGTGTCTCCCACTACCCCTTTTCCTTTTGAGTCTCTTCCGAGATTAGTAAGGTTGGGTTTGGTTTGAGGTTGCTCCAGTGGTGGCTTCGGTCCTGTTGGAGCAGGAGCTGGAGCGCACTCGTAGGGGTGCGAGAATCGAACCTCCGACCAAACTGTGGCCTAGCAAACCGCTCAAGGTCTTCAACTATTTGGTAGGCCTGTTCTAGGGTAGTGACTTCTCTGACGAAGAGCTCTCTCTGAAGCTCCTCACGAAGTTCAGCTTGAAACCGAGATAGTGTCACTCCTATATCCTCTGTGACTTCACAACGCATTAGGTACTCATCAAATTTGGCGATGTACGCAGAGGCTGGGCGACTCCCTTGGGTCAACCTTTGCCAGTAGTCTAAAAGTATCTGCCTATAGGAGGTGGGGAGATACTTCTCTTTGAGTTTCTCTTTCATCTCATCCCACATGAAGATAGGCTCTTGGTTTGCCCTTGCTAGGAGACGTTCCACATTTTGCCAATAGAGTTTGGTTTGGCCTATCAGTTTCATTTTAGCGAAGCGCACCTTTCTTTCTTCCGGCATTTCGTACCACTGAAAGTAGTGGTCTATATCGCCATATCGGACATCCAGTCGATAAATGTCTTCGGGTCCAGGCGACCATCGAAAGTAAGTGCTTCTATCTTGACACTCCTTAGTATCCTCTCATCAGGGTCTTGATTATCATGATAATCCCCATTTTGTCTAGCACCTAGACCTAGGCCATTACCTTGAGGATAATACCCTCGGGCTCTCATTCGGTTTCTTTCTCCACCATAACCGACAGCTTGGGAGTTGGGAGGCATCATCTCTCCCTCCATTGTTCTCTTGAATAGAGGCCTCTAAGAACGCCAATCGTTCTCGGGTTTCAATTCTTTGCGCTCTCAGATCATTCTCGAGGTTGTCAAATCTAGCCATGAGGGTACCTAGTGCTGTTGCCAGGTCGACGAGAACTGTTCCCGGACTAGAACTCATCCCGGGGTGAGGATTCGCTCTCGAATTGGGATCGGCTCTAGCATTGGGTTCCATCCTAGAGTTGGGATTATCGAACAGGTACTCCTGACCACTACGTGTGTGCATGCAACAAATAACTTACAAAATGTGTGCACTAGAATGCAACTATGCAATGGGTTTCCTAGTCCAACCTAGTGCTATGATACCAAATCTGATGCAGGGAGTATGAGTGCAGGCCTAATATGATGCGAAGAGATCAGTAAATTATCCAAATTAATAGTTTTTAAATATAAATGTCAAGATTCAACAATTCACAATTCGAGAGCTCAGGTAGCAAACTAAATTACGGGCTTGGGACCCGAGGTTACTCGCACTAACTCCTAGCACATCAAAATTATGAAGCAGTGGATCGAGTGGTAGTCGGAAGACTCCACGGACTAGTAGGGTAGTTTAACAATTAGTGTGAGGACTTAAGCCTTTAAAAGGATTTGAAAGAAAAGCTTTCTAGCTCAAGGGGGTTTAAACAAATGATAGGATGTGTGATATGGTATGGACCTATTTCAAACTAGCAGAATTTTATATGAGGATAGCAGAAAAAATAATCTAATTTTTGTGTCTAAAGCTTCAAGTTGAAAAGATCTAACCCGGGTTGAATGGATTGCAGGTATTGCAGGTGCAATCAGAGTCGGAGGATCAGATTGAACAGTAACCAGATGATGTAGCACGCTCCACAAGGCGAAGTCCTTTCAGCAACTCAAATAGCCCTTAAAATAAATGAGGCACAAAGTTGAGGGGCTGTTCTGAAAATATATTTGATTTTGACCCCTTAGCTTTGAAAAGTAAATGAGAATGACTTGGGCTACAGCTGGACTTCAACTCCAAAGTGGGAAAGCAGAGCCTGGTGTTGGGGCTTCACGTGCCAAGCCAGAGAAAAGAGAAGAGCTTCCCTCTCAAGTGCTCTCCTTATCTCCCTCTCTCTCTCTCTTTCTCTCACGATGGGTACGATTGTCGGCGGGGTCTACAGCCGAGAGGTGAGGGTCGACAGCCGGAACGAAGGGCGGCAGGATCGGGCGGGGCGGGTCCGACTGTGGCAGTGGCGGGGCGGGCGATCGGTCGGCCCGTAAGGAAGCCGGGCTGGAGTTCTTCCCCTCGTCTCTCTTTTTTTTTTTTTCTCAAATCTGAAGCAAGAGGGGTATGGGGTGGGTGGATCTGTAATGGGTTATGGTGATGGTTGGTGCGGGAAGCGACGGGAAGGAGATGGGAGGGTGAGGGGTTCGCCGGTCTCTCACCGACGGATACCCGGCCTCTCGCTCTTCGATCTCCTCTCAAGATCGCACTCGAATCCTCTCACATGAATCACACAGAAAAACAATCTGCTGCAAATCAATAATAATTTCCATTGTTCTTGTTCATCACCTCATAGGGTTAAATAGACTAACAGTGCCTTGCTTAACAAATAATCCGAAAATCAAAACTACCTAATAGTTCTCCCCAAATTAAGCAACTAGTTAAACAATATAATAATCCGAAAATAACTGATAATAACAGTCTTTATGAGCTTTTGTGTGGGCCTTCATAGACGGGCTGATTGTCCACTATCGGGCCCAAGCCAAATTGGCATGGCCTGGGCTGCCCTCCTGCGACGGCGAGTGTAGACACGGGTAGGTGTAGTCGTCGTGTCTCCACCAGATAGGATCTAAGTTTTCTTCCTAGAAATTTTGATCGTATAAAAGTAATGGTATTTGCATGTGATTATGTAGGACTGACCCAAATACGACCCATTGTCACCTTTATTCACAGTTCTTTCGATTGACACTCTTTAGATTTAAAATGCCAGTGTGAGGGATATTGTATAGTTTAATGATCATTAGATAAGTGGTTGGGGTTTAACTAGATTAAACATCCTGTTTTCAGATTCAGTAACCACCACAATTTTTTAGGCTCATAACGTGAGGTTTGGGTCTCTGTTTTAGGCATAGTATAAATTTTTGAGTGGCACGATGAGATGCATCATTTGGATGCATTAGAAACACCAAGCAAGCTCATTGTGACCAACCTAAAGAGGCCAAAGTAGGACTAGGGACATAAAGGTCTTCTTCATTTCTTTAGTCATCTTAGATGCAAAGGATAGGATTAGCTAGATTAATTAAAATTTTGATTTAGACTAGATTTTTTAGGATTCTAGGGTATTAGCTTCACAAAGTAAAAATATTTTCAGTACACAGTTGAAATTCATATTTGCTGATTTTTTACCATTTTTTCTTGACTTTGCACTCTCTTGATTGCACTAAGCCATTCAATCTGATCATGAAGGCCTTTTTATATTAGTTCAAGAAGCCAATTGAGGGTTTTTAACAATGTTTTATCATCTTTAGATGATAAGATTTAAATACATCAAACATCTTATTTCTAGATCATGTGATGAACACAACTTCTGAGGGCCAAACTTGAGTTCCAGATGTCCATTTTAGGCTTTTATTATACATTTTTGGGTACCTCGATGGGACTATCATTTTGATGTGTTAGAGAATATAACAAGGTCTAAAGGGCATAAAGGTCCTTTCCATTTTTCAGTTATATCATCAGTTTAACATCTAGGAATAAATTTAAACCAACGGTTCAGATTTACAGTACGTCTTGTAGATTCAAGTAACTTTTGATGTATATATAAAGCAGAAGGATGAAGCGGTTCATAAGCTATCATTAAATAAAATCAAAATAAAATTTCCAATCTTTCACAGAAATTATCAAATCAACCCATCTAAACTATTTATTGATCTGTGTTTCTTGACGCACTTTCATGGAGTTATCTTTTATATCCACATGCTTGGATCTTAATTTGGCATCAATTAAACTAAATGAACGTGGACAATCAAGGTCCGAGAGAGGGGCCAAGCTAAAGAGTCCGCAAACAAAAGCTGAAAACTATTTTTATTAACCAAAATGAGTGAATAAACACCATTATTCGCCCCCCTTTATATAGACTTGTTTAATTTGAAGTTCAAGAAAAAAAAAAAGGGGGAAGTTTGACATAAGTCCTTTTTGAGAGATGACTTTTAGTTGCAGGACACATTAATTTCAAAATATAGCTCAAGTCCCTCCAGACAAATATATACTCTTTCTAAAGACGAATATATACTCTTTCTGAAACGAATATATATTGTTTCTGAAACGAATATATATTGTTTCTGAACACGAATATATACTCTTCCTGGAGATGAATGTATACTTGTAGGGACCTTAGCTAATATAGCAAATTATGTTGTCATGCGGCTAATATTGCAAAATAGTTAAGGACCTATACCTAATTTGCCCGAAAAAAAACCTAAAGTATGTTTTATATTCCAGGTTGCCTTAGATATGGTGTTAGGAGTAGTTAAGAAGTACATCACATATTTTGGCTTGCTTGCCCTATGAGATATGCTTTGTGTTTTCCACCATTTTTCACCCTCACATATCCATGCTGATTGGGAAGAAGAGAGATAGGTGATTGCCCTTTTCTATTTCCTAAATACTGAATGGATGGAAAAAGGGTTTGTGTATCCTCTTTTACTTTTCTTGCATGTTTTTGCCTCTTGGGGCCTCATTTTTGTGAGATTTTGCTACAATAATCCCTAGTGATTAATCTCACGCCCTACAAATTATGATTAGATCGAAAAATTAAAATTTCAACTAGACCATCTTTCCATATCTCCCAACCTCATGTACAGTTCTTACCAAGACCGGTTCTCTTTTTACCATCATGTGATGCCACGTCTATTTTGAAGATTGAAATAAAATACTAAGCCTCAAACTAAAGACTATTATTATTTATGATGACTACATGATAAACCACCATAGTATATCAGTCAATGGCAACCCCTGTATGCACCTGCATTGTGATGCATGTTACCTCTCATCTCATGTTGAAAAAATACGAATCGGGGAAAATAACACGGAATAAGTCCAAAAAACTATCTTTATTCTACACTAAAATTACGCCGAAGTTAGATTACCATATTTTCTCACTTTGTGAAGAAAGGTCATCCCCGATAGAAGATGAACAAATTTCACCTTTCGCTTTTATATACTTAGATCAATCCCAAAGGGAGAAGACCAACAAAATGTATGCTTGAAGTCAAGCCAAAATAAAATCTTATCTGATAGGGGCTAAGTCAGGTCCAAAAGAATTCGGTTAACACTTCCAACCTTTTCTTCTTAGAGTTGCTACACTATTATCAATAGGAATTTGGCTAACCCTTCCTAGATTTCCTTGATTTCTAAGAATTATTCTAAGCCATAAAGAATCTGACTAACAACTATTTTTCCTTTCCATACTTACTAAGCATTAAGGTAGGCCCCTAAAGAATCTAGCCAACAACTATTTTTCTTTTCCTTATCTACTAAGAATTAAGGTAGGCCCAAAGTAATCGAGCAAACTCTTTCTGCCCTCCCTTGTCTTCTAAGAGTTAAGGTAAGCTTGAAAGAATCTAGCCAAAACTCTTCCTTCTTTCCTCGTCTTATCAGAGTTAAGCTAGTCCAAAGTAAACTACCTATCTTTCTTTTCATTTCTTTTGAGAGTTAAGCTAAGATCAAAGCAACTTGTCGCAGAAAAGTGGATCAGAGGGATAACAATTAACAAGGTCTATACAAAAGATGATTGCTCATTCAGCACGTCAAGGGAGAAACGATAATGAGCTCAATCCTATTGTTTTGTAAACAAGGGTGACAAAATGAGTCTAATTAGGTGAATGATGGGATCATGGACTCCATATAGGCATAGACTGGCTGCACTGGCATCCAATATCAAATATTTATTAATCTATATATCAATGAACTTGGAACTAGTTCCTGTTCAGCACATGTGAAAGATGCTGGAGTGTATCCGTAGCTATTGCGGGCAAGGTTTGAGAATTCGGATTCAGATTGGGGTTTGGAAAAAAAATGAACAGGTTCAGATTCGGGTTCGGCCGATTTGGTTGTTTCGGTCAAAAATATTAAAAAACCATAGAAATAAATCAAGAATTAGGGTCTGATTCACCCAATTCAAGCCAGAATCAGTCGTTTCAAATCTAGGTCTTGTGATATATGAAGCGTAGAATAACTGCTAACTTCATATATATTAATGCAAACTAATAGAATGATTATATCAACCAAATATGAATTAGACCTGATTCGGGGGTATATTCGGGTTCGGGGTTAAGATCGGCCAAAATTTGAATTGGTTTGGGCGAGAGCCGGATCGGGTTGAACCCTCAAACCATGATTTTGGGGTCCTCTATATATTACTTCAGGATTTCAAGAGTAAGTAAAATAAGGGTTCGGTTTAGTTATTTTTTTTAAGGTTTTAGACTTCTCATAAGTCTAAGGTTGATTTTGTCATTAGAGGTCAATTTTAAATGTTAACTTGTTCGATTGTGTGTCCTTCTTAACATTATAAAATATGTTACTGGGGATCTCACGAGAAGAATTGTTGGGAAGTGTTAAAACTTAAAAAAAATAGTCCTCTTACAATTGTGCAATCCGGTTTTGTTTGGTTTTAATATGGAATCAAATGTCGACAAATTTCCTACTAAATCACCGAAATATCTTTTTTTTAAGGGTCTGACATAGAAATGGACCAAATTTTTAATAGTACCAAATTACCGTTCGACATAACGATATGTCGACCGAAATGACTGATGTTTAACCGAAATCAGACATTTTACCTTTTTCCAGACAATTTCACTAAAATTTTTTATCTTTTTAGTAAAACAAAACTCATCTTTATCAGTGAGAAATTATATTTTTCCTCAATTTCGATTTTATTTTCATAATTGACAACATTTTACTGACATTTGAACTTGGATTGATCGAAATTTGACCAAAATCTGATGAATTTCCACCGAAATCTTTCCTTAATTACAAAATTTTCACCGACATTTAACCAAAATCCGACAACTTTTCTTTTTTTGACTTGCCGAAACTAACATCGAAATCGACATTTAAAGCCTTGGTGTTTTACACAAGACGGAGGTACTTTATGTTTTAATTTTTTGATTAATTTTTTATGCATAGGATTGTTTTATTTGATATAAAGATAAAGATTGTTTGTAGGAAAAGTCATTGTAAATCCTATATAAGGTCACGGGTTTAATGAATTTAAGTTTGGTAAACAAAAGAATTTTTTTGCTGATAAAAGTGGTGGTGTGACTCCAAGCCTTTAAAGACAAGGCTGATTCATGAGACTAATGGTCTAGATGATTCTAATGAATCGAGGTTTGAAATATATAAAGTATTTTGCCTGAGAAAAAATGTTGCCTGAAACTATTAGGCCACCAATGTTACTCAACTTCCACGGCTCAATAGTGAGCATACCTTGTATAGTAATCCCACCCAACTCCCAAGCATCAAAAGGGTCAAACAGTGTCGTACCAAATGAATGGCTTGATACACTTAGGAACATTGGAATACTCCAGCACTACTAGCAATGCCTACAAAACAAGTGTCATGGCCCATGGGCAAATGCAGCCTCACTCATGGCCAAGCCCAAGCTCACACCTAGCTGGAAATGTGCCCAATGCATGCACTGCACATCCTGCATTCTAGCTGTACCACGCACCATGTTTTGTCTCATAGTGGCACCTCATTAGTGCCTCCACATTAGAAACAAACATCTGGCCTGTTGACTAACAAGCTCAAGTGCAGTCACCATGGAGCTGTGCTTTGGAGTAATTAACTATAGAAGATCAAGCATGGGAGAGGTTGTGTGCACATTGTACACTTTAAGTATCTATGTGATAACTACCTAGACAATAGTGCTTTGTTGCTGAATCATGGTTTGAAAACAATCTTCCATTAACACATAATAGAAAGGCAAATGTTCATACAAGTAACACTAAAGTTGCCAACTTGCTATGCCTTGAGCCACAATATGAAGGATAGTTATCTAGAACTAAAAGGTATTGTAAGTCAAAAGGGCAAGCCCTAGCCTCTTTGGAATGTTAACTAACAGAAGCAAAGATCTGAATCATGATGCCGCTTTCAGTGCTATATACTATGGTAACACAAATTATTGCCTTCCATAAGTTCAAGATATGTAAACTTTATATTCAAACATAGCCGAAATGATTCCTTAAAAGAACTAAGATCCTTCCGCTATTAAAACATTGTACATAAAACTGAGCTAATGGAAACACAGGACAGAGTTCTTGGTACGTTTCAGAGATCATAATATACGCACGGTAAATTTTCCTGTTTTGTAAGCGAGACTGTAGCAGGTGATAAGAAGCACTATTTTATTGAAATAATTTTTAATGGAGCATTAGAGATCACTGTTGTCAAGGCGCGGGCCTAGGCGCGCCTAGGCGCACTAGGCGCCCGTAGACAGCTAGACCCCAGTGCGCCTAGGCGAACAGCACTAAGCGACGGCCTAGGTGCACCTAGGCTAGGCGCACGCCTAGTTTTAGGCATTGATTTCTGTTTTTTTTTTTAAGTAAAATCCAACCCGCCCCCACTTCTTTGTTCATTCTGTTGTTGTATACTTGTTTATACTATGTGTTCATTGTGTTGCATGCATTTGATTAGAATATGCTCAATTTTATGTTAACAAGTGTTTGTATTCTATATGTTCATTTTGTTGTTTACTTGTTTATACTATGTATGTGTCATTGTGTTGCATGCATTTGACTAAAATATGCTCAGTTTCATATTAGTAAGGTGCTATATTACTGTCTATTACATATATACCTGCAAGTATAGACTATACATATATACCCGTGCCAGGAGGATGCCTATGCACATAAGGTCACGTATATGCACATAAGGTCACGCCTATGCACATAAAGCCTCGCCTTGACGCCTTGACAACTATGTTAGAGATGTCTATAATGCTTGATGCCCAATCCATGATATTTCAATGCTCAACCACATCAGCAGAATCTTCTCATGAGAGGACTGAGGTATGATACTCAAAATTACTAGAACCATTTGGCACAACTGATGCAAAAGATGAACAAACATCAAAATTTGTGCAGTAACATGTGAAAAACACGTGTTTCACTCACATGTATAAGCTTTGCATGATTCTGCTGCTGAGGAGCAGCTGCAAGCAACCTCCTTAGATTCACCTCAATCTTGCTGAGTCCCATGAGAAAACCTAACAAGTAAAAATATGAGAAAATTTTGATAGAGCTAAGTATCCCCAAGCCAAATAATTTGGAATCATTTATGAAGCAGCAGTGACTTAAGTTATAAAGGAATCATTCCAATCCAAAAGTAAGAATATAAGATGCCATCGAAGATCCAGTTTACCAAAGAGTTTAAACAACTTTCTGGTTTTCTCTGGATTAGTCTCATAGCCTCATGGTTGCAAATAATTTAAGACACGAAATCACATCCTAACAAAACCCCTATGAACATACCCCTAAGCTCGAATACTAGCTATCACGCCCTACAAACTTGAATACCGACCCCTGGGGTGTGAGGTGAGAATATAGAAAGGGTTTGGATTTTGGTCAAGCGAGTACATCAAGTCAGGGATCTCACAAAGCTACTACGCTCTCTCCTACACACGTGGAAACAGAAAGAGGAAGGAGAAAACAAATCCACCTTCAAAAAAACTATCCTCTCAGTATGTGTGGCACATCGGTGCCACTACATGCTAAAAGGATTCCCTCCAAGGGAGCACGACGCTCAATCCTCCTCCGACGAGCAAAGTAACCTTACCCACTCCCTGTCACTCAAGGACACTAGTCTGGTGGTCTTATCTACAAAGTTGATCAATTAGGTCATTTATATATTATTATATTTTTGGATGATCTATCATAGACTTGAGGCCTTAAGAAGAGGCCTATCCAAGAGAGTTTTACAGTTTGATCATTGCAATCCTACTAACACTAATCAGAACACAACTAAAGAACTTATATCACTATTTCTTATTCAAAATCACTAGTATCAGATAAACCAACATGAAATAAACCATGTCTACAACAACCAAGTCTATCGTACTGGTAGTCTAGTACTAAGCTGAAGAGAACTTAAATCTACGGCACCCTCCTGAGCTCCTATTGGTATTCCGAACTCTACTACAAACCTGAAACTGGGCCTACTCGTGGAAAAGAGTAGCCCCCAAAAGATAACTGAGAGATTAGCCAATTTCATTGCTAGTGACATCCTAATAACCATTAATAATATGAGACAACAAATCTTAATGAATTAAAATATGTTTATCAGGTTTAATATGGTCAAAGTTTGCAAAATGATAGCATAAGCCTACCATCTCTATATTCTTATGCAATTTCTATTGTCACTAGGTTATCTTGCATACAGTCCATTCAAAATTCCATAGTGCTTAATTAACAATTAAATAAGTCATCTATTCTAAAGTGAACCCCGGATATTTTGTTCATCATGCCCCTGGTCGAGCATTTTATTTCAATGTAGATGGTCAACTCTCTCGTCGTGCATCCACCACTACCATGCACAAATATACCCAGATGATCTAAGGGGTTTCCCGTCTTTCACGATGGAACTCTACCACCAAACTTACTTTACTATTACGACTTTAACTATCCCATGGTCAATACCTACTTGAGGGTCATTTCTATTGGCTTTACCACAACTCACGCCCATGACTTCAAACCTATCAATCTTCGGTTGTGCACGCAGAGAGGTTCACGGCCCTTGCGTGCACGGAATCCCTACCTTTCAACGAGGTAGATCATCCATTTATCTATTCTACACAAGTACCAAAAGCTCAACATAGTAAATAATCATTTCCAACAGTTTAACCCGGGATTCGCACCACACTCACAACCTGCACAACATAATATATATAAACAATAAACTCACGTCCGGAACCCATTTTATATGATTCCCATGCCATAATTATTATTATTTTATTTATATTTTTAATTTAAAGGAAAAAGAATGTAGTTGTCCATATAATTATCATTTATTAATTAAAAAAATGAATTCATGCGTCGTCAGACTCGGAACTCCGTATGCATGGCAAGAACCACATGATCACATGCGACAAACCCGGCGGGATCCGCATGCAGTGACATGGACACCAATTCTTAATTTCAGTTCTCACTTTCCACTATTAAAGACTCCTAAGAGAAGATGTCACCTGACTGACGCACACCTGGTAGTTGCCTCTGATCCGCCTCTGTTGGATCAATACGAACAACCTCTGTTAAAAGCACATAACCATGTATTACTAGTCCATCAATTAAACAAAAGCATATACAATGAGGTGGTCAAGATCGGGGGATCGATTCGTCATCCACCGAAGATGACCTCGAACTTAGGTGTGAATATGGTCTGGTTGTTGTAACGATAATTTGACAAACCTCACCAAGTCTATGCTCAGGTTGACGACAAGGATTGTGCCTCGCCCGGTCGACTTCCGAAATTGGCAAGATTGGCAAACAAGGGGTATATTGACCATTATTGCCAACCCATGGGAACGGTAATCGATACAACCGATTTGGCAACACGATGACACCGTGCGCAAAAGGCATTATGGCTTCATATGAGAAACAAAGGAGGGAAACGCTAGAGGTCGAACCCATGGCCAAAAGAGGCTGATCGACGATCGCCCCGAGGTGGCTAGCATAGCTCGACCTAGCAAGGTCAGAATCGTATCGGGAACTAATATGGATTTAAACAATCATTAATAAAATTATCGCTGAATCGGCTTGTTAAATAGATCAAAATTGACAACTTAAAAGGGTTCTCGGCCCATGGCAGGGGATCCAATGGCTGGGTGCCAGATCTATGCCGCAAGAGGAGGTCGGGGCCACGTGGCCGTCCACCGTTGGCCCTCCGGTCGATGGCAGCCATAACAGAAGGAGGGAAACGGAGGGAGGGGGATTGGTGGCTGAATGGCTGGTGGTGCCTGGCCAGTGGTGGTCGGGTGCCACCTGAAGCCAGACCACCTGGGGTCAAGCAGCTGGCAACCATCGCAGCAAGGGCAAGAGAAAAAGGGGCGGGGCCTGGCTTGGTCGGGCTGGTGGTTGGGTGGCGGGTGGGGGCCTGACCTGGTGCGGGGGCCTCGGCTCCGACTGGGGCTCCTCTCCGGCGCCTCCTCCTCTCCTGCAACACCACAGAGAACGAGGGATACGAGAGAGATGAGAGATGGAGGGCTGGATATAGAAGGGGTTCGGGTTAGGGCTCCGATTGAGGGAGGAGGGGTGGGCGGTGGCGTGAGGAAGAAGGGGGCGCCGAAGCCCTAGGGTTATAGGGATTTAGAGAGGGATGAGAGGGTGAGAGGGGGTCAATGGCGTGAGGAGATGGGGGAGGTGGAGTGGAGACCGGGAAAGAGAGAGGGAGGGATCTGGCGGGTGCAGGTTGAACGGGAGTTATAGAGAGAAGGAGAGGGAAAGATGGGTTGGCGGAGTGGGTGTGTGGCTGGATGGGGTGGATTTTTTTTCATAGTAACATTTTAAAATGGGATTTTTTTCATATTAATATTTTAAAATTATAAATTTATTAAAATATTATTATAATTTTTATAATTTCAAAAGTGACTCTCTGAATGCCACGTGGCCAGTCAAAGAACTCAACGCCGCTGTTTTCAGTGAACCATTTATCCCAATTGTAGGATTCTTAATGATTAACTATAAACCTTGTAACTAGAATACAGGGTTTAATGTTAATTGAACCATTTATCCCAGTTGCAGAGTTCAGTGTTAACTGAACCCTTTATCGCAGTTGCAGGTTCTTTGTGAACCCTTTAGCATGTGCTTATTTGAGAAGGGTTGACTATAATTTAACCCTGTATTCAGGTTATAGGGTTTAGTGTTAACTGAATCCTGTATTCTGGGTACAGGGTTTAGTGTTAATCAGTGTCGTTAAGAACACTGTAACTGGGATAAAGGGTTTACCGAAAATAGACGTGGCGATAAGTTTTTCGGCGCTGACTAGCCACGTGGCAATCAGAGCACCACTTTTGAAATTACAAGAATTGTAATGATATTTTAATAAATTTATAATTTCAAAATATTATTATGAAAAATATCCCTTTAAAATTATTAAATTATTAAAATATCGTTACAACTTTTTAAATTTCAAAAGTGGCGCTCTGACTGCCACGTGGCAAGTCAGCGCCGAAAAACTCAACGCCACGTGTTTTCGATGAACCCTTTATCCCAGTTCCGGGTACTTAATTCAGTGTTAACTGAATTCTTTATCCCGGTTGTAAGGTTCAGTGTTAATTGAACCCTTTATCCCAGTTACAGGGTTCAGTGTTAACTAAACTCTTTATCCCGGTTGCAGAGTTCTCCGTGAACCCTTTAGGATGTGTTTATTTGAGAATGGTTGAATATAACTGAACCATGTATTCAAGTTACAGGGTTTAGTGTTAACAGTATCCCGTATTCTGGTTACAAGGTTTAGTGTTAATCACCGTCGTTAAGAACCCTGCAACCAGACTAAAGGGTTCATCGAAAACAGGCATGGCGATGAGTGTTTTGACGCTGACTGGCCACGTGGCAATCAGAGCATCACTTTTGAAATTACAAAGGTTATAACGATATTTTATTAAATTTATAATTTTAAAATGTTATTATAAAAAAAATCCCTTTTTTTTTAGTGGTGTGTACAAGTGGGGTTTGAGTTAAGATGATTTTGGCGCATCGGATTGAAATCCTGATGGCTAAGGAAAAGATAAAGGAATTTGAGCACGGGGAGTCGGTTTAGGATTTCGGAAACCCAGACGACCCGATCGAGTTGGATCGTCGGTAACCCATCGGCCCTATATCGACGAGTTGGTTGGGCCCCATGAATTACGCCACGTGACGACGGGTCGCTATAGGGGCACACCTAGGTCGCAACCTATATATAATTGATTTTTTTATTAAATAATGTACATGTGCTCACTTGCACATTCAACACTTACATGCATGCATGTGCACGCGCGTACCCACATATCTGCACAAACACTGTCAATACTACGTCGCATCGCAACCTGAACCCGAGACCCATGTCCAGTCCAGCACAATTCATGCACCAACATAACAGTTGACCAAGAACAAAAAAAAATTATCTGTCAGAAGCATTATAATAATATAAGATAGGGTGCCTTAGCAAAAGTCAAATCTGGAGTATTAGTTATTATAGAGAGAGAGAGTAGTCCCTAGCTGAAGGATACTCAATAGATGGTATAGGCATTTATTTATATGTAAACTAAATCACCTCCTCAAAACCCTAATTCGTTATTGTAATACATTCATCCATAGGATTAGACGTAGGCCCACAATTCATCACTTAAACCACAAATTTATGGGTTATGCTCAATCATCAAAAACACGACCCTTTAGTGTTGTATTGGACTAGCCTAATACCATCTGCGGCCAATGCACGACATAACCAACATTAGGGCTTGTTTGGATGTTGCGTATATATGACGTGATTTTCTTTGCATATGCATTGTTGTACTGCATATGCAAAGGAACACATATTCATCGTTGTACTTGTTTGTATGTTTCTATCATTTGTACATATTTGTGCATGTATTTATGTCTCCAGTGGAAATCATATGTGCAAATAAGTGGCGGATTTCTATTTGTTAATGTGGTGGATCAAATTCTCAAAAAATCAGCTAGCCGAACATATTTGAACGTGTACAACAGTTGCACATCTAAAAAAGCAACGACCAAACATAAATTTTTTTTGTACCTATGCAAATATAAACACACTCCTATATGCACATAATCCAAGCAATACCTTAAGTGAAACTTTATTTGCACGACTTTATATGCAAAAGTCGTAAATATTTGGGATGGTTGTACTTCATTATCTCATATATATCCACCTGCTTAATTCCTCTATGTCTAACATTGTAGACTAGTATGCATCTATTGGCACACGTCACACCCCATTAACCAAACAACTCCAATCTGTTTGTACATGTGTTTTCAAAACACAAGCTAAAAACATAGCAACCAAACAAGCCCTATCACGGCCTTCAAGCTAAAATATTTTAGGTGGTGAATATACAATTAACCTAATTTTCAGGGGGACTATATATAAAAATCCCTAATAAAAAACTACAAGGGGCATCTATAATACATTGCAGGGAAGCCTCTTCCAAGTTATTACAAACGTGACACTATGTCAGAGATATATCGGACCGTTCGATGGGATAAGCATCAACAGCCTCATCTACCATAGCCACCGGCCATTCTAAAAGCCTCGGATCACGCCCGTAACGTACACCCCTCTCCATTTTTCATGTCCCCCCCCCCCCCCCTCTTTGTTGTTTCATTCACACACACACACACACACAGAAAGAACGAGAAAGAAAGAAAGAGAACAAGAGAGAAAGAGAGAGAGAGAGAGAGAGAGGGGGGGGGGGGGGGGGGGAGGGAGAGAGAGGAGAGGGGGGGAGGTAGCACGTATGAAGAAGAGGAAAGCAGTAGCAGCAGCGGCCAAGGGCCCAAGATCCTTCTTGCCTACGTGCTGATGAACCATGATGGCAAACCCATCAGGAATTAGTCCATCCCCCTCCTCATCCTTCCACGCGAACCCCACCTTGGCCACCCCCAGCCTAGACTAGACCTCCCTTGACCTGTCGGATGTTGGTCAGTGCGCGCGACGAAAGCGGATTTGATCGTCTAGATGATGATGCAAGGCATTAAAATTTTTCATCATCTAGATCTCAAGTTCAAGATCATGATGTGGGTACAAAATCTGGCTGGCGCCCGGTAGTGGGACCCTCCAGCCATGCTTGGGGTCCACAAAGACGACCGTGGGACCTACCAACCCTGCCTAGGGGCCACGGAGATGACAGTGGGACCTGTCAGCCCTGCTTAGGACCCATAGAGATGATAGTGGGACCTGCCAGACCTGCCTGGGGCCACGGAGATGACAGTGGAACCCGCCAGACCTACCTGGGGCCCACAAGGACCATCTGGGGTCTGGTAAAACCCTAGATATTCCCAAAACTCTATAAATAGCAAATCATGTCAGTAATCCAGACCGGAATTCATTATTCCCAACTTTACTTTCTGTTTTCCAGAGCTCTCTAACCCTTCTGGTGATCAAACTCTAGTCAAGCCTACTCCACCCTTTGTTTATTTGTATAAGCACTCCTCGGACTATCGAGAGTAGCTTTACTTTTTCAGAGATAGTGGATTCAAAGGTTGCGTCTTACCGCACGGAGGCGTAGGCTTCGACTGAACTTCGTCACCATATCCTGTGTCAACTTGATCTCATTCTCTCTATCACTTTCTCTACTCAACAGTGTTAGCATGACAGCTCAGCATGTGACCACTCAGTGCTCTATAGTACACTGCACTTCGAATTCAACCTTCAATCGACTGTTGAAGGGAGATCGTACGGCGGCAATAATTTTCTCCCATAATTTGGTGCCGTATGTGGGATCCTTCCCAATCGAGCTGCGACCTCCATGCTTTTCAACTCCTTCAGTCAAGCAGCAACCACCAGTTGCTCGAGCAATCCGTCTGTCTCCATCGCTACATCAGAATGGTGAAGACACGACCTGTGGACCAGCCGGAGGGAAGCAACATTCACCCAGATATTCAGCATCCTATGACTCGTTCAATGGGTCGTAGGTTTGCGATGAGCCAACGCCCTGAGCAGCAACCTACTGTGTACTCGAGAAGTCATCGGATTTGTGGATTAAAAGTTGTACATTGTTCCATTTTTAGACTTTGTGCGATTCGAACCGGATTAAGCCACGGTTGAGAATAAACTAGAAACCATATCATGTAACATCCGCCCCAAACACACAAGATTTTGTCCGCTTTGCCCGTGCCCGCACGAGAACTTCCCAGGGAGGTCACCCATCCTGGTACTACTCTCGCCCGAGCACGCTTAACTACGGAGTTCTTACGAATTCCGTAGCGGCGCACGGTTTTAAAACGCGTCTTCTATGTTTGGGAGGGGAAATTATATAAGTAGCTCAGGATCTCCTTCTCTCCAGGCGATGTGGGGCTAACTCATGGCCTTGTACACCTCACCTCACCTCACCTCACCTCATCCATCTTGGCATTCCCGCCTCAGGAGTCTTGGCTCTTGGCTATTGGCCTATTGGTTCTTGGTCGTCACAATCCACCCCCCTCAGGGTTACACGTCCTCGTGTAGGGTTAGACCCCCCCATCCCGAGGAGAACCGGCTCTGATACCATTTTGTAACATCCGCCCCAAACACACAAGATTTTGTCCGCTTTGCCCGTGCCCGCACGAGAACTTCCCAGGGAGGTCACCCATCCTGGTACTACTCTCGCCCGAGCACGCTTAACTACGGAGTTCTTACGAATTCCGTAGCGGCGCACGGTTTTAAAACGCGTCTTCTATGTTTGGGAGGGGAAATTATATAAGTAGCTCAGGATCTCCTTCTCTCCAGGCGATGTGGGGCTAACTCATGGCCTTGTACACCTCACCTCACCTCACCTCACCTCATCCATCTTGGCATTCCCGCCTCAGGAGTCTTGGCTCTTGGCTATTGGTCTATTGGTTCTTGGTCGTCACATATCAGCCCATATCTTTATTGGGCCCGAGTGCGAGACCTGCTTGGGCCCATCCCATTTGAAATTGTCGTATCACATTTAATGGGTGTGATCTCACCCATGGCGAGTAATGCTATATAGCCAACTCCTTTGCCAACTTTTGTTGCCAACTCCACGTGATGTGGAGTGCTGGCAAGTCCTCATTGCTTGGAACATTTTTGTGGGGACCATGGGATAAGCCCAAGGCGAATGCCACGTAAAGTTGGCAACCCAGAAGTTGGCAAACGAGTTGGCTACCTAGCATTCCCCCACCCATGGCATTCTTGTCTCCTTGTCTTGGACGCCAGCCATTTCTCCTCCATGTTCACACCAGTGTTTTGAAAACCGGACCGAACTAGGTGGTTCAATCGGTTCGGACCAGAAACGAAACATGTTTCGGTTCGGCCTTTGAATAAACCGGTTTGTATGTTAACCCAAGAATCAAACATTGTCATTGAAGAATTTAGTAAATATCTAATTAAAAAAACATATTATCATGTGGTTCAAACGGTTGAGCCACAGGTTTGAACCGATTTAGACCGAACTGGATGCCTTTTCGATTCGCCTTCCGATCCGGTTTTGAAAACACTGGTTCTCACTCAACCACCCTCGTCTATCCCCTATATGTACTCAAACCCAACTCGTGCACCCCCATCCCTCACTACTCAAGAAAGGCTATGCAGCAGAGAGAAACAGAGAAAGAAAGGGGGGAAAAAGAAGAGAAAACCAGACATTAGTCACTCGCCAATCCGTCCCCCTATGGAGGGTGACCTGACTATTACGCAAAAACCCTAATTGTGCCATGGCGGCGCTTTGGCCTATTCACCCCTAGCTTCCAGTAGTTCTTTCATGTGTTCCTTGTATGTCAATTTCTCAGAGTCTTGAGGTGATAGTGGGAGACGAGGCACATGGAGCGAGATTACCACATGTAATTTCAACCAAGAGATTCTCTATCCCAATCAAGCGAGTTACATTTATAGAATCAAATGTCGACAAATTTCCTATAAAATCACCAAAATATGTCTTTTTTTCAAGGGCCTGACATAGAAATTGATCAAATTTTTAATAGTACCAAATTTTTGTCCGACATAACGAAAAGTCGGCCGAATTGACCGACATTTGATCGAAATCCGACATTTTATCTTTTTTCCAAACAATTTCACTGAAATATTTTATCTTTTTAGTAAAACAAAAGTCATCTTTATCAGTGAGAAAATACATTTATTCTCAATTTTGTTTTTTTTTTCATAATAGACAATATTTTATTGACATTTGAACTTAAATTGATCAAAATTTCACCAAAATCTGATGAATTTTCACCGGAATCTTTCCTTAAGAAATACAAATGTTCCACCAATATTTAACCAAAATTTGACAAATTTTTTTTTTTACTTACCGAAACCGACAAGAAAATCGACATTTTAAACCTTGGTTACATCTTGCACAATTAGTGGATTACAACATGATACATAATAAATAAATATACGCATTATAATGAAAAATATCTAATATGACATGAAATCTATATTACTTGACTTGGGATCTGGATTAGGATTGTAAGTTACATAACTTAGGGGTTTAAGAACTTTAGGTCCTTGGGATTAGGTATTTAGCTAGTAGATAATTAATTTATTAGTTTGCTAGATAAAAGATGGATTATTTTATAGCATTGCAAAATGATGGGTTAAATCTTGATAGCATGCCATGGAATGATGATGGGCCTAATCCTGTTAGTATGCTTGGAATAAAGATGGGTTTATTGTTGTTATTAAGGAGATTTGAGTCGGTTCAAAACTAAGCATGCGGGATGCGATATGACCATTGCGTACAGATAGAACGGGCCTTTGGACACAATCTAGGGTTAAGACAATTCATAGATCCCCAAGTGGCCCAGGTACTCTACGTGTAGCCTGGGTAGTCACACCTATTAGTTTGGGAGCAACGCTCCCGAGTGACCAACCAGCTCTCGACAGTCCAGTAACGTGTTAACTGGAGGTTCAAGCATGTGAGTCACTTGATGCTACGAGCTAAGATGCAGTTGCTTGTGGGAGACCAGTGACTAGTTCACTGGTGATTAGCGGATCGATAAGATCTGTGTACTCAGGTAAGTTGTCACATGAGCTGGTTGTGTAATAGAGTCGGTGGTAGACCAGAGTGGATGCACCTCCGTGTGTTGTCTCCCTAGGAAAAGGAGTGATGACCCATGAAATCTTATGTCACGCCCCAGAAATCTGAAGACCGATCCCTGGGGTGTGAAATGAGAAAAGGAAGAGGTTTTGGGTCTGGTCAATTAATTACACCAATTTGGGTTCTCACAGGGCTTCTACGCTCTCTAATATGAAAAACAAGAAGGAGGGAGAAACAAGAAGGGAATCTTTTAAAATTGATTTTTCAAAAAACATTTTTATTAAAAAGCAAAGAAAGAGAAATTATCAACAGAGAGAAGATATTATCTAGTCAAGCTCAACCTTCAAAAGTCATATCCTCTCAGTATGAGTGACCTGTCGGTGCCACTACATACTGACAGGAGTCTATCTGAGGGAGCACGAGGCTCAAGCCTCCTACGGCTAGCCAAGTAGTCTCATCCACGCCCTAACACTCACGTGCACCAATCTAGAGTTTCTATCTACAGGGTTAATCAATTTAGTCATTTATATGCACTTATATTTTCATCATGATCTATCCTAGGCTTGGGGCCTTGAGGAGAGGCCTACCCAAAAGAATTCAGCTGGAACCATTGCAACTACAACCATATAATACTAACTAACTAATAAAAACTCTTATTCCAATAAAATTATAATGTCTGAAGAGAAAAGACTACAAGATTACGTACTAAGCAGAAAGGTAACACTGTGGGTGCAAATTTTAGCAAGAAGTCTGCAAACAGCGGGACCCATCGGCCCTGCCTGGTGGGCCCCCGAAGACTACAGCGGGACCCACCGGTCCTGCCTGGTGCGCCCCCGAAGACTACAGAGGGACCCACCGGCCCTGCCTGGTGGGCCCCCGAGGACTACAGCGGGACCCACCGGCCCTGCCTGGTGGGCCCCCGAAGACAACAGCGGGACCCACCAGCCTTACCTGGAGGATCCCAAGATACGACAGCAGAAACCGCCATTTACCCCGGAATTCCTCCCAGAGAATCCTATAAATAGCAGAGCCTTCGAATGTAAATGGATCGAACTCTCAATTCTAAAACCAGAGCTCTGGGATTTCCAACTTCACATCCTTCCCTTCTCTTTAATCTTCATCTTCTCTTTGAAGAGGTGAAGGGTGACTTCAGTGATACTCGGCCTGTCGAGATCACTTCGATACAGGTGTTAGTGAATTCGGGTTGCTCCCTATAGCACGGAGACGTAGGCTTCGGCTGAACTCCGAGATCACATCTCTTGTGTCAACATTATCTCTGATTGTATCTCTCTGTTTACATATCAAAAGCTGCAACTCCAATCGACAGATCGAGTAACGATCTCTTCGACTCGAACCTTCAATTGACTGGTGCTGCGAAAGTCTTCGGATCGGCACGAAGATTTTCCCCCACAGTTTGGCGCCGTCTGTGGGATTCGTTCAAAAAGCTCAATGTGCTCGACGACAACATCGGATCGGTTGAGCAGACAACTGATCTTCAAAGTCAAACTTCTCAGCTCCCTCGGTTGAGCGGACGACCTATTGGACACGAGCGATCTGGTTGCTTCCTCCGCTTTCACTGAATGGCGAAGACTCTATCAGGATCATCCAGAGGGAAGGTACTCAGAATGACATCAGTCGAGACTCGCTCAATGAGTCGGCGGCTGAACTTCAATCCAACAACCCGCTCTTTCTAGACAATCCATCATCGATATCTCCCATCGATATCCTAAGCCTTTCAAGTCTGACTCTCCTCCAATCCCTACATTGGGGGTGAGGTTCGAAACGAAAGGGCTCACTTGAAGACTACAACGAGGTGATAGGCAAAAGTCCGAGGTGCACTCGCTGCCTCGGCATTTGGCGAATCCCAAGGAGACAGCCTTGGCACTCAAATGCAAACTAACTCCCAACTGGGAAGAAACCTACACCGTCGAATCTATCGCAAGCAAAGGATCTTATCGACTGATCTCACCAAAAAGAGATAGATTTTCGTCTCTGATGTAATTTCTATGCTGAATAAAGATTGCTCTCAAACGTCTACTTGTCCGTTCAAATTCTGAGTTATGAGACAGCGCAACATTCAGTTTCAAACCTTCAAGTAAATTCAAGTTGAGCCAGCTCAACCTTCAAGCAACAAGGTCGTTTAACAAGTTTAGGGTCTCGTGTTGCGACATGACCCTTTACGTGCAAATGTTAAACGGTTTCGGGTTGTGAAACAGCACAACTCTCAATTTCAATCTCCAATGTCGTTTAACAAGTTTAGGGCCTCGTGTTGCGACACGACCCTTTACGTGCAAATGTTAAACGGTTTCGGGTTGTGAAACAGCACAACTCTCAATTTCAAGCTACCAGGTCGTTTAACAAGTTTAGGGCCTCGTGTTGCGACACGACGCTTTACGTGCAAATGTTAAACGGTTTCGGGTTGTGAAACAGCACAACTCTAAATTTCAAGCTACCAGGTCGTTTAACAAGTTTGGGGCCTCGTGTTGCGACACGACCCCTTATGTGCAAATGTTAAACCTATTCAATCATTCTATTCTATCCAGAATATCAACACTCAGATACATAATCCGAGACACCTTCGCTACCTCGACGTGCAGCAAAGTCCAAAGACAAGCTCTCAGCCCCAACACATCTCGACATGAAGATCAAGGTCCAACGCGTTCTGCAGCATTCAGCCAACGTCGCTCCAAAGGCAGGACATCCCTCAAACTTACCAAGTCACTACAGAAGACTTCTACCACTTGACACTCGTATAAGAGAGCATCACACGCTCTCATGCTCGAGGAAGACGCATTCTGGAAGTCCACCACCGATGAGGGGGTGAATCTACACTCTTCTATAGCCAGCATCAACATACAAAGACATGTGCTCCACGCTCCAAATTAGTTGAGAGAACGTTGCGGCCCAACTCCTTTCAACTGAGGAGATAGGAGAAACAATCCTCCAACAACTTACAGACGGACTCATCAACCATTCAAGGGCAAAGTCTGAGGCATGAACCGCAGCATTCGAACAAAGTCCAAATTTAGTTCTAGTATTTGGTAGCAAAGTCCGAGACCGACATCTTGGCATTTGGTCGAAAGTCCAAGCTCGCAACCTTGGCACGATGCAGCAAAGTCCGAGACCTGAGTCTCAGTATTCAATCGAAGTCTTCGCTCGTGGCCTCAACACTATTCGGTAGCAAGACATTCAAATTCTATTTCAGAGCACACAAACATTCAATTGCTTTCTAAAGACACTCTCTACCCTGGTTAGTCCACCAGTGGAGGACAACTAGGTACGCACGTCATTCGTACATGCTTGTGCATTCGAAGACTTACGAGTACAAGCTGATCTTGCAAAAGATCGAGTTACCTCGGTTCGTAGCATCGACATTCGATCGATCCAAACTTCCATACGACGAGGATTAGCCCTTAGCCTAGCGTGGCCCATGTTCGTCCATGCATTCGACGTAGCATGGAGGCCCACGAGCTCCAAAATGCATCTTCCAAGAACAGCCATGCATATCTGCTAAACCGCATTGAAGTTCGATTAGAAAATTACACCTATACCTGTTGGAGGGTTACAACGGTAGAGGTGGTCATTCAATCACAGCATTTCAAGAACATGCAATCGACAATTGGGATTCACTTTTACAGTAGGACCCAACTCCAAATGAGGGGCTACTCCAAGTCTCCAACTTTAGAGAGGAGATCCCACTCATACCCCAACTTACATTTAAATCGATTTAAATTAGCATTAGTTTGTACAAGTGGAGCAGGACAACCAGCTATCAACCATCACTAGCCATCATTCTCTCACTACAACGGAACCACTTGGCGGCCAAGCAAAGCAGTCAACATAGCAACTTCAGCACCCCATGGACCGTCAACCATGGCAACCAATTGCAGGGTCTCCTGACCCAATCAAAAGATCCTTGATGGCCAGGATTTTCACAAGCCCAAAGAGTGATCCCAGCAATGAGAGGGCGGCCCACCAGCACCCCACATCACGTGGAGGCGGCAAGGCCAAGCACTGCCGTCCCGTCAACCCAGATCAAGATCAACCTCTCGCGTGAAGTCACAACCCGTGACTGCACAGTGAAGTTAGAGCAGCCCCCTCGTGTGAAGTCACAACCCGTGACTACACAGTGAAGTATGAAGAACCCGTGACTGCACAGTGACAGAGCTTTCTGTGTGGCGATCAATCACAGGCCCATTGAGCTGATCAAACGGCCAGAATTTATCCATTCAAAAAAGTGCAGCAGCAGCTGTTGAGCCCGTGACTCTCTTCACAAAAGTAAGCAGCAGTTGAGGCCCGATCCAACGGCCAGCATTTATCCATTCACAAAAGTGAGTCAGCGGTGAGAGCCCGTGACTGCACAGTGAAGAGCCTCATTCTGTATGGCGATCGATCACAGCCCACTGACCTGATCCAACGGCCAGCATTTATGCATTCAAAAGAGTATGGCAGCAGTGAGAGCTCGTGACTGAACAGTGAAGTCAGAGCAGCCCTTGTGAGGTTTTGGGCAGTCACAACCCGTGACTGCACAGTGAGGTTTGAGCAGTCACAACCCGTGACTTGTGATCCCCCGGCCCCGTGACTGCAGAACCCTCTCTGCTCCGGCGTCCTACAAGCACGAGCACTCTCTCCTCCTCTCCAAGCGGCTGCAGGTCGCGGGTCCGGCAGCGGTCACCTCTACGCCACCCTCGACTCCGATCGGTAATGCACACCCGATCGAGCCCGCTGCGGCTTTCTCCTCCCTTCACCGACAACAGCACTCCGCCTCCGATCGGCTGTCGGCGACCGATCGGGCAAAACCAACCGGTCAAGGTTTCAGCGATCGGTCGTAGGAGGGGTTTTTCTCTTGATTTAGTGCAAAATCACCCGATCGGTGGCTCCGATCGGTCGAATTTGCCCGATCGGTCAAATTCGACCGATCAGCAAACCTCGATCCCCTTTCTTCCCCTTTGTCCTCCATCTGATCGGCCAAAAACCCACTAAGATCTGGAGCCAAACGTGTGTTTTCGACCGATCAACCAATTCCTGACCGGTTGTTTTTGTCCGATCGGTGAATTTCACCCGATCGGTGAAATGCACATGATTGGCGATTTGCACCCGATCAGCGACCTGCTCATGATCGGCGATTTGCACCCGATCAGCAACCTCTTCCCGATCGTCGATCTGCACCCGATCAGTGACCTCCTCCTGATCGGCGATTTGCACCCGATCAGTATCCTCCCGATCGGCGATTTGCACCCGATCAGTGACCACCTCCCGATCGGTGAAATTCTCCCGAACGGTGATCTACACCCGATTGGCTTCTTGTACCACTCTTCAATTTTAACCAAACCTTCAATTCCAACATCCTCAAAATTTCAACAATCATGGGTCGAGGCCATCCTCCCCTCTTCGATCTAATCCATCAGATCTAATCCGCGACCTTGGCAGAGGGTCTTTCGTTGATCGGTCAAATTTGACCGATCACTTTGACCGATCAAATTTGACCGATCACGTTGACCGATCAAATTTGACCGATCGCTTCGACCGATCACTTTTGATCGATCGGTCGAATTCCTACTGGATCGGCCAAAAAACTATGTTTTTTGACCGATCACTTCGACCTTGACCGGCTGAATTTGACCGATCACTTTTGACCGATCATTTTTTGACCGATCACCGTGACCGATCACTTTTGACCGATCACTTCGACCGATCACTTTTGACCGATCGGTCGAATTCCTACTGGATCGGCCAAAAAACTATGTTTTTTGACCGATCACTTCGACCTTGACCGGCTGAATTTGACCGATCACTTTTGACCGATCACTTTTTGACCGATCACCGTGACCGATCACTTTTGACCGATCACTTCGACCGATCACTTTTGACCGATCGGTCGAATTCCTACTAGATTTGTCAAAAAACGATATTTTTTGACCGATCACTTCGACCTTGACCGGCTGAATTTAACCGATCACCGTGACCGATCACTTTTGACCGATCACTTTTGACCGATCACTTTTTGACCGATTACCGTGATCGATCACTTTTTGACCGATCACTTCGACCGATCACTTTTGACCAATCAGTCGAATTCCTACTGGATCGGCCAAAAAACTATGTTTTTTGACCGATCACTTCGACCTTGACCGGCTGAATTTGACCGATCACCGTGACCGATCACTTTTGACCGATCACTTTTTGACCGATCACTTTTTGACCGATCACTTTTGACCGATCACTTCGACCGATCACTTTTGACCGATCGGTCGAATTCCTACTGGATCGGCCAAAAAACTATGTTTTTTGACCGATCACTTCGACCTTGACCGGCTGAATTTGACCGATCACCGTGACCGATCACTTTTGACCGATCACCGTGACCGATCACTTTTGACCGATCACCTTGACCGATCAATTCGACCGATCACCTTGACCGATCAATTCGACCGATCACTTCGACCGATCGGTCAATTTTGACCGATCGGTCTATTTTGATGCTAATATTTTGCAAGCTCCTCTGTGTGTGTGACAGGGGGTCGTTAGCTTTGCACCACGAATCCAAGCCAGCCAGATGATCTCTAGCTAACTTGGAGGGGGTAAGTGTGGGTGCAAATTTTGGCAAGAAGTCTGCAAACAGCGGGACCCACCGGCCCTGCCTGGTGGGCCCCCGAAGACTACAGCGGGACCCACCGGTCCTGCCTGGTGCGCCCCCGAAGACTACAGAGGGACCCATCGGCCCTGCCTGGTGGGCCCCCGAGGACTACAGCGGGACCCACCGGCCCTGCCTGGTGGGCCCCCGAAGACAACAGCGGGACCCACCGGCCCTGCCTGGTGGGCCCCCGAAGACAACAGCGGGACCCACCAGCCTTACCTGGAGGATCCCAAGATACGACAGCAGAAACCGCCATTTACCCTGGAATTCCTCCCAGAGAATCCTATAAATAGCAGAGCCTTCGAATGTAAATGGATCGAACTCTCAATTCTAAAACCAGAGCTCTGGGATTTCCAACTTCACATCCTTCCCTTCTCTTTAATCTTCATCTTCTCTTTGAAGAGGTGAAGGGTGACTTCAGTGATACTCGGCCTGTCGAGATCACTTCGATACAGGTGTTAGTGAATTCGGGTTGCTCCCTATAGCACAGAGACGTAGGCTTCGGCTGAACTCCGAGATCACATCTCTTGTGTCAACATTATCTCTGATTGCATCTCTCTGTTTACATATCAAAAGCTGCAACTCCAATCGACAGATCGAGTAACGATCTCTTCGACTCGAACCTTCAATTGACTGGTGCTGCGAAAGTATTCGGGTCGGCACGAAGATTTCCCCCCACAAACACTGCAACTCTAACTCCACCTCTGGACTCCTACTGCTACTCCTGAGCCTCCGGACCTGCAACTGAGCCTACTCGTGGGAAAGAGTAGCCCCCAATAGGAAATTTGGAGATTAGCCAAATTAATGGCTAGTGACATCCTAATAGTCTTTAATAATATGAGACAACTAATCTTAATAAATTAAGATAAGATCTATCAGTTCTAGTAGAATCAAAATTTGTAGAATGAAACCTAAACCTATCAGTAGTCTATATTCACATTCAATTCCTACTGTCACTAGGTTATCTAACATAAAGTCCATTCAATGTTCTACAGCATTAAAGAACAAATTAAATAAGACGTTCATATAAAGTCACGAAGTCATCATGTAAACAGTCACACAATTCTAAATTCATATATAGATAAAACACACACTATCAAAATGTGAACCCCGGATATTTTGTTCATCCTGCCCCCGATCGGGCATTACTATATGGCCTTTTATTTCGATGTAGAGGGCCAACTCTCTCGCCGTGCATCCACCAACACCATGCACTAGTCACCCAGATGATCATAAGGGGTTTCCCGTCTTTCACGGTGGAGCTCTACCGCCCAACTTGCTTTACTATGGGGACTTTAACTCCCCGGGACAGGGTTGCTAGGCCAATCCCTACTCGAGGGCACCTCCTATTGGTTTTACCACAACCCTTGCCCGTGACCCCTAACCTACTTAACTTCGGCTGTACGCGCAGGGTGGTTCACGGCCCTTGCACGCACGGGGTCCCTACCCTCTAACCAGGTAGATTCTCATATAACATCTTTTAACATATACACTAAAGTTACAAAAAGTCTATTTAATGCTTAATAATTTCCAACAAATTACCCCTGGTCCCGTACTGCTCTCGCAACCCATGCGACATAATAAATCAATAAAGTAAGACACTCATCCCAGTGACCCGTGTGCTAGGGTTGCCATACTACTCTCAGGAGGGTGGGCCCCGATAATTATTAATTATTCAATTTATTGTTTAATTTAAGGAAATCCTAATTACGGTGTCCATACAATCAAAAGCTAGCAATCATTATTATTATTTTATTAATATTTTAAGCATGCGTCACCGGACTCGCGACTCCGCATGCAAGGCGGGGTCCACTTGACCACATGCGACGATGCCCGGCGGGACCCGCATGCAGTGTCATGGACACCTACCCTTAGTCATTCTCATTTCCCACTATTAAAGACCACGCAAGGGTAGTAGATGTCACCTGGCTGTCGATCACACAAGACTCCTGCTAGTTGCCTCTGATCCGTCTCCGCTGAATCACCATAATCATGGTCTGATAACAAACACAGATCTATATCACAACTCTATCAATTAAAACAAAAGAATCTACGATGAGGGTTCTATGCCAAGGATAGTCGGGCACCCTTGATAGGGGACCAACATTGAGTCGATAGCACGCAAATCTGTGCGACTGAAGAACTCGAACCTAAATAACACTAGGTAAATTAAGTAATTAGAAGCTAAACCTATCATTGAATCGGGCTCGAAGAACCCTATCCGTTGGTTCCAGTTTCGCTGGAATCCAACTTCGGTCGGATGATTCGGGTCGAACCACTTAGAACCAATAAAACCGGTCACATGGCTAGGTTACTAGGGTAGAAGGGGTTCTAGAGTTATCTTCTAGGTTTAATAGGTAGGACTCAATGTTCTGAGCATGATGCCATTGGTTTCGTCCGAATCCGAGTTCGGACGATAAAACGACGGTCAAACCACGATACCACGATAAGATCAGGTCTAAGGATAAAAAGGATATTAAACAGTATAATTACTATGATAAACTATATCCAACAGGTAGGAATTTCCGAGCCGGTCGAAATGGCGCTAGTTTCGTCCAATTCCGAGTTCGGACGGAGAAATGGCAGTCGAACCAAAATTGACTGGTTCACGGGTCTGGTTCAGGTGAACCAGACCGGTTCACTGTGTGGGTCGGGTCAGGTCTGCTGGGTCGGGTCGGGTCTACAGTGCAATGTCGGGTCGGGTCTGGGGTTAAATAGGTCGGGTCTGGGGTTAAGTAATTAACCTGGAAATTACTGATTTACCCCCCCCCCCCCCAACTCCTTCTTCTCCACGAGACCGAGACCAGCGCCGGGCTGGTTCCTGCGCGCCGACGGCCAACGGGAGGGGCGGCCTGGAGCGCCGGCGAGCGCTTGGCCGGCCTCTCCCGCACCACCCCCACAGAGGAGGCGCGGTGGGAGGCAGCCAGAGCGGCCGTCGGAGCCCGAGAGCTCGGCCGGAGGGGGGTTCACAAGGGGTTGGTCGGAGGTCGGTGGTCGCCGGGGAGGGGCTCGGTGCAGCGGCGGTGTCCGCACGTGCGGGCCGCGGCAAGGGAGGAGGAAGGGGGTCGCAGGGTTGGGTCACGGAGGAGAATGGGAGGAAGAGGGTGGCTGATCTGCGGGGTGTCGGTGCGCTCGCCGGTGCTCCGGCGAGGGGCTGGTGGGGTGCTCCGATCTTCCTCGATCTCTTCTCCTTCCCTTTCTCTGTCTTTTTCTCTCTCTCTCTCCCGTTCTCTCTCTCTCCCTCTCGTTCTCTCTCTCTTCCTCTCGTTCTCTCTTTATTTCTCTCCCTCTCTCTTGGTTCATAGATAAAGGGGGGATGTTGTTATGGTTGTGGTAAGAAGGGCTGGGGGATAGGGTCGGTTAAGACCTTCCTAATGAGGGGGAGGGGATAAAGGTATGGAAGATATGGGTTTATCATCCCAAAATCTTACCCGATCATTCTCATCCGAATTTTGAATTTTAAACCACTGGGGAGGGAGGTCAATAGAGCTTAAACTATGCTAGGAGACCGGGAGGCAGGCTCCAGGGCTGGTCGGGCTCAGTCCCGAGCCCTGAACCGGGCTCGGTTGGAATCAGGGTGCGATTCGTCCATCAATCGGGTTGAAAAGAATAATAAGTCGTAACTATCAAACCGGAAGTCAGAATAGGACCCGAGAGGATTCGTTGGAAAGGTCTCGTCAACGCGAACACGTTAGTGCTTAGTACATAATTTTCGGACTTCTAGATCTCCCAAAAAGAAGGAAAGACTCCAAAACTTAAAATAGCAATAACTATTCACCCGGGTGTCGCATCGACCCTAACTCAGGCTCATTGGAAGGTTCTCTCAGAGCCTCATCTAACGTATCCTGTTTTGTTACGATCTGATCACCCGATCTTTTGTGGAAAACAAAACGGCTACAACTATCGACCAATTATCGCGTTTTTAGGGTTTATCTGCCGGGCTGTGGAAACTGGCTGCGTATACACCTGATCGTTGCACGGAACGCACCATCGTGACATGCTCGAAGTTACGGAGAATGTGAACGTAAAACATCCCATAGGTTTACGATCCATTTATTTGGAAAAAGCCCAAAGAAAATATCTGGCTGTAAAAAGACGAAACTAGCCATGAAGGATTTCTATTATTCTCAAATCTAACACCACAGGTGTTACATCTTACCTGACTTGAGTGATGACCTATGAAATCTTACCTGATGGAGAGTTGATGACTGGTGATGATCAATGTGTCTAGGGCTGGTGGATCTTATATGCTATTGTACATGGAATTTTGGTTTATCTGCTACAGTAGCCTACTTTAGTCAAATGGTGGTAGCATGGTTGATTCTATGAAATAGAGTGTATATCGATATTATGCAAGCAACAAGTTTAGCATTGCTCTATGGTGTGATCAATGTCCACCATTAGGGTTGTTTGGCACTCCTTAGTTGTCAGTGCTCGGAAGATGTTTCATAAGTAGTAAAACTTGGTAATTACACATTTTCTTCTACTTATGACCTACCTAAGGGATTTTTTTCAAAAAGTGGTATGAGACGCCTCATGAGGAAATTCACCTAACAAGACATAAACTAGAAATGAGTTCTCTCATGAAGTGGAATGGGATGCAACATGAGGGAATTGCCGATTAAAGTATGGAACATATAAACAATAGTTACTAGACATAGTACAATAGATCACTTAATACAAATTGTGGTAGTTGTAGTCCTTAGTAAGATTTGATATACTAGCTCCATATCTTATATACATTGTGTAATATCCGCCCCAAACACACAAGATATTATCCGCTTTGCTTGTGCCCGCACGAGAACTTCCCAGGGTGGACACCCATCCAGGGGCGTAGGTAGAAATTTTTTTTGGACTGGGCTGAAACTAAACTAATTTTTTTAACAATGAAGTATTTACTATATACAGTAAAAAAATACTGCGCAAAATTTTTTAAGTGAACATCAACGATATGAGTATAATAAGTTAATGAGATATTAGGCTCGAAAGATCTTAAGGCAATAAAATGTTATGCATAATTGTATTTGAAAAAATGGATTCCTTTAATTATTCCTTCATGTGTTCACTTTCTGTTTCCCCTAATTTAGCAATTAAAATGATGAGTTGCCGAAGGTTTCATACAAAAACTTCCATTTTACTTGGGGATTCTCTCCGAGCAGCACTGACGCCGTCGAGCAACACCACTAGGCACCAAGTCCACCAAGTCGTCGTCGGCTGCCCCTCCTCGCTTTGGTGGTCCGGCCTCCACATCTGTTGCGCCTCCTCTTTGCCACCACACACACACACACAAAGAGAGAGAGCGAGCGAGAGAGAGAGAGAGAGATTCGTTAAGGATTTTTGATGTGGCCTCTCGACAAAAAGACAAGGGGCACCACCGCTACTGTGTGTTTTTTCTTTTTCTTTTTGGTTATTTTGACTTTGTCCCCCAAATTCTACCTTGAATTAGACTTTATCCCCCATATTTTCATTAATTAGACTTTACCCCCAAAACTAACTGTTCCGTCAGCCCACCATCTAAGAGAATTAGAGAAAGGGTGGGCTTACGGAAAAGAAATAAAGTTTTTGGGGGTGAGCTGACGAAACAGTTAGTTTTGGGGGGTAAAGTCTAATTAATGAAATATGGGGTGTAAAGTCTAATTAAAGGCAAAATTTTTGGGGCAAAGTCAAAATAACCCTTTTTTTTTCGGTGGGCTGTGGACTGGGCCTGACTGGCTGTGAGCGGAGGAGGGCTGTACTGAGCTGGGGTTACAAGAGCTTTCTCAAAACTCGGCCGGGCTATAGCCCGGCCGAGCCAACTCATGGATCCGCCCATGCACCCATCCTAGTACTACTCTTGCCAGAGCACGCTTAACAATGAAATTTTTCCGTAACGGTGCACGGTTTGAAAACGCGTCTTCTATATTTGGGAGGAAAAATTATATAAGTAGCTCAACATCTCCTTCTCTCCAGGCGATGTGGGGCTAACTCATGGCCTTGTACACCTCACCTCACCTCATCCATCTTGGCATACTAGCCTCAGGTGTCTTGGCTCTTGGTCGTCACAATCCACCCCCCTTAGGGCTACACGTCCTCGTGTAGGGTTAGACCCCCCATCCCGAGGAGAACCGGCTCTGATACCATTTTGTAACATCCGCCCCAAACACACAAGATATTATCCGCTTTGCCTATGCCCGCACGAGAACTTCCCATGATGGTCACCCATCCTAGTACTACTCTCGCCAGAGCACGCTTAACTACGAAATTCTTACGAATTCCGTAACGGTGTATGGTTTTAAAACGCTTCTTCTATATTTGGGAGGGGAAATTATATAAGTAGCTCAGGATCTCCTTCTCTCCAGGCGATGTGGGGCTAACTCATGGCCTTGTACACCTCACCTCATCCATCTTGGCATCCCAGCCTCAGAGTGTCATGGCTCTTGGCTCTTGGTCGTCACACATTGTGTTTGTTCTTATGTATAATTTGCTTCATAGTAGAACCACTAGATTGTATCTAAATATTTAAATATATTTATCTCATCTTGTTATAATGCCTAGATCGTTCTCGTAACTCGCATGCTAGTTCTCGCACTGACCTAGAATTCTTTTCTCCGTGTTAGTCCTCTCGAGGTCTAATATTTGCAGGTAATAGCTTAGAGGATTATGGCTAGAAATTTTAGGATTCGATCCTCTTCAGTTAGGCGTGGAGAGCTCGGTTCGTTGCTTTTGTTTAAAAGGACTGTAATGATGAGTTAACTTTTGTAATTGGAATAAGATTATTTAGTTTTTCTTTGTCTTCTTAGTAGTCAATCTGCTCTGATGCTACCATATTAGGAAGGCCTCGATCTGCTCAAGGCCCTCCCTTATAACCAAAGTAAAATCAAGAATAAATAGAAATTAATGAGCAGGTTGACATCCGTTGAGCAGACTGGACTTGAGCTATGTGATTTCTTCACTCTCCACCCTTTCGCCTCTGCTTCCCTTATGAGGACAAGACCAACACCGGGTAACTGGGTGTTTCAGTACAATCAGTCCTTGTGGTAGCCCCTTTTAAGGACAAGCAGCTCTTCCATGCAAGCTCCAAGCAAAACCGCGGGTCGCTGGTTGGTACGAGCAAGGTAGAGTGAATGAAGCTTTCTCAAAAAAATAAAAAACCTTCCCCACCTCGCACCTTGGTTTTTTTTTTTTTTTTTGTACGTTATGACCAAAAAATATGGGGTATGACACCACACCTCCCCCACGACCTGCCGGACACCCCGATCACCCCCATGTCGATCCCTTAGCCACCACGGCCCCCTTTCGGCGACCCCAGCCTGCGTCGTCCTTGCTAGTGGTGTAGGGAGGTCGGCCGACCACCCTGGCCGATGGCCAAGGCCAGAGCGTCGCCCCCCCTGAGCCACTAGGGTTTCGACACCCTCGCCTCCATCGCACGTACTCTTTGTGAGGAAGAAGATAAGGGGAATACGTATACTCTCATATTTATCCCTCGATAGAGCCACCCCAATATTTATTAAATAAACTCTTTCAACCGATTACTACCATATAATTCTATTGAGGGCACACCCTTTTCACTTAAATTAAATCTATACCCGATCTGACTCAATTAGATCCAGACCTTGACTCGGTCAGGATTATACCTTGACCCAACCTGAACCAAACCACGTCTAGTCAAAAAATTCTGAACCGGACCAAAGCCCATTGTGAGCGATGGGCGATGAGCGATGGGCGAGCGAGCAAATGGGGGGCGACGAGCGAGTGAGCAGTGTGCGATTGAGCAAGCAGACGAGCGAATGAATGAGCGATGACCGACAGAGAGCAATGGGTGACAGCGAGCGGCGTTCGAGTGAGTGGCGTACAATCGAGCGAGCAGACGAGCGAACGAACGAGCGATGAGCGACGGACGATCAAGCAATGAACAAGTGAACAAGTGGTGGCCGAGTGAGTGAGTAGTCGACGAATGGGCGAACAAATGGTGGCTGAGCGAGCAAGAAGGTGACGGGCACGCGAGCGAGCAACGGGCAACTACGAGCGAGCAATCTAACGTTGGGCGAGCAAGCGAGCAGCAGGTGAAAGACGAACTGTCGAGTGAGCGAGCAAGCGGTGGGCGGGCGAACAAACAGGTGACAGACGATGGGCGAACACGCGTGCGCAAGAGAGCAAGTGACGAATTTTGTTTGTGCCAATCGGCCAAGCAAGCTAGCAAGCAACTGTCGAGTGAGCGAGCGAGCGAGCGTGCGGCAGGCGATGATCAAATTTTATCTGTGGCGACAGGCGAGCAAGCGACCGGCGAGAGAATTTAATTAGTATTTTATCAATTAAGGATATATTGAATCGGTTCACCAATCACTACCCAGTCAAATATAGACAAATTGCATCCTTTAGGCTTCAGACCAATATACTCTACTGCAGTCTAACAAGGTAATAAATTTAAAAATCATGAACGGAGCAAATATTTTTGGGAAATTTTATTCAGACCCCAAAAATCTGTAATTAGCCTCCATTTTCAACAAACTTGAACATAGCCGGCCCGTTTTCTTTTATCATACCCCATTTTCTATCCCCAAAATACCCTTACATTGGTACCTCATCTTGAATACACCCCAGTTAAATGGCCCATCCCACCTTGACTATACCCAAATTAAACACCCCCCTCTTGAATATACCCTAATTATACATCCTCTTGAACACACCCCACTCTTAAATACATCCGCCAAGGGTGCTGACTTCTCTTCTTTCTCCATTTGTAGAGGGGTTTTAAGTTGGTATGTGGGGTACAAGATAAGGGTATAATAGGTATTTAAAAACTCTGAAAAAGTTATTAACAAACGAATGGTAGATGGGGGGTAATTGCAGATTTTTGGGGTATGAATAAACTTTTCCATATTTTTTGAGGGACTTAGTAATAACTCCCTGACAAAGGTATAAACTTGCAATATGCCCTCCTATAAGTTATGTATTGTAATAGTTCCCTCCCAAAATCCTGCAAAACCAAATAGAAAAAAATGATAATTGCGTCCAGCCGAAGTTCATTAAATTTACATTTCCTACCATCAACTTAGAACATACCATTTTTTGCATGAAAATCAATTGAAATCACTCCAGGAAGTCTATTTAAAACCATAAAATAATTTTTTTCTGTATATTTTCATCAAAAAAAAAAATATTCTGTCAACCGACCAAATAGTTACTCTTTTTTACCTAATTGTTACTCTTTAAATGCGAGATAGAATCGACTTGGTTTCACATAGCTAAATACATTTTTTGTCACAAAGATAATCATATATATATATATATATATATATATTGTGGCCAGATGAACAAAAATACCGCTACAATCAGTCGACAATTAATATATTTTACCATATCAAATTGTTACTCTTTGCTAATAGATTGTTACCTTTTACCAATTGTTACTTTTTTGCTAAGATTGCTACACTTTTTACGTATGGCTAAAATTGTCAGCTAAAAAATTTGTTATTACATGTACATCTGTGTGGCAGAAGAAGCCCACATTAGCCAAAACTAACAGATTTTTGCTCTTCAACGATTATTACTCTTTTGCTACGATCGTTACATTTTATCCGTAGGGGTAAAATTATCATTTAAAAATTTTAGGTATTACATGTGCGTGAAAGAAGGGGCTTGTGTTAGCCAAAGTCCAACTACAAATAAATTGACATTTGAATTTATCACGTAAATGTCCAAAGTGGAATTCGTAGAGAAGCGAGCTTGGGGGGGGTGGGGGGGGGGGGGGGGTTGCACCGCTCTCGTGCCGTACTCGGACACCGGTCGACCTCTCATGCGCCGTCAATGCGGAGATAACACGAAGGAGAACCACCGGAGACCGTCAGTTCGTGTCGAGATTCGTCGATTTCACGTTGGCGAACTCCGTAGTCCGAGACGAACTCCGGCCATAGAGTCCATGCATGCGGTGGTGGGGCTATAGCTAGCCATGTGACCGCGCGGGATAGCCCGGGTGGCTCGGGTTTGGATTATGGCCGTCTTGTTGCCGACCGAGTAAGTCCGATGCCATGCAGGAAGGTTCGTAAGGGTTCAATACGGGTAAAATTATTGTTTAAATTTTTTTATTATTATATATGCACAGGAGAAGGAGATCGCGTTAGCCAAAGTTCAACTACATACCAAGGGCTTAACGTAAAGTTCAAATTTTACATATCCTTAACGTAAAACGAAATTTTTTTTAAGGAGCTAATATTAATAGCCAAATTTTGTTGCCCATAATTAATGGCATCCATTAATTTTTCTTCCGAAGGAAACGGAATCTTGAAGCAAATCTAAGCTAATTAAAAAATGCATCCTCACCTGTTTTGGAAGTTAGCCACAATATCTTAATTACTATTCTCATGATACTCTTAACTTTTTCATGATACTCAGGGATCTCCTTTGATTCACTCGTTGATGTGTGTCCTCCCACTTACGGAATATGCTATTTGAACATATACGGGGACACACTTGGGGACATACTAGGGAGGTGGGGGAGAGCATTTTAGTTTGCAACCTGATTGATTTGCTGCACTTGCTTACAGGCCAATCGGGGTCTGCCACGTCGTCATATGCTACACTTTGCTGCCCTCATTAGATGATGTGGCAGACCCGATGTGCCGTACGGGTCAGTCGGATGGCAAAAATTTGGGTGGGATTGGCTCCTGATGAACTCAGTTGTTGGGTGCAACTCAGGTCGGATTGGTTCGGATTTGAACCAAGCCAGAACCGAACGGAGCTAGTTCGGTTCGGCCATATTAAAATTCAAATTGGGCATGACCTGAGCAAAGTGACCCACACAAAAGTCAAGTTAGGTTGGGTCCAGTTGGTAGTTGTTCTAAAAAAAATAATAGCCATTGACTATTTACTAAAAAGATAATGATCGATCATATTGGGTTTTAGGTGTTAGCCACACGCTGAATTTTCTTCTATATGGGCTAATGAATATATATTAGATTCTCGAGTTGGATCAGGTCTATCCTATCCCCAACCCAGATCCGACCCCAATTTAGTTGGTCCACAAAAATTAGAACCGAACTAATTCTTTTGGTCAAAATACCCGAACCAGCCCAACCCATTTAGGCCTGGTTGGGTCAGTTCTCGGCTTTCCGCCCAAATTGCACCCCTACTAGTTGTCCAAGGGTTTGTCTCCATGCATATTCAAATAGCAATGCTCCTCACTTATTTTCTTGTTCCTATCTTGCACAACTTCCAATTATAACAGACTACCTGCACTCTATTGCGTGCGTGTGTGTGTTTTAGAGAGAGAGAAAGAAGAGAGAGAGAGAGAGAGAGAGAGAGAGAGAGAGAGAGAGAGTGAGTTAAGGTAATATGGTTACGTTGGTGCAAGATGATATACATGCACGTGCGCAATATGGCCCTTTGTCTCTTCACTCATACTTAAATCCGGTCTTCAACAGAGGCTGGACTCCGGCCATGAGTAATTCATTGATGCCGAGAGAGAGAGAGAGAGAGAGAGAGAGAGAGAGAGAGACAGAGAGAGAGAGAGAGAGAGAGAGAGAGAGAGAGAGAGAGAGGTGATGTTTTTAGGATGATTTCCTGAGATAAAAAGGTCCGATATTTCTCTGAATATATAGATAATTGATGTGTTATGTTCTGGGATTTATGATACATTTCCAATTGATTTCATATTTTGTTCGATAGAGGAAGGTGATCAAGATGGGGAAGAAGAAGGGAAAAAAGAGTCTGATATCCAAGGCCCTACGGTCCTGCCGCTACTTCGGTAGCGGCGGGAGCAACCGTAGAGCCGAGAAGCAGCCGGCAGTGCCTGCGGGTTGCTTCTCGGTGTATGTGGGCCCAGAGAGAGAGCGGTTCGCGGTCCGAGCGGAGCACGCGAACCACCCGCTCTTTCGGGCGCTCCTCAAACAGGCGGAGCTCGAGTACGGGTACTCGAGCGACCGCCGGCTCGAGCTGCCCTGCGACGTCGACTGCTTCAACCGGGTCATAGGGGAGGTGGAGGAGGAGGATCGGAAGGCGGCTGCCGCGACTTCTCCGCTGTGCGGCCTCATGAGATCCCCCCCGCCATATGATCTCCTCACCCCTTCAAAAGGAATAGGGAGGGGCCGATAATAAACTTCGAAGCCCTTCCTCCCTTAAAACCCATTACTAATCTCTCTCTCTCTCTCTCTCTCTCTCTCTCTCTCTCTCTCTCTCTCTCTCTCTCTCTCTCTCTCTCTCTCTCTCTCTCTCTCTCTCTCTCATATGGATCCCTGATGAGTTGTAAGCCAAAAAACTAGTAGGTTTTTAGTTTTCTCAATCTGCGTGTCGACATGATCATTTGATTTCATCACAAACTTAATTAAGCATGTGATGTTAGTTGGTTGTATCAAGCAATGAAATAATCAACTCAATAAAATTATTTTTCTTTCTCTTCTGACTTTTATCTTTAAGGCCGAGTCTATTCTTTTGTTTTCTAAAGTGAAAAAACAAAGGAAACAATTTATGCAGAAGTTTGATCCTACTGAATTTTTATTGCTCTTTTACCGAGAGATATGAAGGGAAGAAATCAAACATAGTGAAAATCTAATAGATTTTCATAAGCATGAAAATAAAAATAGATTTACACTATGGAACAACAAGGTCATGACAAAAAAGAAATAAAAAAATAAAGCAGACCGAAGAAACTCTAGTCTCCTTTGATTATCTTCTATAGAAGAATAAATAGAAAATAAAAGAATTCCAGTTGGTGTGATCTGGTATCACAACACAACAAAAAAGATTCAAAATTTCTAAAACTTTTTTGTCATTTTGTGAAACTATAAACCCAACCCTAATCTTAAAATCTAAACCCTAAACCTATAACCTAAAACCTAATCCTAAATTCTAAACTCTAAACCTAACCATAACCCTAATTCTAAAATCGGCCCTAACCCTAATCCTAAATTTCAAACCCAAATTCTAATTATATATCCTAAATACTAAACCCTAACCAAATTCCTAGCCATTATTGTAGCTGCTACAGTAATTTCACTGTAGCATTAGCAGCTATAGTAAAATCATTGTAGCAACTATAGTTAGAGCTACATGAAATCATATACATAATCCTAATCTTAAACCATAATTTCTAAATCCAAATCCTTTATTCGTAAACCCTAAATCCTAACAAATAATATAAGATCACACCAAGTAGATCTCATTTGAGGAAAAGGGGCTAGGTTCCTATGGCAGTGTCGTAGGGACTACCATATGAGTCATATGACATATGGTGAATTAATGACACTAGAACATTTAGAATGTGTTGGGATTTTTTTAGGATGATCACCTTATTTAGATAGAATGTCCACAAGAAAAAATATAGGGGGACTTAGTGAACCGTCCATGACAAGAGATCAATTTAGCCTAAAGAACAAACAAATATTGTGGACAAAAAATACCCTCCACAAAGTTTTAAACTTTCACTTGAATGCCATTGCTTTCGTTTATTGAACTTCCGCTACTAGAGCCTCTTGCCACTGCTGCTCGCAACCGCCGAACCAAACCTAAACCTAAGATTTGCAGGCCATGGGATGAACCCTAAACCTAGGAATCCTAAACCTAACCAAACCTAACTAAACCCATCTGCCCTCTGTTCCTTCTCGTCTCCACCACCCGCCGCAACATCTGCTCGTGCTTGAGAAAGATGGGAGGAGAGCAAGTGAGAGCATTTCAGGTTTCTAGAAAAAAAAAATCAAAAATTAAACCTTAGGCTAAAGGGATCTTACGGGTGATGTTCACCGAAACGATCTATTGTCAGGGACCGCTCACACGTTATCCCAAAAAAACAACACATTCTAAAACTTCCAAGGGCATCAAATGCTAGAAGCTTTACCAACCATCCATTTTAACCGTTAAATTGAAAGCATATTTGATGTCCTTATAAGTTTCAGAATATTTTGATTTTTTGTAGATGCTCTATGTAAGGTATGGTCATTATCATTATAAAAAAGTTAGCATATTCTAAGCACCATGTGTCGCAAAATGACTATATGGCATATTCCCTACGACATTGTTTCCTTAGCCAGGCCCTCGGGACCTTAGAGAGACAGGTCAAAGAGGGTCCCCTCTCCAAAGAGAGAGATTGATAGTTTTACTAATAATAAACCACATTATATATATATATATATATATATATATATATATATATATATATATATATATATATATATATATATATATATATATATATATATATATATATATATATGGGTCAGGATCGGATGACCCAGCAAATAACCCAGCACCCTTTCATGTACCTAGAGGTTTTAAAATGAGCTGATTTTTTGTAGGCATGTTGTCTATGGTATGTTGATCATCCTCACAAAAAATCAGCCTATTCTAAAACCTCTAGGTGCATCAAATGCGCTCTTCAAATCAACGGTTAAAATTGACAATCGAAAACCGTTGATTTGAAGAGCGCATTTGATGTATCAAGAGGTTTTAGAATGGGCTGATTTTTTGTGAGGATGGTCAACATACTATAGACAACATGTCTACAAAAAAATAAGCACATTCTAAAAGCTCTAGGTGCATCAAAGGGTGCTGGGTTATTGCTGGGTTAAAATTTGCTGGGTCAGCCGATCCCGAGCCATATATATATATATATATATATATATATATATATATATATATATATAGGGAAATGAGTTCCTATGACATGTCATAGGGAGTACCCTATGACATATGGTGAGTTAGTAACCCTAGAATATTTAGAATGTTCTCAATTTTTATGAGGATGATCACCCTATCTTAGATAGGACCCTCGCAAAAAATCGACTCATTCTAAAACTTCTAGAGGCATCAAATATGATTTTCAATTTAACGGTTAAAATGGATGGCCGATAAAGCTTCTAACATTTGATGCCCCAACAAGTTTTAGAATGCTTTGATTTTTTGTAGACATTCTATCTAAGGTAAGGTGATCACCCTCAAAAAAATTCAGCACATTCTAAACATTCTAGCATTACTAATTAACCATATGTCATAGGGTACTCCCTATGACATGTCATAGTAACCCAGCCCTCATATATATATATATATATATATATATATATATATATATATATATATATATATATATATATATATATATAGGGTCAGGATCGGATGACCCATCAAAATTTTGACCCATTAATAACCCAGCACCCTTTGAGGCACCTAGAGGTTTTAGAATGGGCTGATTTTTTGTAGACGTGTTGTCTATGATATATTGATCATCCTCACAAAAAATCAACCCATTCTAAAACCTCTAGGTGCATCAAAGGGTGCTCTTCAAATCAACGGTTAAAATTGATAGTAAAAAACCTTTGATTTGAATTGCGCATTTAATGCACCTAGAGGTTTTAGAATGTGCTGATTTTTTGTGAGGATGATCAACATACCATAGACAACATCCCTACAAAAAATCAGCCCATTCTATAACCTCTAAGTACCACAAAGGGTGCTGGGTTATTAATGGGTCAAAATTTGCTGGGTCATCCGATCCTGACCCATATATATATATATATATATATATATATATATATATATATATATATATATATATATATATATATATATATATATATATATATATATATATATATATATATATATATATATATATATATATATATATATATATATATATATATATATATATATATATATATATATATTAGCAAATACAGATTATTTTCCTAACAGATTCTCAATTATTAAATGGTCTACTGTGGCATGAGTGCCCCCACATCTTAGGGGTTACAAATGAACCAAGCTGTTAGTGAGCGAGTCGCAAACATGCTCGATACAGCCCATTTGAGTTTGTTCTTGTTCGGTTACTAGTCAAGCCAAGCCCAAGCCTAGAGTTTAGGCTTATGTAATAAACAAGCTAAGCTCAATTAAACCAAAGCATCTTAGGGCTCATTAGTAGGCTCATGAATAATAGGCTAATAAATGGATTGAATAGACATAACACATATAGTCCTTGCTTTTGACTGATTTTGGAATTCAGGAACCACTTCGACAAGGTACCGTTCAAGCACTAATTGAGCAAAGCCTAGCCTGAAGTTTAGGCTCGTTTAATAAGCGATCCAAGCTCAAGCAGACCAAAACTCAGCTCAGCTTGATTATTAAACAAGCCAAGCCCAAGCCCAAGCCCAAAATTTAGACTAATTTAATAAACAACCTCGAACAGTCCAAAGCTCGGCTCGTTTGTTTGCAGCCTGCCCGCATCATACCGTATAAGCCCGCTATACTTCTAAATGAAATGAAACTATGTTATTCTTGTTAATAAAATACATATGAATAATTCACAAAAAAAAACATGCAATCAACATAGATCACTCTATACCCATCGACGAAAAAAAAAACCAGCACATTCCTCTACTCAGACCATGAAGTCAATCGCCAGAGCTAAATAAAAGGAAAATCACCATGTACAGAAATTAATTCGACGAGAAGCACAATGAGTCCATACACTATTTAACATTACAAATTAACAAAATCCAACATAAATGAAACCATCTACGGGAGGAAAGAGGGTATTGTACATGGAGTGCTTGGTTTCAGATAATCATTGGTAACCCTAACAGCGGTCAGCGGGCACCTCTATCGAATGGTTAACCACCCTACTCATCGACAGTTCACCTCGCGGCGGATAAATACTAACTACTCCCCGGTGCTATCCCCGTCCGACTCATCCTTTGCTGCTTCTCCCCCCTCGGCATCCTCCGGATCATCTTCATCTTCCTCGCCATCCTCATCGTCCGTCATACTGTTTATGGCATCCTCGATTAAGTTCTTCACCTCCACCTTTCTATCCATCATATCCGTCTTGAAGTGAGCCCCTGCCAGCAATAAACAATTCCTTAATATGCAATACTCACACAAAAAAAAGGAGCTAGAGAATAATAAGATCAAAGAGAGTCATGTTTGCAATGTACCTAATTGCTTGAGAATATCAGCCAAAGTCACCTGTATCACAAGCATGTCTTTGGTACTTGAGAATTACATCAAGGAAAGCACATTGCAACTTTACTGAGTTGGACGCTACTTACGGTATTGAAGTCCACTTCTTTCAATATATTGCTGACTACAGAACGCAACTCCTCCGTGCTGGGTCCAACTCTGGCATCCCCACCAGCCTTGCCTTTTCCTAGTATCACGACAGGCAATTCTATGGTGAGAAGTACGGCATTGCTAGAAGAGACGATTCCGATTCCAAGGGATTGATTCTGAATTTTGTAGTAAATAACAGGCTATTGCCTTTGATAGTTATCTTAATAGAATGATAATACTAAAAGATACAGAGATTTCTCAAAATAATAAAAATACTAAACGATAGCGGCTCATGATAGATAAGCAAGCACTGATGCTCCATTTAAATCAGCATGCAACCTTCTATTGATCAACATAATATGTTGGCAAATGTAAATAGAATTCCTATCGAACAAATAAATTTGATACACTGAGAAAGGTTCAATCACAAAAGCCCTTTGTTATTCTCTTTCGCAAGCAGTGGAGCACCGATGGAGCTTACTTGATGAGAAGGCTCCAAAAATTATCAAGGGGAAATTTTCCAATCGCAGTTTAACCGATTACTGATAGGATTAGGATCAGACTCGATTGAGTCTTACGACTACATCTTCTTCTTCTATTTTAATTTTTAGATTCTTTTTTTTATATATTTTTTTTATTTTGCTCCTTGCTTGCATGAAACTTAACCAAGAAGGTAGGTTGGTGCAGGAGCTACTAGGGTGCATGTGGATACAATGAGATCAGTGAAGATATTTTAAATATTATTGCAAACACAAATAAATATTTAAATCCTAGTTTCAATAAGGTGTGTAATAAATACCAAGCAAACACCCTGCAAGCCCACAGAGGGACCAGAAAAGGATCCAAGTCAAGGGCGATCGATCGTAAGGATGGGACTTTTGAATAGATTAGGAATTTTCGATTATCAATGTGGGAACCTTTAGTCTACTTAAAGGATTTGAAACAATTAATCAAGGCTCAATGAATTAATTCAAGGGATGCAAGTTCATGTAATATTGATTCCTATAATCAAGCAACAATCCTAAAGGCAATCAAATAGCTCCCCCAGGAAGGGAGAAGATAGCATGTCTTCCCAGGAAGGCCCGCTGAAAATAGCCCTGCCAGGAAGGCCTACTGAAGCATGTGAGCTCACGAAAAAATATCATGAATTCAATGAAAGCCCAAAAGGTAATCTCTACCAATTAATTTCAGCAGTAACATAAGTGCAGAATTTAATATTCTAACAACTAACTTGACCTCCAATAAAAGCAAGCAAATTTAATTACCCAAATATTCCACAAACTATAATTATAGCCCAGTAGTCAATAAATTTCAGATCAGTTTTTATACTAAAACAATGCAGAAATCAGCAAAGAGAAAAAAAAAAAAAAAAAAAAAGGCGGCACAAGCATAAGATAAATCTCCAAATTGATGGATCTCCTTTCGAGACCAAAGATCCAGGTGATAATCAAAGACATCTCTATGGCATTCTTCCAAACAAGGCATAGGTGTAGACCTAAAGTACGAATTCCTCTTTGGTCTCGTTAACTTTTTCATCAACGTTGGTCTTCAAGTGACATCCTACGCATCTTTTCTAATGAAGGTGTAAGTGTTTGCTTGGATGACGGGGACACCACCGGCCCACATCGATCCAACTCGGTCGACCCGATGTTATACGGGTATACTCACGCGGGAGGACAACCATCTGATGGGGTTATGGTTTGGAGACGCATGAGGCATGTTAGGCCAGCTTTACTGGGCCCCCATCTGGCTATGCATTTATTCTATTAGACTTTATTTTGCATTTTCGAATTAATTAATGCCATGTTTTCGTCTTTTTTGGGGCCTTTGGTCATTAGGGTTTACAAGACGCTCTTTATAAACTCTATTGTAACATTCATTTTCTTTTATTGAATGAATGAATAAAGAAAAACTTATGAGCGAAGACGTCATTTTTTAGGGGAAAGACCTTGGACTTCGGCCAAGATCTATGTTACGTGTGTGTTTGCTTGTAATTCTCGACGACGATGACGACAACGTCGTAACCCGCAAGTTGTCGAACCACTCACATCGTCAGTTGGTTCTACCCGCACCGTCCGCCGATCATTTACCCCGTTCGGTCGGTTTGCATGTCGTCAGCCCTGCCCGTCCAATGAACCGTCGACCCTATCAGTCCAGTCCCACGTGACATTGGCCCTTCCAACAAGCCACTGCCCATTCATGGCCCACCCCTCTCGAACTCGCAAGGCGTCGAGGCCCTCTCCGCGTGGATCTTCGACGGCTTTGGTGTGTTCGTGATTTTCAAAATATTTTGTGGAGTCACGAATCGTCTCTGAAATCCTTTAACAACGTAACCATCAGGTTTGATCTTTCTGATCACATTATTTGCAACATAAGCCCCTTTTGAAAGCATATTGCCATAGATCTAAATTTTTCTAATAAAATTTATGATCACTGCTTGGTTTTGTTTAGAACCAAAAACAATGCATGAGCCTATGACTATTGATTATTTTGATTTGAGCCTAATTAATTGGTTGAAACCCTCTTTAGGGTATTAGATCCAACCCTGATTGTCCGACTGCCCTGGGCCCCGATAGTTCAACTCCAAAACAATCAAGCCTTTTCATCCTTTAGTAAGGGCCAACCTTACTGCATGCACTCGTCTTTTCCATCATACGGGTCATCTTCTGGTTTTCTTATTGCACTGAGAACTATCGTTGAACTTTAATTCAATATTATTAAATTGATAGTCTAATTAATCTTCTGAAATCACCAATTGCACAAGTGTACCGCATCATTTTTGGTATCAAAGGTTCAAGTTGGGTTTAGGCCCTTTAGGGAGTCTGCATCTGTTTGTTTGATCATAATCATGCATCCTCACACATCTCTTGCATCATCTAGTATAGGGTTTTTGTTGCATGTGAACTACAAGTGTCTGCTTGAATACCCATCAACCATTGGTACCCCAGACCAGACACTTATCCTAGAATCCCTAATCGCCATTAACAACCATCTGATTGAGATGAAGAATAGATAGCGAGAACAAAGTACCGATACTCGAGCACAAGTTAACAATAAGGGGCTTCACTATGGAGAACAACCGTCTCTTAGAGGCAGCCCAACAGGAAAATCACCAACGAGATAACGATGAGGGGCTTCACTATGGAGATCAAAGAAGATGCCGAGATCAAGAAAGGCCTATGGGAAATAAACCCCCACCCCCACCTTGGCGAGAAGAGTGGCATAACTATCACGATCACGACGAAAGCGCTTTGAGGGGAGTTAAGGTCAAAGCACCTAGCTTTAATGGATCTGTCGATTCCAAGATTTCCATTGATTGGGTAGCAAGCATGGAGCATTACTACAATTGGTACAAAATGAGCAAAAACCGCAGAGTACGGTTCGCTCACGAATGCGTTCCTTGACATCCAATTTTGAGAAAAGAGGTTAAGATCTCCCCTAAGAATGGGTTTCCATCATGAATGGGTTTCGAATGGTTTTCTTGACCTAGGGTTTGAGGAAGAATATGAAGGCCCAAATTGGTACATTGAAAGCTGGTTGGGGCAGACTGACAATCAAACCCGCTTGAGCGACATAATAATACTGAATGCGGTGTATGTGTGTGTGTGTATCTTGGGTGGGCGGGGAGGGGCAGATGGGTGGGTGGATAGGGGAGGGCGGCTGTTAGGTAAATGTCTAATTAGTATGCAAGCGTCTCTAGCAGTATGCAAAGGTATTGTTGGAGCTGTTACACACCCAGGGTCCCATGATGCACATAAGTTATCTTTCCTCAACATGATGCACACTTGCTTGCAATGGTCCAAATGTTGCTCCTTAGTTTTGCTATGCATAAGTATGCCTTCGAAGTATTTGACCAAAAAATTTCCCATGAAAGGTTGTAATATTGGGTCATTACTCGCCTGAAAGTATTTGGATCATTCGAAAACCCGAAAGGCATGACCATCCATTCGTCTTCAATGTTGTGTTCCATTCAACTCCAGGTCGTATCCTAATCTGATGGTAGTCATTCTTTAGATCAATCTAGAAAAAAAATCGTAGCTCCAGCCACCATGTTCAATGGACATGTCGTCCAACGTAAGGATAGTAAACTGATACTTCAACGTGATTCGATCGCACGGCTATCCACGCACATTATCCAAGATCCGTCTTTTTAGACGTTAATAGTGCAGGAACGGCACATGAACTGAGGCTTTCCTTAATAAAGCTCTTTCACAACAGCTCATCGATAATGAAGAAATTTGAAAAAAGTTGCTCCCCGTATAAGGTCTATGGGGCATGTTGTATCCAGGTTGACTTCTTTAGTAAGAAGAGCGAAATAGTCAACTCTTTATTTGCCTCTTTTCAAACTCATTAGGGATTATGATTTTAAGTCCTTTCTTTTTTGTTCCCATTGTTCGAAATTTGAATTGATGGTCTGTCTAGTTAGGAGGAGTTGGTGAGGTTGGAGTTATAACCAATGCATTTGGAAATGCACAAGTCAACAAAACTATAATTACAAAAACATGGGTTGTACTTGTAAAACAGGTGTTTGTTGTGATAAGAGGTTATGGGAGATGGTGGCGACGAAATCCAACAACAACAACGAGCGATGGCCGTAGGCAGTGGACAACAGCCAGTGGCGACCGGTGGTCGACGATAGGCGATGGCGATGGCCGACAAAGACTAGCGGTGGTGGGGGTCAACGATGGTGGCATGGGTGGCGATGGCAATGGCGGGGGCAGGAAGTGGTGACATTAGCGGTGGCCGACGGTCGACGTGCGGTGGCACGGGTCAATCGTGTAGATTTACAGTTTTTTCTTGTATTTTCTAACTCCTAAAATCTTAAGAAATGGTGCAGTTGGAACTCCACGGTGAGTTACAACTACACAGAGTTTGTTTGGTTGTTGTAGGACTTGCAACACACGGGTTGCAACTCCTCCCAACCAAACTATGGGGTTTGGCCTAAATGTAGAAGTTGTAACATGCGGATTGAAACTCCTCCTAACCAAACAGGCCATGAAGAGGGTTTGGGTTTGAGTTGAAGAGAATTGAGTGTGATCCTCTTACCCACGAAAATAAGGAGGCCTGAATTGGATCGATCGTAAATCGTAACATCTCCATCATATAACCAAGGCCCACTCAAAATAATATAATCTACATCCATCAAAATGACATCACACCATATCTTGTCCTTGGGAGAATTGAATTTGGACAAGACGCTTCTCTTGAATTGCAATGGATGGAGCATCAACCCAAGAACCTTGTCAAGGTTTTGGTGCAGGATAAGCTTCAAACCTATGCGGGTGACTATGGATAGGGTATCACATTGATGATACTCATGATGTCAATGATTACCTTACAACTCTTCTCACCAAACTTGACGAAGGTATGAAAAATTGTGTTCCTCACCAATCAGCCTCAATCTTGGGTTGAGTTAAAGCACACCTAACCACACCCAAACGTGATACATCCTCGTGCTTGATCTGAGATGGGATGATCGAGGGACTCTAACCTTTCTTTTAGCTCCTCAATCTCCACGATAACTTTCAGTTTTCAGCATCTCTATTATCCATCAATTATTTGAAAGTATATCATGAGGGTACAAAACTATATATCGTCAATTTATGATGAAAGAGTATGTGTTGACCCGACCATCGTGACGAGTGTGTTCAGTGTAGTCAAGGCGTTAAGGCGGACTCAAGGCACTCAACCTTACTGGTGCCTGAGATGAGAGGCGAGAGGCGAAGCGAGCAGCTGATTGAAATAAGGCGTGCATAAAAACTATACACACACACACACTAAAATGACTAGTTGAAACAAGTTCGCATAATTATATACCATGTGCCATCAATCATCAACAAAACTCATCATCATCAAGTTCTATAATCTATATCATCCTCATCTTAAAACTATAAAATCTAAATAATATAGATTGGGATCTAGGCCTGGATGTCTGTAACTCTGTTAGAAAGATGAAAAAAATGTGAATTGAAGATGTGAAGTAAACATATAAAGAATTATGACCCTATAGGATTTAATCAAAATCTAAATTAAAAAACTGAGATAAAAGAGTTTTCATGGGCAACATTATACTCACTTCGTGACCGACGCTGAAAGCGGCCCCAAAGTTTAAACCCAAACCTGCCCGGTCGTCACGAGTTCTTTTTTATCTTGCTCAATCGCTTGGAAGATTTGAATCCACAAGGCACAGGATTCTATGAGGTTATAAACTCATAGGATCAGATAGGTTAAAGCTAAAATTAAATCACAATGGTTTGTTACACCAAGCCCGACTAATGAATCACACTAGGTCTCAGATGTCATGCAAAAGGACGACTGTGATTCAATTTGGCTTCAACCTAAACCGTCAATTAAATGAGGCGGGCGCCTCGCGCCTCGATCGCCTCAGGGTGTAAGGTGGGCGCCTCAAGCCGACTTATATACCTGCTCTCGCCTCAATCCAGGCGAGACGCCCTTGCCTCGCCTCAGGCGAGCGCCTCGGCTCGCCTTAACTACACTGAGTGTGTTTATCATACTATCATAGTAGTCCTAAATAAAGCTCAACACTCAAGACAGGCAACGCCTGGAACACATGGTGTCCTGATAAGCATCGCCCACAGAGAAGCTCCTAGTGCTAAATCGAGCACTTATGAGTTATGTTAAGTACTCAGATTCCATCTAAATCCAACCCACTCGTCCTGGGTGCAACAAAGGAACTGTAGGAAGCTCCAAGTGCTCAACCATAGCTTGTGCAACATAGTTGATATGACATTCACTGTCTACAAAAAGAGGGCATCACTTTCCTTTAACTCTACAAATCATGTAGAACATTGTATTGACTGTAGTCCTCTTCCATGAAGCCTCTTCAGTTATTTCAACCTTTGAAGTTTGCTTTCTCAACTCATCTACAAGGACCTCTTACATTTTAGGAATGCCCATGGGTCCCTGTGGGGTACTCTCAACTGACGGAGTATGAGTCGCAAGGGAAAACTCGTGTCGGGCCCAACAACCTCGAAGAACAAGGCTCTAAACTCTTCCTCGTCGTAATCACTAGTACCCTCCTCCGATTTGGGATCGTACACCTCCTCAAAATCTCCTTGTTTATCTACCACCAAACTCTTCCTTATGTCTTTGGTAGGGCATTGATTTGCAAAGTACCCATAGACATGAGGCCCATGACACCTATAACACTTAGTTCTCACCTTGGAAGGATCCTCAACCACCCCCTTGCCTTTGCGTCGCTTGAAGTGGTAAAGGTGATCACCAGTCGATCACCCGTTTCTAGGTTTTTCTTTGAGATCTCTCATCTCCCGATAAAAGAAGAAGAAACATGGCGTCTCCCGTTCCAGTACTGAGGTTAAGCCTCGCCCCATGGCTAACACCTCAATTGAGATATCTGATTTTAACGTCTTTTCAAAACTTGGCGTCGAGTCTACTTCTCTTACTCCTCTTCACTGACACAATCGATGTGCTATCCAGATAGCTAGCAAACCAATGTTTCAGGAGCAACCAAAGCACATCTAAATCGACTATCACTTTGTTCATCACTATTATCTTTATGGCATCATCTACCTACCTTATGTGCCTTCATATCCCTAGCTTGCAAACTCTAAAGCACGAACACGTCCCATGGGGCCCCGTATCCGGGTCGGACACGCATGTGCCGTGTCCTACATGACCTCAGGAGCTTGTCACGGGCGGACACAAGAGGGGAGGATGAGGAGAGGAAAAGGGAAAAAAAACTGTAGGTCAAACATCGTCGGCACACCACACAAGCCTCTCTCTCTCTCTCTCTGGTCAAACATCGTCGGCACACCACACAAGCCTCTCTCTCTCTCTCTCTCTCTCTCTCTCTCTCTCTCTCTCTCTCCCCCCCCATCACCAAACACCGAAACCCTAACTCGATCCTCCCCTTTCTCTCCTCTCGGTGTTATATAATGACGGGTAAGTTACACTTTGTCCCCCTAAATTTTAGCTAAAAACACTTAGCCCCCCTATAGTTGTTTTTTTTTGTTCCAAATCACACCCTAAAGTTTGAAATGTTAGCACAATACCCCCCCCCCCTCTTTCAACTATTTCATTTCCTAATTTGGTGTTTTTTTATCTGTTGAAAATTGAATTGAAGGGGGAAAATGTATTTTTTTAACTACAAGGAGGTTAAGTCTTAGGCAGTGGGAATAATTTTTTTAACTACATTAATTCGCCACAGATCCTCTACCGCTTATAATTGAAAAAATACTGAAAATTTACTAAAAATTAGAAAATCAATAGAAAAAAATTTCGTATCCTCGTCGTGTCTGTGTCCTACTTTTTTGAGATTTGTCGTGTTGCCGTGTCCGTATCCGTGCTTCCTTGCTTGCAAATCTATATACCAAGTCACATAAGCTTCTCCACTTCCGGTAGGCAAACTATTGTTTTGTGATCAAACATGAGTTTGAGGTGAGTATTAGAGATGGTACATATTTGTATATACATTGTATAGGTTTGGGGTGTTATGCTCACTATGTTAGTGACGCATGTTCTTCTCCTTGAACATATACCTTGGCCTAATTGTCCTAATGAGTGTGAGGTTTATTTGCTCCAAGTTGTTTCATGTTTCAAAACTATTGTACGATTTATGTAAATAGTGAAAATAGTGTGAACTTTGTGAACAGGTAAGGAGATTAGGATAGATAAGTTCAAGGGACAAATAGATTAACTCAATATATGTTGATGCCAAAAATTAATAGAGGACATTTTGTGACTCAGCCCAAAAACAATATATACATATATAAAAGAAAACATTTAAATGTCCGTAAAAGATTCAACATATCTAAGTTAAAAGGAAACATATACTAGGATCTAAGGTAGCAAACAAATATTTGCCACATAAAATGCCACAAGAATATTCACACTTTCATTAATTTAAGGGACCTCGACATTTTGTAAAATGAAAAGGTCAACATAACCTGATTAGCATACAAAATGTTGATCAACATTATATCATAAGGCAATTTCCTCGTCCCTAACTTATAACCATCAAACGAATAGAATTAAAAATTAAAGTTTCTTCTTACATAAGAAAACAATGAATTTTCATATGTGCTTCAACAATTGGTTGCAAAGAAAACGCAGTACAACACAAAAATACACTAAATTTTTTGAAAGGATAAATCGATATCCCTTACCTTGTTCCTTGGTTGACACCTTTGACACAGACTTGGCAGCTTGTTTCTTGCCCGTCGTATTGACCTTAGTTACTGGATTATCATTACTCTGGCCTTTCTTTTTATTCTCCTTTTTGGGTTTGAAGGATGACGGTGGGCCAGAATCACTGCCATCAACAGTTCTCTTCCTACTTTTAGAGGTTTTGAGATCGCCCTTATTGACTGGTGAAACTTTCTCCTTCGTACTAGTCTTTGAACGCTTACTAGTCTGCCCCTTGGAAGAATCTCTTTTGCTTGGTACATCTTTGGCATCTGAATAAGCCTTTTCCAAAGCAGGTTTCAAAGGTCCTTTATCAGACTTTGCTGGAGAGCCTTTTTTGACAGGTGATGCCTTTTCCTTTATTCTGAGCCCAGCAGCCTTCTTCTGCTTCTCATCGGATCCTTTTTTGCTTGCCATAGGCTCCTCTGGTTCATCCTCCTCTTCTTTCTCACTTTTAACATCGTCACTTTCCTCCTCTGTGCCACCGTTATCTTTTTCAGCATTTGATGTGTCTTCATTATCATTAGAACCACCATCATCTACATCTTCCTCGGATGAACCATGCTCCTCTTCATCTTCTTTCTCGGCTAGACCACTCTCGTCGTCTTCTTCTTTCTTGGCTTTAGAAGATCGTCCCTTTTTTTCTTTAATATCCAGACTGCTTTTGCGTTTCTGGAACATCAACAAAGTGTTTCCAAACTCAATAATTACTTAAAATTCTGGAAGAGAAACAAATAGTCCAAAGGTATCATAGAGACCATCAAGGAAAATGGTAAGAAAATGCATAGCAAGCTTTAAATGCTGAGAAAAGGATATAGGTCATAAACAGATTATCAAGTGTATGAATACATGCACAGCATTTAAAATTTTAAACAATGATCTGGTATCCATGCATAGTGATGGAACAAATTTTTCGCACTGCTCGACAGATGACAAAATTCAATTTCTGTAGTATCGTAACGAAGTTCAAATTCTGTAGTATTATAAGCAAATAATAAAATAGCAACTCTCGAATTTTGGCCGCTCTCGATTAAGATGCTTCAGAACGTCCATGAAACTGAATCATTTTAAAGTAGTAGTCAGAATATGATACACTGAATCCCTAGCTTTCCAAACGATCAATTCTATTTAATCTTTTAGCGTGCTAGGAATTCCTGCAAGTAATTATACGCTAATTGTCTATGCTTAATATTTCTACTTGAGATAATTGAAATTGACACTTGAATTAGTTTAAACCTATACTTGTCTTTGCTAAATTAATTTGCTTGTTGAACTATCACCTTGCATTAGAGGTATTGCAAGCAATTCCAGTACCACACAGGCACACAGCCTTAGTAGCCGGCTACACGATGTCACTAGATGGGTCAGAGAATCTAGTATCAATTAACCTAAACGCATGTATTCTCAAGCTCAAGATCTAACATAGTCGGAGCACTACTAGCAACACAACCAGTTTGAGACAAAACACTCTCCAACAATAATAGGAGCAAATTCCCTCAAGCTTAAAAGCATATTTTCTCCAGCTTAAGATCGAACATAAAAGGAGCACTACTAGCGAACAATAAGAATGAATGTAACTGACCATGGATAACAACTCATCTATTCAGGAGCATCAAATGAGGACACGAGAGATGATAATGGATGTAACTCACAAAGGATCAAAGTTCAACTCTTCTTACCAACAAACATGGATAGAAAATAAAGAAAACAAACAAATGGTAAAAACAAATTCAAGTTGTCTTGGCTTATTGTTTACATTGATCAATAATGTTAGCATTTTTTATTATGTCTTTGCTCTCATCTCTTAGTAAAACCGTCCACTAAAAACATGATGCAGTCCAATAACCTAAAATCAAAAAGACATCTCATCTCAAGTAGTAACTAATAACACGATATAAATAAAAATGTTATGCGGCTTATGCCAAAAACTCCGACTGTAAAATAATATGTGAAATTTGTAGAATAGCAAACAATAAGCATACAAAAACCTTTTTTTCGCTTTTCGAAGAAGCTTCTCCAGTTGCAGTTTGACTAATCCCTTTAGTCCTTCTCTTGCGTTTTCCCTTCTGCGATAATAGTTAAAAATATATGGCATCAACTACTACATGTTGTTGTTGGGTTAAATTATATGGTCAAAAGTTCTTTCCAAGTAATTCAGCAAAGGCATATCAACATCAGTAGAAGCAAAAACCTTCTGTTTCTCAGCAAGTACAACATCTCTTGTAGAATGTGGAGACTCCAAAAATTGTAGTAATTTTTCTGTGATTTCTTCCTGAAAGTACAAATGTACAATGCAGTTTGACAAATGTACTCTTTCATATTATAAAAGAAATGAACACTTGAGTATGATGATTAGAAGCAACCAACCTTCTTGGTTGTGGTTCGTACAGTTTGGATGTCAAGTAGCACACAGAAATCCAGCAATTTGTCTTTGATACACTTATCAAGCTTTTCCTTTATTCTTCCCCTCTGTTTTTCCTGCAAAAAAGGAAAGACTTGGCAAATAAACAATCTCCTGCAATAAATAACAATGCCCTTTTAAGGACTTCGTATTGCCACTGGTTTCAATAAGGCTCATTCCACCAATCAGCAAACAATGTTATGAGAGAGAGAGAGAGAGAAAGCATGCACATGGCAAGTTTCTCATACACAACAATTCAATTGCTATCCACTTCACTACCGGTCGGGCATTTATTCTAAATTTCTATATATTTTTAATGAAAAGATTGATCTTGCAATGGATAGTACCTCATTCCCAGCCCAAACAAAACCAGAGAACTGGGCAATATTTCTCTTCAGATTATATGCCTGTAAAAAAATCAATTGTCAAAACCACCAAGGGGTAAAAAACAATAGTACACACGTGTGCAGGATAATTTAAAAAGAATAAAAGCTTAGAAATTGGAGCTTTACATTTGATTTTTTTCCAAAAAGAATTGTATGAAGAACTTGCAGATTCTCATCGGTCTTCCTTTTTGACAACTTGAAAAACACTGGAACACTTGGCAAGATTAGAAGAAACCAAACAGTAACTTTGATACATAGTAAATGTATAACCAATTTACAGAAAGCAATTATCCCCGACAAAACAAGAACCCATGCATTGTGCCACATTGAATGAATAGGGACCTTCATACTTTGTTTAACAAAAAACTGGGGATAAAGACAGTAATTATTGTCAAAAGTAAGAGCAAAATAATTCATCATACCACTCCTTTTCAAGTCTTGACAAATGAACATTCCTAGCATCTTAGGGAAGTAAATAAATAAACCATCAGCAATAAGGGGATTTTTCCAGAGAAGTAAAACAACAGCATCCTTTAATATGGATACTTTTCTAGTCTTCTCTGTTTATTGAAGTTAAGAAATTTAAATTGCTAGAGCAAGATTATTCATTTATGTGATTCGGAGGCTCTATACATCATTTAACGCCACTCACTTTCTACCCTCAACATTAAATGTTTAGTATCCCTGTAATACTCAAATCAGTTATTACTAAAGTTTCTTTCAACAAAGAGAAAAGACATGGTCTCAATTCTCAATGTCATCTTTGTCAAAAGGGTAATATAGCTTAGCAAGATTTGATTATATGGGTTCACACTTTGCAGTTAGGGTAGGTGATATTGAAAGAATGAGATATAACATCACAATTTAGGTTGAAATCACGAGACTTAAGGCTTTGGATGTGGCTTAAAGAATCAAGATAACTTACAATTTGATCTCAAGTAACAGGGAAAGGATTAGATTATCAAGTTGAATTTGTGGAAAAATACATATGAAATATTATTTTAAGTTTGATTATTAGTTTAGCCAAAGGAAAGAAAGAGGAATGATGACAACTGCAAAGTCAATATAATTAAAAGGATAAGCAGAAAAGCAACCACTACAATTTATATCATTGTTATATAGACCTTTGTATTATTCAAAAGAAGACAAAGAAAAAAGAAGGGTAAAAGACTGAAGAAGAAAAGGGAATTGTTGTTCATATCAGATGCCATAAGAAAGAGAAGAAAAATAGTCATAAAATAAGAAAAGGAAATAGTTGTGAAATCAATAGCAAGCACAAAAAATGAGCTTCAATTCAGTTATCAAAAACTTTTGATATTAGAGAGGACAATGTTGTATGGAAGCCACCTAGGTACCTTGGATGAGTCATAACCTAAGAGGAACCACTTATAAAGGTTCCATTAGAGAAAACACTTTATATAATCAATAAGAACTAGCAATAACTCCAAGTTTGGCAAACGTAATAATCATGATTTAGAAAGTACCATGTGATAATTCATGTAACAATAACTAATTGCTAGATACCATTATCAATTATTATGCAGTTAGCTAAGTTCTCTTTATTCTTTATAGTGTATCAACCCCATCTTTTGTATTACTCCAATTACATGAAGAAAAAGAGAGAGAAGGGGAAGGGCGAGAACAAATGAAAAAGAAGGGTGAGTAAATCTTCCTAACATCAATGTAGACCAATAAAACATAGTCTAACAGATAATATTGCTGCCTTCCAACTTATAAAGAAATGTGTAACCTGTGAGCTTTTTTAGCAAATTTAATTTTATTCCTTTATTACTAACTATATTTACATGTTATATATGTTGCAATTAAAATTTGAAGATTCTTGCCCATTTTGCTGAAATTTTGCTATTCCATATGCATTTTGTTGGATTTAGCTGAAATTTCGGCCAAAAGCATAGGGCCCATCAAAACCAAGTGGGTTTGAAATTAAATTTCGTGATTACAAGTGTATTTCGAATTAAACCAACTCATGATTCCAAAAAACATGTGGGTTGGTTACGATGGGTTTGAGGCTTTATATACACTCATATTTCGACCGAAACAAGCTTGATTTCACCTGAAACTGTCAGATCTACTGGATTCACTGGATCTCACCGTCTGATTCGCCGAAAGAATTAAATTTAAAAATTAAAAAAATATATATCAAAATATTAGTTTGTACCATTTGGAAATTTTTTCACCATTCCAATCGAAATTTCAAATTTAGTATGAACCGAAACCAGACACAAAATCAAAATTAAAAACCATGTCAACCGCATACTGATTGTGCACCACACAACAAACTATGTGACCATGCAGTCCTTCAAAAGTTACTTTTTTTATTATCGGATTTAGGGCTAGAAATGGGTTGGGACTAGCCTGATGCCCATCGTGTCGGGCCTTATTTGGGCCCATTTTGGGAGGAGTTAGCTTGGACCTTGGGCCAGGTTGAGCTCAAATATTCAAGCCCGACTATATTGTGGGCCTGGCATGGACAATTGTTAACCCGACCCAAAGCCCAAACAGAAACCTATATTATTTTATTTTTATTTTTTGTATACAACAAAACTAAAGTTTTACACATCTACTTTACAAATATTAATTTCTTAGACTTTAAGAGCATTACTTAACGTATCTCTTTTTAATACATATCATAATCAACGTTATTTTTCCTTTTTATCGTGTGATCAAGAGAAGGGGAAAAAAAAGATTTAGGCATATATAGGGCTACAAGTTCAGGCTTTATTTGGGTCGGGCTTGGGCTTCATAAATAGTTTTTGGGTCAGGTTTAAGCCAAGTCAGAAATATTTGATTTGGGCTTGGGCCGGGTTTGGGCACACATTCATAAGTTTGGGTCGGGCCCAAGCTTGCGATGGCCCGACCCGAGTTTGGCCAATTTACAACCCTAGTCAGGTTACAATAATATTTTTTTCCCTACTTCCCTCAAAACCCCTTTACAACGGCCATACCTCCTATTTTATCTCAAATCTCTTTGGACTCTCTTTCAATAGTTCCAAAGCTCTCTCCAACTTCAAATTCTCTTCAAGCCCTCTAAAGAGTAAACTCTTTTCAAGCTCCCAATTTTATAGATACGGTGAGCTTGAGTTAAATATGATACTCACGGAATAATTGTAGTAGTTGTGGTGACGGATCAAGTTCCACCAGTCATGTGGGACAAGAAAGAATAAAGTGGTAGTGGGATGGTGATATTACGAAGGTAAAAGAAAATACACTGTCAGCCTTGGTAGACATGGAAGAAGTGCTCATGAGATGGATGACAAGGAGATAGGAGAGGAGCAATACATAGAAGCAAGGTTTGAGAATTCGTTTTTGGTCTCAGTTTAGGAAAAAACGAACATGTTCAAGTTTAGATTCGAGTTCAGGTTTGGCATGTTTGTTTGACATAAAAAAGAAAAAAAATAATAAAAGAAATAACATATTAGGGCATGATTTGGATTCAGATCTGAATCATTAAATTCAGAACCATGACTTGCAATGTAAATCATGAAATAACCACTAAATATAATTTATGATTAAAACTTATATAACAATGATATAAACCAAATCTGAATTAGACTTGACATGGGGTTCGGTGGTTCAAATCAACTAAAATCCGAACAAGCACAGTTTCGAATACGGCTACAACTTGGGTGGGTTCAACCCGACCCATCTCTACCCTAACTTGCCTATGGGTTGGGTGTGGGGTCATTTATTGAGATCAGGTTGTTCGATTGGAAAAAGTTAACCTCAACTAAATTTGGGTTAGGCTTGGGAAAAGTGTTGGGCAATCTGACCCAACCTGAATTCGATCTGAGTATAACGTGTCACCCTGTATGCCCCTATGAATCTTGTTCCTAGACCTCTATTGATCACAATCCCAATACAATGAACTACAAATCGTCTGATGGTGGAGGTAAAAGATAATTTATTGGTGACTATTAAGAATAACTAAATTCTTTCTTTTGTATTTTAATCTCTAAAATTGAAAACTTTCGACAACTAATAGCATAACCATTACCTGATTCCACCGAATCCGACAAGATCCACCAACTTGAGCTAACCCGAACTCATTGTTGTCAAGGCGCGGGCCTAGACTAAGCGCACTAGGCGCTCGGAGACAGATAGGCCCCAGTGCGCCTAGGCGAATAGCACTAAGCAACGGCCTAGACGTGACTAAACTAGGCGCGCGCCTAGTTTTAGGCATTGATATTTTTTTTTAAGTAAAACCCAAAACCCGCGCCCATCTTCTTTGTTCATTTTGTTGTTTATACTATGTGTTCATTGTGTTGCATACATTTGATGAAAATATGCTCAATTTTATGTTAGCAAGTGTTTGTATTCTATATGTTCCTTTTGTTATTTACTTGTTTATACCAAGTTTTAAAATCACGGTATCAGTCGGCCTCGAACCGGTATGTATCGACCAGTACGTACCGGTACCAATCAATACGGACCGATACCGGTTGAGGGAAAAACCCAAAAAAAAAAATTAACATGTCGGTCCGATCAATACCGACCTGAACCGGCCGATACGTACCGGTACCAGCCGGTACAGGCCAGGTATCGAGATCGGATGCAGTACCGGTCTCAAACCAGCCAAAACCAATACGTACCGGTATCAGCCGAGATTTAAAACCCTGGTTTATACTATATATGTGTCATTGTGTTGCATGCATTTGAATAGAATATGCTCAATTTCATGTTAGTAAGGTGATATATTGCTATCTATTACATATATACCTGCAACTCTGCAAGTATAGATTATACATATATACCCGTGCCTGGAGGATGTCTATGCACATAAGGTCACACCTATACACATAAGGCCACGCTTAGGCGCGCCTATGCTCCTAGGCTCCTTCCGGGCGTCTAGCCTCGCCTTGACAACTATGCCCGAGCTTAACCTGAACTTGGAAAATTTATTCTTGAGTTGTGGTCAAGTTGGGCAGTGCGGGGATTGAAGGTTCTACCATTCTGGTTGAGCTTGGGTTAACCTCTCTAACAAGACCTAACTCACTCTCAAGTTGCAGTTCTATGTTCAAATGAACCCACAAACCCTGCATAGAAAAACGAGATGACTCACATCTCAAAAAAAAAAAAAAGACTAACTTAAATGATGACAATTAGATGTAGTTCTAACAATAGTAATAATGGAAAATCCCCCGATAGGATATAAAAAAAAATTTGTTGATTTCTGGTTTTATTTTTGGCTAAATGTGTATTTCGATTGAAATTCATTTTATCTTTTAATTCAAAAATTAGTGTGGCTCACCTTTTGTTTCATTACTTCTGCATGTACATTTGTATTTAAGTTATTTTATACTTTATGCACATCATTTTCAATAAAATAAATGAAACGTTTTTACGATCATTTTGCATAAATTTACTGTGACTTTTTTTATATTTATAATTATTTTAATTCTTTTATTTTTAGAAGAGGTAAAAAATGCATTTCAACTATATTGCTCAAAATCTTTATTTTTCCAAAATAGATAGATAAACTCTTTTAATAATTTAAATTTACCACTTGACAAGGGCGATATTCATATTGTGGTTTCAAAGGGAAGACTCACGATGTAGCTAATTATCTATCGACAACTTCTTCATAAAGATAGTCCTCGGAATCATCTCCAATCTTTGCCTCACCTTTCTTTCCTCCCTCAAGAGGATACGAAACTTTCTTAACCTTTTTAGCGATCTCTAACAACACACAGTACTTTATAAATAAGGTTGATATGTTGATCCTCTCAAATAAACCTAGCTTTGAAAATTGAAATCATGAATAAGCCAAAAAAAATAACTATCATAAGCCTAAGATATTTTGTCAAATTTTCGGTATAAAAGTGGAAATATTGCACTTTCTATGCAATATTCGATAGCCCAACCACCCATCACCGATACCAAACCTCTTGAAGCACCAACGTTGTAGGTCGTCAGCAGTCTTGATGCAGGTAAGGAGGTCACAAGGGCTAGGTGAAGGACCGAGATGGCGTCGCCAAAAGGGTTAGCCTAGACGATGGCAAAGGAGGCAATCGATGGGTTATCGTCGACAGTGTTTTCAGAGGCGGGGGCGTAAGGCGGGACGATTTGCCTGATGTGGGGCGGGGCGTAAGCCCCAGGGCGTGGGGCGTAAGCCCCAAGAATTTTTTATTTTTTAATTTAAAAAATTTATAGAAATAAAACATATTATATAAATAGAAAAAATAGATTAAAAACAAACAAAATAAAAAATATTATGAACAAACAAAGCATTTAAGCGTACAAAATTGGTTGATAAATCACAAATATATACAAAATGACAATAAAAACGAACTTATCATTTTCTTTCAACATCATTTAAGATCTAATTCTAAATTTCTAACCAAAATTCAAACTATCTACGTTTATATTCCATAGATTTTATCATTCTATACATGATATATTACCAATTTAAAACAACTTTAGTTTCCAAAAATGTCATAATCGTTATCCAAGAGAGTAAGACGCATATAAAAGATCGCACGGTCGCAATCAAATCATTTTTTTTCAACTATGCAGACAAACTCCAGTGGGGCGTAAGCCCAGGCCATTGGGGCGTAAAAGGCGTACCCGGGCATTCGAGGCGTAAGCCCCAGTGGTTCGGGCGTAAGCCCAATAGGAAAAAAGCCCCAGATTGAGCCGCCCCGGGCGTTTTAGGACCGCCCCGCCCCGGGGCGAGCCCCGGGCGTACCCCGAGGCGAGTTCTTTAAAACACTGATCGTCGACACATAGAAAGAAGGATCAGCTAGGGTTTCACAAAGATAGAGGATTGGCTCTCTATGAGGGCTTCTTAACTTATAATCTTACATTCTTATACTCTTACCATTGACTTGTAATTAATAAGTCAATGGGGTTTGACAAAGATGGCGTGGCCAAAGGGGTTGGCCTGGACGGTGGCAAAGGAGCCAATCGACGGGTTATCGTCGACACATAGAAAAAATGATTGGCTATGGTTTGACAAAGATAGAGGATTGGCTCTTTATGAGAGCTTCTTAACTTATAACTTATAATCTTACATTCTTACACTTTTACCATTGACTTGTAATCAATAAGTCAAGGATATAATAGTAAATTTTCATAATATCTGAGTGAAAGTTTGGTGAAAACCATTGAAATTTTGTATTGTCCCATTGATACCAACATGAACCAATTTCTGGCCAGTCGACAACCCTGATCTTTTGGCAAAATATCGGAGAAATATTTTTTTGGGTCCATATTCCGTTGAAATATCAAAAGATCTGGGTAAATCTCGTTTCAGGGATTTAGTTTATGTTGATTTCATTTCGATCCCGCAGAATAATGAGATATTTTCCGATATTTTGCTATTTATCTTAGGATTGTGTTCCTTGCCTAGGTTAGAATATGTTACCGTTGTGATAATATCACAACATAAATTTTTTAAAACATTAAACTAAACGAACAGGGGTAAAAAAATTTTGAGAAAATGTTCAGTTCAGTCCATAGGAAGTTAAGGTATCCATCTAGATCTACTTTACGAATTGAAACCAAGAACTTTGTAACATAAAAAATGATGCACAACATCAAACAGGTCCAACAACCCTTCTACTTTCCTTATCGGTGATATTAACATACACATGTGTCGCACTGATATAACAGCTATCATAACATATTCTCCAGAATATAAACATATGTGAGACTGGTACTAGTGTACTTATTGTGGAGCACTACTAGTGAGATCTTGATCAATTATTGGCATGTGAATTAGCATGCTGAAGTGGGCACCATGTGCATGTACCATTTATATTGATTTAACTTTGAGATATTTGGTATGCATGATTATTAGGGAATAGGGATGTGAAAATAGCTAGCTTATTGATACACCCATCAATTGACCCAATCATCAATCAAAAAGAGAGGGGAAAAAAAGTAATTCATCAAACACAAAATTATATATCACACCCTCAGAGTACAAAATTAACATATGGTGACTAGAATATATTGGTTTTCCATAAGGGGGAATAAAATCAAAGAAAGTCAGAGATGTACCATTGGGGATATCCTTCAGCTTAGTTCCAGGACCCTACAATAAATGAAAATTCCAAATTTAGTACCAAGCCTAACTCAAAATTCGAACTTTCAAAGGACCAACTCAGGAAACCAAGCATCATGTCCCATTACCTGCTCGATGGACAGAACCTTCGACACGGAGACATTTCGCGGGGACAACTGGACTAACCTCTCGACAGTCTTCCTCTCCCTCGAAGGCCGCTCTACCGGCGTTGCCCTGTCCCTCGAAACCGATCGCCGCTTCCTCTCCTTCTTCTCTGTCCCTTCCTCCTTCGCCTCCCCTGGCGTTTTCCTCTTCCTCCCCCTCTTCCGCTTTTCCTCTACCTTATTCTCTCCGCCTCCGGCGGACTTCGCCTCCTTGCCCCCCTCTCCTCCGACGACCACCGCCGCTGAACCTCCTCGATCCTTGGCCCTGGGTTCTTCGTCGGGGGAACCCTCGTCGGAGCTCTTGTCCTCGTCTAGGGCTTCGGGGGTCGTGCGGTAAACCCTAGGTTCGGAGCCGGTCGCCTCCTCGCTCTCCTCTCCTTCGTCGGCCTCCTCCGCCGGCTCATCTCCTCGATCCATGGACTCCGGCTCTTCGCTGGGGGAACCGCCGTCGGGGCTCTGGGCCTCGTCTAGGGCTTCGGACGCCATGCGATAAACCCTAGATCCTGAGAGAGAGAAAACCCTAGAGGAGAGATCTGATAGAAAGAGGACTTTGCGGATTCCGAGCTGGGATTTAACGAGAGCGGGCTGGGGTTTGGCGGGTTTTGAAAATTCATGCCCAATGGGGGCGCGGGCTGTTTCCGTGTACGGATATCCCCTGCCGATTTTCCGGCCCGGAAAATACTGTCCAACTGGATAGCTTTATGGACTTTCCATTTACAGACTGACTTGTCCCGATCACAGCCGTATGTTGCAACCCGCCCCCAACAGGTGAAACGCACTCAGGGCCCATAGGCACGCAATGGGAAGCCGTGATCCCCGATCATCGGATGCCACCGGCCACCGCCATCCGTTTCTGTTCTAATGATTTCTCCGGACCGTCCGATAGAAGTTTGCCCCCCTGCAGTTTAGCTCAAAAACACTTAACCCCGCTATAGTAACAAAACTACATTTTGCCGCCTTCAATTCAGTTTTGCTCGGACGGAAATTACCAAATTAGGAAATTAAGTAGTTGACAAAAGGGGTATTGGGCTAACATTTCAAACTTTATGGTGCGATTTGAAACAAAATAAACTACATGGGGTTAAGTGCTTTTGACCTAAACTTCAGGGAGGTAAAACATAATTTACTCCCCCCCCTTTTTTTTTTTTTTGTAGTATCTCCTACCTTGGTTACTAATGAAACTTTAGGCTACACAAATGATCAAACCATGTGGCCGCTTCTCCACCGGAACAAGCTTGAAGGGAGCACCAACCCAAGAAGATCCTAAGATTCAAAATGTGCGACCGATCATCAATAGTAGAGATGGTGTCCCACCCGAAAATACTATTAAGACGGTCTGTTTTGCCAACTTGAGATGTGGCACGATCGCAATCGTTCATTACACCCATCTCCACCAATGGGCAGCGCTACATATGGGTGAGGAAAAATGACCCAACTCAAATATAAAAATTTATTAAATTTTTATCATAATTTTTTAGTTTTTATTGTTCGTTTGACTCCACTCCATTCATTAACCGAACCCTACTTCATGCCATCACGACTCACACGAGTCCGCAACCGATCTCCTCTTATTTGTTCTCTCTAATCTCTCACGTGTGGTGTCGGCTTACCCCCTCCAGTATCTCCTTTCCTTCTCTTTATGCGATGTCAAAGCAAGGACTGGGGCCTGCACCTCCTTCAATCCTTCCTCTTCTTGTGGTGACAGAGGGATGACAACAACCAGCCAAGATTGGGGTCTCGGACCTCGGTCTCCTCCTTAGCTCCTCCTTCCTCTCTTTCTCTTCCACGAATTGATGGAAAAGCGCAGGTCGTTCGATGCTAGCATGCCCCCCTCCAGGCCAGCAGACCCTCTTTCCTTCTCTAGCGGAGTCATGCCGTCGCGCGTCAAAGCAGGCTGCAGCCAAGCCAGCGGCCGCGCCTAACCCTCCTTTTATGGTGATAGAGGGAGGACAACAGTTCGTTGAATCAAGATCTCGGTCTCGTTCTTTAGCCAGCTCCTCATTTGACTCTTTTTCTCTTCCACAAACCGCAAATCACTGCAAGCAAATAGACTAAGAGAGAGAAGGAAACCTGGCGAGCCCATATCCTCCTCCTTACTTCCTTAGCTTAGACAGTCGTAAGTAGCTGCAACAATAGAAGTTTATACATTTGTATGCCTTTTTTAGGAGTAGGAAAAATTAGTATCAATGTACTAAATTTTATTTTTTATTTGTGAATTGAGAAATTTACATTATCTTTATCGAATTATCGAATATAAAAGATATATATCGATAAGAGCAAAAAAATAGCTTTTAATACAACGTTTGACCCCACACATACAAATTATTTGCGCCACCACTGCCTTCACCGCTCAACCATACCAAGCTTGAAGGGAGCATCAACCCAAGAAGATCCTAATATTCAAAATGTGCGACCAATCGTGAATAGTAAAATAGTTTCCACTCTAAAATACTATTATGCTGACTCGCTTTGCCAGCTTTATGTGGTACGATCATAGCCGTTCATTACGCCCATCTCCATGGCTCAACCACTTAGCCCAGTTGGCATTCAAACGGACTTAAATAATTTTGTTAGCCCACCTAATAGGTACGTCAACAAAACCCTCCGATATGAACCCTTGGACACCCTCGCAATTTGCATACTTAAACTTGAGTGCTGCCAAAAAGTGTATCCAAGGGTTCACATTGGAGGGTTTTGATGACCCCTGTCAGCATAGTTATTCTCCAAACGGCCCGTTGTGATCGAGTGTCATGTAAAGTAAGCAAACGAAAGTTGACAATGTAGCAATGATTTTTTTCACTATACAAATTCGACCATCAAAAAGATAAATGGTTATTCAGAATGAACAAAATAAACTACTACAACTTCAATTAGCATTATCAATCATAAACATCTTGGCGCAGCACCAAATTTAGAGTTGGAAATGGGTCAAGCCTAGGCCGGACTCAATCAAGCCCAAGTCCATGACTATATTTTTTTCTTTGGCCCAAGTCCGGACACATTTTGTACTGTGATTTAAAGGCAAGTTCCGAGCCCGTATCAATGATCCAGGACTGGGCCGGAGCTTAGCCCAAAAGTCTTCAACTATCATATATATGGCCGGATCATTATGCATGTGTTGAGTTTATCCCTAATATCTTTGGAGGGGAAGGCAGATTCCATCCCGGTATTATGTCATTTCTCAAATTTTGACTTGAAAAAACTTGTCCAGTTGTATAAAAGTAATTATTATTATTTAATTATAGATATATAAGTTTGCAGCGAGACTTTGGATATCCTACGTTTGTTTTGTCTGTGGAGCGGTCATTATGGCATCGGGGCAAGGATCGAACGAATGAGAAAGCCAGGCTTGCCTCCTTTCGTGCACCAGAGGCAGTGGAATCGTTTTGTGGTTGTATGATGTGGTTCTTGTCCTTAGCGTCTAACTGAGATGATCACATAAGAATCTAGGTTTAGCTTTTATGAAACTTGGATTTTTAGAGTGAAATTTGCAATATGTCTTTTTAGTTATCAGAATGAAAAATACATGATATGTTTTTTTCTCAATAATTTAGTTGATGTATTAAGTAGTTACGCATAATTAAATATCTAAAAAAAAAAAGTTTGGGAAAGCCGTTATTTTAAAATTTTCAGTAAAGCTGTATGTTTGTGGATTTCAAATGGAATGTTGAGCTACTTGTTTATGCAGAGGAAGAATTTTTATGTACGTTTTTTAGTCCCTGAATTCATTGTGAACAATTATCAAGACTTAAAATTATTTTCAAATTCAGTTTATAGAAATTCCTTCACAAAATTACTTCTCAATAACATTGTTATTTAATCATTGAAGAGGTTGAGGCTATTGCCCAGTGGTAAGCCAACCAATCTAATAGAAATTCCCAAGAAGTTCGTTAAAATAGTAATAACAAATTGAACGAATAGAATACAAAAACATGAAGAATTATTATTCAACTTGCATTTTTATGATATTAGCATTTAACTGCAACATAAACAAGAAGTGCATATACTCTAAATGAGTTCAATATCTAAGAGGCAAGGTATTAAGTTGTAGAATACCTTTGTATACTCACCTATATAAGTGTGACTGTGGGGCCGCAGACTATAAAAATTTAAAATTTTCTTCAAACATTCATGAAAACAAAGTACATCACAAGGCTATAATGTGAACTTCATTCAAAATCTAACTCGGTATCATTAGTATGATGCTAAAATAGTAATAACAAACTGAAAGAATGACTCATAAGAGTACTAAAATTTGGGGAATTATCATTTTCCTTTAGTCCATCATTATTATATTAGCACTTAATTGCAACATAAACAGGGAGTGTATGTGCTCTAAATGAGTTTAAAATCTAAGAGGTAAGGTATTGAGTTGTAGAATGCATTTGAAGACCCATCTATATAAATGCCTATGAGGCCACATACTATGAAATTTTGAAATTTTCTTTGAGCATTTACGAGAACAAGGTACATCGGAAGACCGTAATGTGAACTCCATTCAGAATCTGACTCAGTATCATTAGTGTGAGTCTGATTATCAAAATCTAGACATAAGAATTCAAATTCAAGGCATAGTTCACTTCGACATGTATGGGTTGTGATTGTCAGTATTAGAAGAAAGTTCAAGTTTGAAAGACACCTTCATTTGAAAAACATAGTAAGCCAGTAACCGGCATTTACTTTCTTCAGACTTAAAATTTTATCTATACTGTTATAAATTTTGAACGATATAAAAAATTTAAGTTTAATTACCAATTTGGAGGAAAGTCGAATGCTTTCTCTTCTTATGCTTTCCCTCTTTTCTACTTTTGGGGTAATATCTTTTTGTTTCCTTCTTTTTTGTAGATGAGGGACTCTCATCCTTGCTAGTATCAAAGGGTCGTATTTCAAGGGTTTCAGGTCGGGTTGTGTGAGAATTGCTAGAATACTTATATATGTCCCATTAGCTTAACGAGTCAAATTTTTTAGACTTAGACCCAAATCATTTTTTTTCTTTTCAATAGTAATCCAAATGACCCATTTAACCCGTTTGTTAAACGAGTCATTTCAGGTCGGGCAGGAGATTAGCGCAGCGGCAGACGGGGAAGGAGGTGTCAGTTACCACTTATCGGTACAGATAGGGAAGGGGGGCAACTACCGAGTTGCCGACGCAGTACCGCTTCTACCGAGAATCAGGCAATAGGCGGGAGCGGCGCAAACGGGGAAGGGGCAAAGGGGGCGCCGATCGGAGCTCGAGCAGGGTAGCAACCTGCACGTCACAAGTTGCAAATTGGGTTGGGGGGGGGGGGGGGACATTGGGTCTCTCTTCAAATATGTCTCAAGTGATGTTTTTTTTATTATATGTATACGGTGACACCCGTGTAAAAACTAATGACCTATGGAGTGAGTCACACGTGACAATGTGTGAGGCATATGTGAAACAGAACATGTTACACGTGACAATGTGACACGTTCAATAGTATACAATAATCTTTGGAATCTGTATTGGAAGTCCGAGGGCCTTGAAGTACACAACTTATGGGTCTAATTAATGGGTCGGATGTAATGAATTTCATATATTATACACGATCTGTTGTTTTTAATGGGTAAAAAAGGATTTCACGACCCATTAGCTAGTGGTGGTGTCAAAAATTAATCCGACCCAATAAAATGAGACCCGTTAGTGAGGGTTAATTGATATGTGTCGAATGTTGTCAAGTTTAATTCTTGCTATCTTTTAATCCCAAATTATTTTTGGGAAAAAAATCTGATAGATAAATAAGCTAAAGTTTCTCTATAATTCTACCTCACTTGTTTGAAATGAACAGGAGAAATGTCTTATATTGCTCTTGAGCCACACACATTGTGCACGCACGGCGTGAGCCTTGAACTTTAGGCCGATAATTAAACACACTCTGCATTTTACACGTGCTACATAAATTGCTACAACTAATCAATGGCTATCTATAGAGGGCCTTGACAACTTTTTTTTTTTGCACTTCGAACTTGAGAAATAAGTTTTATGCTGAGAGAGAACATGTGAATCATAAATTATAAATTGCAAAGAGTAATATTTTATCAACGAGTGCACGTTGAGATATGTCAAAAATGTTAATTGTATCTTGAAAGCTAGACAGCCATGAGAATTATACACCAAAGGAGTTATATATCGCTTTAACTTCAGTGTCGTGAACACGTCTTGAACTCACTCATACTATGATTGACTAGTGCATGTCTCTACCTATCGGCACTGTAGCGGCCCGTCTTTGACGACAACACATCTATCGGCACTGCAATGAGCCGCCTTCAGCGGCAACATATATGATCGTCTTCGACAATAAAATAATTTTTAGTAGCATAGGGACACCCATTTCATCACGGGACTGTTGTCTTCTGAGCCTAGAACATTTGTGGCATTTAGAGGGACTATTTATTCAAACTTGAAAGACCAAAGGAATCAATTAGTTGGGATTTGCCTAGCTTCTTAATAAGGTACACAAAGATCTGGGATATAGACAAATGTGAGGCATATACCCCAAAACATGTATATCTGTAGGGGAAAGGCATGGAGTCAATCCTCAAGGTTCAAATACCTTGGTGAGAGCTTCCCACCAACATTTCATGTGGCAACAAAGATCCGACTTGAGTGAAGAGAACAATCAAAGATGGCACTCCAAGTCTGAAGAATAATTCCACCAATAAACATAAAACAAAAATTAATTTATGGAGTGGTTTGTGTGTGTGTGGGGGGGGGGGGGGGATAGCCGTTTGATTTGATCGGATGAATTTAGTTTTGAGGGACTTTAAGGAGGGTGATCAGTTATTAATGTGGCATTCAGTTTTGAGAGATTTGAGGAGGTTTTTGATTCGTTTGATTTGATCGATTTTCTAACTTGTCTCGGGACAACTTTGAGGATGGTAGAGATATAATTAACTCGAACTGATGTAACATATTATATAGAAGATAAGATACTCAACATCAATATAAATATAACCCCCCCTCCCCCCCCAAAACAAAACAAAAAAAAAACGCTAGATATGCAGTAATCAAAGCAAGTGTAGTGGTCCGATTCTCTAGCCTTTGTAGTGTATTTTCTTTACAAAAAAAAAAGTTGCTCGTCTATTTGCTTTGCCAACAGATTAGGCCTCGTGGGGCTTGCTATACACAACTGGGCCGGGCGTCACCTATCCTTGAGCTAGCCATGACTCATCATTGGATTTTAGGCCAACCAAGTTTGGCACTTTAGTAAAGGACCAACATAGCTCGTTACCCATTACATGTTGAGTCCGTTCGAGCCTTTGTCTCGGTTTGTAGCATCCGTAGAGCTCTTTTGGGCTCTAACTCGAAATATGACTTGGTGAGAGATAGATAAGGAGAGAGAGAGAGAGACATATAAAGATATAGAGTGAAACGAAAAATGAGAGAGAGAGCGAGAGAGACGAGGGGAGAGAGAGAGAGTGTGTGAAACAAAAAGAGAGAGAGAGGAGAGAGACGGAAAGAGAGAGTAAGTGAAATGGAAAGAGAGAGAAATGTAGGAGAGAGGGAGAGAGAGGAAGAGAGAGAGAGACAGAGGAAAGAGAGAGATACAGTGAAACGAAAAGAGAGAGAGATGGAGGAGAGAGAGACGGAGGAGAGAGAGAGAGATACAGAGTGAGAGAGATTATGGGAAAGAGAGAGAGAGAGAGATCGTGGGGAAGAGAGAGATATACAGAGAGAGATAGATCATAGGGAAGAGAGAGAGATAGAAAGAGAGAGAGGGTTTTGTCTAGTCAACGTTTGTTTTGTCCTAGTCAGCTTGTTATTCCGTTTTGTCTAGTTAGCAAGTAGTCCGTTGTCCCTTGTTATATAGACTAGTGCATCTCCGTGCCTGTCGGCACTGCAGCGGACCGCTTTCAGCGGCAACACACCTACCGGGCATCACTACTCCCCACCCACACCGTCGTATTCAACGGCAACACACCTAACCGCTTTCAGCGGCCACACACCCCCGACAGACTTCGGGCCATCTTCAGCGGCAACACATTTTAGTTATAGTGCATGCCCGTGCCTGTCAACACTCGGAGCGTGAACATGATTTTTTTTAGGAGAGGGGGGGGGGGATCTTACCGGCATGAGAGGGGGGCGTGAAGGGAAGGGATCACAGATTCCTGATTTGTGGTTGGGTTGTAAACATGTTTTTTTTTTTGAGATGAGTTGGATTTTTAAAAAAATTTGTATTATCGATTATCTCTATGTTTATTTGTTAGTCTTTACCGGTTTGAATATTTTGTCTAGTAAGCATGTGTGTTTTTGTCTAGTCAGCATTCCATTTTGTCTAGTCAGCACAAAACCACCGTGCCATGTTATATAGACTAGTGCATGCCCGTGCCGATTGGCACGTAGCGGGTGCCTTCGGCGCGACTAACCCTCCCCCCCTCTTGGGTGGCTCTACATATGGATGAGTGGGGTCAATTGACCCCACTCACTGATTCAAATCTATTAAATTTTTATTTTTATCATAATTTATTTAGTTTTAACTGTTGGTTTGACCCCACTCCATCGATTCGCCGAACCCTATTTCTTGCTGTCACGTGAAAAATATTTTTTAATCTAATTTTTGACCCCACTGATATAAATTTCGTGAGCCGCCATGCCCCCCCAACCCCCAACCCCCGTCCCACCTGGAGAGAGAGAGAGAGAGAGAGAGAGAGAGACGCCCATGTCCCTGCCCAACCTGGAGAGAGAGAGAGAGAGAGAGAGCGAGAAGGAGGGAGGGAGAGAGAATCTTACAAAGTGGGCGCCTTTGACGCGAACCCACCCCCCATCCACCCAATACACACGCAATCGATATCAATATTATTAATTGGTATGGAAATAGAATCCCCACTTTCCAAGATAAAAGAAAGTGAGGATTTCACATAGATCCATGACAAAAAATCTATACAAATTTATGTTTAGGAACATTTTTATCCAACTAATATAATTTTTAAACACTTACCCTAATATAAGTTGGATGGAACGGTCGCAATTATAGATGGACTATTGGACAGTGGGAAGATAATCTTACCACCTTTGTATCTTCAAAGCAAGCAATTGGATTCAGTGCACCATCAATAGTTCATCAAGTCACAACGCATACAACAGACACAACGAACGACATCTCTCTCTCTCTCTCTCTCTCTCTCTCTCTCTCTCTAGGTGCAAAGATCCACATCCCACAAAATAGCTTCATTGCAATGCCCAAAACAACTCATGCAACATTGTGGAATTCATTTGTTGCATAATCCAAGCAATTCACTACGATAAAAGGGTGATTCTTTCCCCTAGAAAAGCTTTGACAATTTAGGAAATATTTTGACTGCTGATCCATCCATGTTATATCTCGTGCTACCAACTGGGCATTCACAATTTTTTATCCCGGGGTTCGGTTATGGCGTCGAGCTCCCTGAACGCAGGGGCTGGATTCAAGATGCAAGCACTCATCGATATTTGCAACCAAATAGAAACCAAATCACAAACATCTTAGCTGCATGGGTTGGGTTCCAATACCCATTGGAGCCACTGATAAAGGGATTCCCACTAAACCCCAAGTCAAAGTTGCAGACATACCCACTGCCTCTCAGCGAGGGGACGCAATACCCATTTTTTTCATCCTCGTTTCTCCCCCCCTAGCGAAACCCCTCCCCGGCTTGGTGAAGCCGGTCGTCGGTGAAGCAAGCCGTCAGTGAATCAGGCTACATCAATCTCTCGACTAATATGAGAGAGAGAGAGAGAGATGGCGGGGAGGGGTTTTGCGATCGGTGAGAGAGAGAGAGAGAGAGAGAGAGAGAGAGACCCATTGGTTGGGTTGCAATACTCATTGGAGCCATTGATGAAGGGATTCCCACTAAACCCCAAGTCAAAGTTACATACATACCCAATTTTCTCATCCTTATTTCTCTCCCCCTAGTTGGAATCCGTGACCCCGGCCTGGTGAAGCCGGTCATCGATGAAGCAGGCCGTTCGTGCATCAGGATGCATCAATCTCCCGACCCCGATATGAGAGAGGGGGGTAAGGGCTTAACCTCAGAGAAGAGAGAGATGCACAAATAGGTGAAGAGAGAGAGAAGAGAGGCGGGGGGAGAGAGAGAGAGACGGAAAGAGAGCGAGAGAGACGGACGGAGAGAGAGAGAGACGGACGGAGGGAGAGAGAGAGAAATCAGGAAGAGAGAGAGAGAAATATGGGGAGGGAGGGAGATATGGGAAGAGAGGGAGAGAGATTAGGGGAAAAAGAAAGGGAACGACTGTGATTGCGAGTAAGTTTTGTCTAGTCAGCGTTTGGTTCCATATTGTCATAGTCAGCACAAAACCTCCGTCCTTTGTTATATAGACTAGTGTATGCCCATGCCTGTCGGCACTGCAGCGGGCCGCCTTCGGCGGCAACACACCTATCAGCAATGCAACAGGCCGCCTTCGGCGGCAAAAACCCCCGATTGGCACAAAGCGGGCAACCACCACCCCACCCCCGTCCGCCCCCCCCCCCCCCCCCAACCCCAGGACCCAAATTTTATGCCCCATTTATCTACCCCCAAGTCAGAGCCGTCGGTTACACCCATTCTCGACCCGTGCATCCGATCATAGTGTGTGATGGGTTCAATAGACGTCTGTGATCAGGACACCTATGATGAGTTGCAACGAAAGATAAAATTAAAAAAATATTTAAACGGATTTCTATTGGGTCTTAGGGGGTCTACCCGTTTTTTAACAGATCGGGTACGGGTTTAGGTTATAGGCACGATTAGTTAAACGGTTAGGGTTTGGGCTTAGGGGTTTTGGACACAAAACCGGACACGACCTGACCCGCCCCGACCCATTGCCAACCCTACTGTTCCCCCTAGCTTTTACGATCAAACCGAAATGCGTGTGTGAGCCAGCTATGACGACCAATTTGGTTTATGGGATTGTGCCCGCTTGGATGCTTTGAATGAACATGCAAATATTCCTATCAATGCAATACCAGAGTGATCAATATGGAGAAATTGGTTCACCACTTGGCTTCCAACAAAAAGAGAGATTCGCCATTTAGAGAGACAACTTTCGGATAAAGGTAAATTCAATGATCATCTTTTTCCGTTGTTAAAAGGTAAATTCAATAATCATCTCCTCCCGTTGTTAAATTAACCCAAAATAGCACATAATCACATCATTAATAGGTATCCACAATGAAGCAAAGCACATCACGACAGCCATTCCTTACCCACTGTGTACTCCTTCGCTATAACCACACAAAAGCAAAGTGCACCCAAAAAGAGAAAAGGAGACGTCCCCACCCACAAAATAATACCACCAAAGCAAAACGGACACACAAATCATGTCGCCACCATACTCCGCGACACACGCACGGGACACACAACCATGCACGTCGATTCCCCTAGTGGCTCACCGCGGGCTTCTCGCCCGCCTCCTCCCCGCCGTTCTTGTGGTAACCCAACAACTTCTCCTTTATCTTCTCCATAAACCCCTTCTTCTCCCCCTCACTCTCCGCCGCCGCAGGCGGCGACGGAACCGGAGCGGCAGCAGGCGGTACCTCATCCGCTGCCTTCTTGTGGTGGCCGGGGAGCTTCTCCTTGATCTTCTCCAGGAATCCCTTCTTCTCCTCCGGCACCGGCTCCTCGAATTTCTCCACCACCACCGCAGTGTCCTCTTCCAGTGGTGCCACCGTTGTCACCACCTCCTCCCCAGAATGCGGCTTCTCCTTATCTCCTTCAAGACCTTCTTCATCTTCTTCTTCTCTTTGGCCTCGCCGTCTGCGCCCTCTTCCTCATCGCTCGACTGTCAAAACCAAAACCCATCATCATGTCAAGTCACAAAGGAACCAAACTACTCAGATGATCAGAGCGTACATAGAGATCTTACCGAGCTAGAGCTGGAGCTGTTGGACCGGTGGAGCTTGTCGGCCAAGCTGTGCTTCTTCTCCACCTCCACCTCCTCCGCCGGCTTCTCCGCCTCCCCGATGTGGATCTTCTCGATCCTGGTGGCCAGATCCTCCTCCTGGCTCTTATTCTCCTCCTTCTTCTTCCATAGGAAGTCGAACAACCCTCGGTCCTTCACCTCCACCTCACCGGCCTCCCCCTCGTGGGTGCTCGACGCCGCCGGGTTATACTCCTCCGCCATTGCTGTGCTCCGAGACTGGCCCGACGGGACTAAACGGGAGAGAGAGAGAAGCTTGATCGTGCTCGGATGATGCTAACGGCGGTGTTAATGGAGAGAGAGAGAGAAAGAGAGAGAGAGAGGGGGGGCGGGGAGATCAGATCGCAGTGGTAGGGGGCGGTTAGGGACGGAGAGAGAGAGAGAGAGAGAGAGAGAGAGAGAGAAAGAGAGAGAGAAAGAGAAAGAGAGAGAGAGAGGGCGGTTAGATCGGGAGAGAGAGGGGGGGGGATCAGATCGCACTTTTGAAGCAGTCACTCCACCTTGCGATGGCGGTTAGATCGGGAGAGACGGGGAGAGAGAGAGAGAGAGAGATGGGGGGCGGGGGGATCAGATCCCACTTCGCAGAGGATGGGGGGCCATTATATCGCGAGGGACGGGGGGGGGGGAGAAAGAGAGAGAGAGAGAGAGAGAGAGAGAGAGAGAGAGAGAGAGAGAGAGAGAGAGAGAGAGAGAGAGAGAGAGAAAGCAGGGGGTGGGGAGGGTGGGCGGTTAGATCGCGAGAGAGAGAGAGAGAGAGAGCGAGAGAGAGAGAGAGAGAGGGGGGGGGGGGCGGGGGAGCGGATAGCAGAGGAGGGTGGTTAAATCGCGAGAGAGAGAGAGATGGGGAGAGAGAGACGGGGGGAGAGAGAGAGAGGTGTCAGTTTAGAAAGAGAGAGAGAGAAACGGTGTAGAGAGAGAGAAAGAGAGAGGTGCGATGGGAGATATTATAGGGGAGTCGGTTGGACGATTTGACGGGTGTTTTTTGATCCGTTCGATTTGATCAAACGGTTTGAAAATGTTTGAGGATATAAGGATTGGGATGTGATTGATACGTACAGATAGATCGGATGGACAACTTGTCTCCGAAAGTTGTCTAGTCAGCACAAAACTTCCCTAACATGTTATATAGATATATAAGTAATTTTAACATATCGTGTTCTATGTTATTTTTTTTCAATCACCGTGATCTTGTCATTTGGGAACCAAGATCGTGCCACATGGAGCCCCATATATTCTACAGAGAGCCGATTCAGAGGTTCGAATCACAAACAATGGTTATACACCGGATGACTGAATGGATCCCAAGCAACGCACACAATTATCTATTCCACTAGCTGATTCCGTCGGAGGGGTGAACCACGACCAACTATTATACATGAGATGCCTGAATGGTTTAGTCCGTAATTTGCTTGGAGCTTTTCCTCTGAAAGTGCAAGAAGGAAGATGCTTATCATCGATCCTGTCGTCCAGCCAGATCGAACCATCATGATGTGGCACTGATCACAGCCGTCTGTTGCACTGCTTCCACTAGTGAATCTCACTCAAGCCAACCGGTAGGCAAAGGAGCTGCTGTCACCCGATCCGGATGGAAAATTGGATTGTGCGACTCGAGGACAGAGCATAGGATGGGAAACGAGTAATCGAGGAGGAGATTAATCATACGGGAAACGAGTAGCTCCTTTCAAGTAACGTTCCAATGGAACCGACGATACGCGCCGCGAGAATTAACCCACTCACTAATAATCCCGTGTCCGGGTCCCATCGCGCGACGTCACCTGCTTAGTGCTCGGGCCCACGGGCTCCATACTCAGTCTGGGCTCATCTTCAGGTGCGTATAGTATAAACCTTTATCCTCGTTATCGCCTCTCGCCTATTTATACGGCAAGTACGTGATTTCCGAAAGGAAATTGCATTCCTGGAATCCGGCTCCACTCCCCCGCATCCGATCTCACTTCAGGTTTCGCTGTTGGAGTCTTCTGTCCACCCAAACTCTCACCCCCCCGTCCTCCCCCCTCCCCCCCCCCCCCCTCCCCTCTCTCTCTCTCTCTCTCTGCAAATCCTAAAACCCTAGGGTCTCCCAAACCTTTCAGCTTTATCACCATCGATCCATCTCTCTGAGGTTGTGTCTCCCCCCCTCCGATCACTCTCCGATTACTGCTGCCGGCTGCTCCGAAACCCTGATCGGAACCTCCCGATCTCTCTGCTCTCTTACGCGCCACGGCTTGGATGGCGGAAGGCAAGGTCGATCTGAAGGAGGATCTGGGCTTGGCGAAGCCGGCTGACGAGCCGTGGCCCGCCAAAGGTAGCCCTGCCTCGTATGCGTGTCGTGACATTTCTTCTGATTTACGGATTTGATGGGATCTTTCGTGTTCTATGCGTTGTTTTTTTGCTAGGAATTGATAGGCCGCGTATTTAGGGGTTTTCGGATGCTACACCTTTATTTATTCTTATTCGCATATTTGTTGTTTTCTGATTTTCGGTATAATCAGTTTAGATTTTTTTTATAATGATCATTTGGTTCCGGAATCATGGCCGAACATAACAGTATTCTTTGCTTTGTGTGACCGGCCAAAAAAAATTGGATTTATTTTTTTTCACTGATAGTTCATCTGGGCTCTCTGAGTCATCTGTGTGTTTATTTGTACAGTATTGATCACCTGCATTAATTTTCATTTGATTGACAGCCGTTTGCTTTTTTTTTTTCCTTCCCGTTTTGTAACTTTTGTTGTTGTGCCGCTTGCTATCATTTTTATTAGCTCTTAAATCATGTAAGAATGATAATCTTCTTCATCCAAGAGGACAGTGAGTGACTGATTTGTTTCCTCTACCCACCATTGCAGATGATGCTTACAGAGGAAATGACGAGGTTAAGGTTATTATGGGGTTTCTTGATGAATCAAAAGGTGATTTTTCTATTAATTGTGTTTTTTTTAGGGCTAGAACAGTATATAAAGCACCGCCCCTTCATATTCTCCTGCCCTTGTGTACTCTGGATGATGCTGTTGTGGGTTTTCATCCAGGCTGCATTTTCACATCAACAATTAGTGGGGCTGCAGAATTTTGTCCTTGAGTTGAAGCCGCGCCCTTTTTATTCCCTAATAACCGCGCGTGTATAGTTTTTGTGGACGAAAACTTGAGTCATAGTTTTGTCATCAGGAGTGTGTGGGGTAGAGCATAGTGAAAGTGCAAGCTTTGGATCCGACCTTTTTGAAGGGTGTTTGGGTTGTTGGGATTTGAAGAATGCAGGGTAGGAAAACTTTGAATTTACTGGGTTTGGTTGTTTTATGGTTGTCTTTTGTAGCTTTATTGGTTTCTATGGAGATAGAGGTGAAAGGGGAATTTGTCATGCAAATTTTGCCAACTGTGACTATGGAATGCAAGGAATAGTTTTTGGGTTTTGCTATTGATTTTTGCCACACATTGGGTCTGGTCAGTTAGAGTGGCAAATGCTGACGTCGATATCTACTTTTATTTATAAAATTGGAAGCTGTTTGCCTTATATTAATTCTCCGGGTTACTTAAGCTGTCAATTTTCCATCACTCTTTGTCATCCTTACATGCCTAGTACTACTTTATATGGACATTGTCCCATAATAAAAAAGCATAAAACCTTTTTGCCTGATATACAAGCTAGAGCTCCTACAACACTATCCACATTCTGCTCTATTTGACTATGTATAGCATATCTGCATTGGATCTCAATGCGTATTAGAAAAGTTATTTTCTATCTTATATATGTTTGTGGTGCAGATCAAGCAGCTTCCGAGAACAATATTCCATTGTCTCCCCAGTGGCTATATGCTAAACCTGTTGAAAGCAAGGTTGGCCTTTCTGCTGCATCAGGGGTATGAAACCTTACCTATGGCCATTGTAATGTGCATGTGAACATTATTGTATTTCAATTTAACCTGTATCATACATAGATTTATTATATAATATTATCAACACATGTTGGATAATTTTTTTTTGTGACTTTTTTTTTTGATCCTGCTTATCTCTTATAAATGTGACTTAGGCTTCTCTGTCTTGGTGATACAGTCTTAGTTTTTGAGAGATGGTAATTGCATAGAAAGTTACAAACTTGTTTTCTATTGTAGTTGTTTGTGGTTTGTTCACTTTCTGGCTATTCCATTTTTTGGATGACATTGCGTGGTCTATTTGCATGTTTGGTCTAGTTAGTGTACTATACAGTGTTCCTATTTGTTTGTATTTTGATGCTTCTGAGTACAATTATCTTAGACCATCGTACTCATCAAATCTTGACTGTTAACTTTAACCTTTATGGTCTCCTTCTGCCCCTTCCAATTTTGAGTTTATTTTGTAGTATTATAGCCATGTGCTTTTATGATGTATGCTGTAGTGTATGCCACGCTAGTATAATAATAATTTTTTAATTGTACTTAATTTTTCATGACTCATGAGGTAGCAGTCCTTACCGTGTTTCCTAAAATATGATCGTTTTTTTACATGGTTGATCTTGCATAACGCTAAGCTGTTATTTTCTTATTGGTTATTGCTTCGTTTCTCTTTGACATCATCTTTTGATATACAATGATGTCATTCCTCTTTAGTTTGTTCGATAAGATACAATTCCACAACCTATTTATACATACCTAGGGAACACGGACACGGATATGGACATGGGACACGGCATATTCTAAAAAAGTAGGACACGGACATGACATGGACACGCCAATATACAATAAAAAATTATAAATGGACATACATGAACAATAATAAGAGTCTTAATAGATTGTGAATTCATAACAAAACAAGACTATTTCATATTAAAAATTCGTCATGTCTATCATTCAAAATTCACTTTCATGATAAAGAAAAGCATTGTATTGGTTTTAAACTCATATTTTCTAATAATAAACCCAAAAAGACTTTAGTTTTACATAAAGGAATCCAAAATTTTCCTGAATTATAAAAAAGACCCGTGTTTTTAAAAAAATTACTTTCAACCCTATGTGTCCAGCATGTGTCCTTAAAGTGTCCAAGGTCTATCCGGTGAAAAAAAATATGATTAAAAAGTTGACACGTACGAGAAGTGTCCAAGGCCTGTCCGACGAGTGTCGGTGTCCAACACGTGTCGGAACGGACACGGCACCTCTAAGTAAGTGTCCATGCTTCCTAGATACAAATTTCATTTTTAGCTTAATCTCCAATTTAAATTGTATCCTGCATACTATAGATAACAATAATGACATATCCCACCTTTCTTATCTAGCCCCTTCAATTTAACAGGTACATGCGGATCACCTTCGCATTCCAACGTTGTTCCTTGTCTCTCTTAAAACTTTTGCCAACTCTCTTTTTTCACATCCTGCCCCAGTTAACCTGGGATATGCCTCTTCCCATGCACCTCCTCTTCCCCACTCAAGCTTGCTAATGTAGCATAAGCCTCATGATAGGGCTCCTATATCAAAATATGCAGCATTGAACTTTCAGCAGAGGGGTAAAAGAATTCCATAGGAAAATTGAGATATATATAGGGATATAGGGGAACAAGGAGAGTGGAACATTCGCCAAACGTAACTTGAAAACCACAACTTTCAACTTAAAACACAAACTTAATTCACTATTCATCAACCTGGACACTACCCACCAGTCCTCTTATATAGATCAGCATGAAAAGAAGGCCCCAAACCCTATAAAACAGAACCACTTGTTCTATCCTCATAAAATCTTCAACATGTATGTTTGGGTTCATAATAGATTCCTAAGGCTTTTAGTATGGAATATCCAATTCCAAGTAAACAATGAATAGCAAAAAATCCTGCTTCCTGAATTGTTTCTGTTGGTCACTTGTGTTGTGGCAATCTTGCAAAATTCGCCAACTCGGATTGCATGAACAAGTCTTCAGTATTTGGTCCAGTCAGGTGATTCTTCATATCGTGTCCAATGGCTCTGATTTTATCAAAAAATCTTTGTGGGTTCTATTTGGAGATGTTTTCTCTCTGCATTATAGTTGCGGGATCCCCCCCCCCCCCCCCCCTCCCAATGCTATTTTGCTTTGTTCTGTGAGTCTGTGACCATGATCTGGCCTTTGTTTACCACTTCTCATGGTCTATCATCCTAATCCGTTGCGCTAGTCCGAATTGCGACGAACTTTGAATTGACTAATAAATTGTATGTAAAGAAAATTACATGACTAACATCACTTAATGCAAGAACCGAAGAAAAAAATTTACATGACTTGGTTCCTAAACTAAAATAATACATGACCACGATCAAATGTGATGAGGACGATGCCACGTGTCTCTGCCGCACCTTGCTTTTGTCGCTTGTGCTCCATACCTCTCATGTCAAGGCTCAACTACCACTACATGTCTGTTTTAAATAATCTAAAATAATTTGCTTCTGTGGACATTTAAAAGATACTAAACTATGATAGAGATTTATAGATGGGTTCTTGTTAAAAAAACTTAAAATAACTGAACAATACCTTTGAGAAAACACTCAAGTGCCATGTATGTCTTCTTGCATGTTCCATAATTTTTTTCTAGATTTTGAAATGCAGAAGTGTTGTTAATCAAGGACATCTCTTGTACCACATGAATACCTGTGAGATAACTTATTGATATAGCTTAGGGGTGGGTTAAGTCCAACGGATTCTAGGTTAGGTTTAGTGTGTCTTGCGAGGTCACGTTTAGATATATTTTTTTTGTTTCTTGTATTATAAATGTTTTAAGTTATTTGATGTCATGCAAGGGTTTTTATTTAGTTTTGAAGACTAAGACGAGAATTACACTTACGGTTAATGAAGAGATTAAATAGGAGAACCAACCACTTTCTTTTAGTCGTACATGAATTGATCCAGAGGAAAAAGAGGAGACCAATATATCCCAAGCGTAATCGTAAGTGGGATTAACTTATTAAGTATATCTAATCAGCCATGGATTAGATAGGGTCTTTAGACTATTTTTCCAGAGACTTTGTTGTTGTAATTGCTAATTACTATTATATAAATTTCATCCGCTCATTGATAATGATTGTAATTATCATTATATAATTTATATCTTGATGCTCTTTTTAACAATTTTGGGTACTTAAAGTTGGCCCAACATTTTAGAAGGGATTAAATTTGGATGATTATGATGATGTAAAATGAAATTCCAATTCTTATTCTTTGTTTACATCCACAGGAAAATGCACCTCCAAGATTTTCTCTCCTTAGTTACTTATGAGTTGTTGCCCTCTCAGGGATCGTCCATCGGTGCTTGTTAGGGACCATATAAGGAAGAAAGCTATATAAAATACAATATATTTAGGGAATACAATCTTTAAAATAAGACTATAAAAACATGTATCTTTTAGGATGAGTTTGGAGTTTTCTTGTGAGTCAAGCAAGTTAAAATCTTTATACATGGAGAAGTGTACTAATCAATGAGTGAATGGAATTTATAGTCTTTTTCTTGTTCTCTTCTAGTCGATTTTGTTTGAGGATTCACCCAAAGTTGTTAATGGACTCGAATGTATTCTCCCTCCTTCCTGTTTCTTTTTTTTATTTACTATCATATTTGTGCGATTAAATCCTTTGGGGTTTTTATAGCACCAGTTATCTTGTGTACTAAAATCTTTCTCATGATTCTTAATAGTATAAATGATTACATGGAGGAGATGGATCGGGATACCAATTATCCTTGATGTTGTTCTCTTTGTGAGCTTTATCATCATAAGAGTTTTCATATATATATATATATATATATTCTTTTTGATGGTTGAAAACAATTTATGAAGATCAAGGAGAAGGAATTCCTCCTTAACTTCAAAGCCTTCTATTCTAATGTGTTTATTCTACTGTCTGAGTCAAAGGAGATGGAGAAAGAAAAGTGTACCCCTTTCCTAAGAACTGGTAGGAGAAGAAAAATGGGCCTTGTTAGGCCTCTTATACCCAACACTATTCAACATCACAAAAATCTTTGTGAGTTGCTCATGCTCTTCCATAAATCCTTCTGTAGCTAATTTACGATTCAATCATTATGTAGCATGTGTTCAACCGACGAAAAGAGTTTGTGTGAAGAATTGTTCAGTTCAAGGAGCTAATACTTACTTTTATACCAGATAATTTTGTGAAACGCTTGGGAGAGAGGCCTCTGGTACAAATAACACGACGTAATTCTCAAACAAAGCAGAAGGGAGAGAGAAATAAAGTGGGACATAGGGATGAATCGGAAAAAGAAGGATTCAACCCTTCAGGAGTTCCCAACTGCAACTTCAAAGCCACAACTTTCAACTCAAAGCATAATTCAGTTCTATCTTCATGAATCATCTAATAAGCACCCAAGGTTCAAAAAGTTGATTTTGACCAATATTTCGACACGACTTGATTTTAAGCAATATTTCGACAATGTGGAAATATTACATTTCTATAGAAATGATGGAAATATTGATTGAATGATGTTTTATTTTAAAGAAGCTATGAACAATCATAAATCTAGCATGGACACACACACTTTGGAACACTTAAATTAAATTTCTACACTCTCTTGGGATGTGAAACTCTACATAGCTTGTATCTCTATATATGTTGTGCAGATGCATGACAGTCTAAACATTGAAAAGATGAAAATATTGTTTTATCAAAAATGAACTATGATTATTTAAAGTTATTGATAGGGAAAATAGCAACAACATATTCAAAATTCTATATTTCTAATTGAATCCATCAACATTAAGACCTTATTTTTTTTTGAACCCCCAAATTTTCGAAAGGTAGATCTGATAGGTTTTGTGATGGATCCCCGAATCCGGTGTAAGAATACCAAATCTTGATAGATATGATGTTTTGACACCATCATGTTATCAATGAAACAACTTGAAAGTTGAAACAAATTATCTGAAGAAAATCTAAGATATACCATTTCATTTTTTTCAGAAAAAGAGTGTCTCGATCCAAACGAATGATTCGATGCGTTTTTGTTTATTTGATCTCTTCAAAATGATATTAGATGGAGGAACTAACACCTTAAAACCAATTCCGAAGAAAAATCGTGTCAAAGAAGTTGAACGAAAGAATTTTAGGGGTTCTAATGAATTTCTTGGAATTTCTCAAAGTTTCTTGAAAGGTTCGGCCTTTTTCAGAAATTTTGCGATATTTCTCGATATATCGTGAAATATTCCTAATTTCCAAGCCAGTCGAGATTGAGGGTGGTATTTCGTTTTGGTACTTGAGAAAAACGAAATATTTCACGAAATTTTGTGAAATTTCGATTTTCCGAACCTTGTAAGACCCAAATCCCTCACCTATACTCAATTGTGTAGAGCTATATGAAAGAAAATCCCAAAATCCGATCCTATCATTACATCCTTATAAATTCTCACTTCCTCAGGTTTAGAAACTCCTAAAGTCGACTAAGACTGGGACTAAAGTGTTTTCAAAATTTCAATGCAAATAGGAAATGAGTCGCTCCAAACCAGCTTCTAGGGCAGTTTTACTGGCACATAGTTATAAGTTGGGGTGGTGACATGGTGTCAGTCTGCTAACTTGGATTGCACTAATATGTCTCCAGTATTTGGCTCATGTCTCTTTTTTATCAACTTCATTTTTAGTGATTTTTGATCTTTGGATAGCTTACTCCATTAGCTATCTAATGAGCCAGCCTTTATTGCAAAATTTCCTTTTAGTTATCACCCATAGACTGTTTCTTTCAGCTGCTTCGGTTGTCAGACTGATTCTTCTACTTGTTTTCATCTAGATTTCGATCACAACCGTGCTTGAATATTCGGCCTCTGTTTGGCTAATGTGCTTTATGTCTATGGCTATCTGTCTCTTTTGTGCATACATCAAATTTAGTTTGTCCTGTATTCTTGTATCTGTATCAAGTTCATTTTATGCACATTATACAAACCTGGTTCAGGACCTACATTTAATAGGAACTTTAAAATTTATTAAGGCCATGTTTGGATAGGGAAGTGTGTGTCAGCATGCCACTTCCAGTTTTGAATGCTCTTTTCTTATGAACCATCTTCATAGGAGTATGTCCACTACTTTTTTTTATTAAGCTCTCTTGAATTTTATCCGGGTACATTCTAGTATAGTGTTATATAAAAACTTAAAAAAAGTCACAACTATATAATTGCTTTGTGTTTTAGTTATCCGTCTCTAAATTCCTTTTTGTTACAATTCACTAAAGCACTATCGTATTATTCTTATTCCTTGTAATTTTGCTTCTAATGTTGTTTGTGTTAATTTTTCTATTATTTTTCTCTTTGGCAGGAGACACGCCTCCCAAATTCCTTACCTCAAGGAACCTTGTTGGATTCCTTTCAGAAAGATGCTTGGCGCTTAGACGGATCCCACGATAAGAAAGAATGGAGAAGAAATGCGCCTGATGTTGAAAGTAATCGTCGTTGGCGTGAAGAGGAGAGGGAAACTGGCTTGCTTGGTAGGAGAGAACGCAGAAAGGAAGGAGATCGTGAAAATGAATACCGTAAAAATGATCGCCGCTCTGACAATATCCCAACGAGAGAAACTTCTGATTCTTGGACCTTGCAATCATCTGATCGCTGGAATGATGCAACTGGTCGTAATTCCGGGCATGAAAGTAGACGAGATAGCAAATGGTCATCTAGATGGGGCCCAGAAGACAAAAGTAAGGATTCTCGAGTGGAGAAAAAAATGGATGTAGACAAGGAGGAGGCTTACCCTGAGAAACAATCAATTGTCGGTAGTAATCGTCATTTGACTGAATCTGACTCTCGTGATAAATGGAGGCCACGCCACCGTCAGGAAGGTCATTCTGGTGGCTCAGCAGTGTACCGTGCTGCGCCAGGATTTGGGGCAGAAAGAGGACGAGTGGAGGGCTCCAATGCAGGGTTTGCTCCTGGAAGGGGTAGGTCAAACTTCATTGGAGGTGTTCCATCTAGCAGTTTTTTGTCTGCTGGCCCCATTGGTGCTGCGCCTACAATAAGGAGTGAATCTTTGCATGGAAAGTCTAGTTTCCACACAGATACATTTCGCTACCCGAGGGGTAAACTTCTTGATATATATAGGAAGCACAGGATGTTCTCATCTTTTGATGCTTCCCCTGACGGTATGGAGGAAGTTCCTCCAATAACACAGCCGAGCTCTATAACACCTATGGCCTTTGTTAAACCTGATCCAGAGGAAGTGGTAGGTTCAATCATGTTTTCTCCTATTATAGTTTTGCATTGTCATTCTTTTCTTTTTCTATATCCAATCTTTTCCTGTGCAACATGAAGAATTTGACTCGTCAATGATTTAGTTGAATTAAAAGATATATTAAATTAATGAAAAGGATAAAGCTAATAAAGAAAACCATTTCATACTTTTATAATGCTGTTGAAGTTCGTTATCTCATCGACACTGATGCATGAATTTAAGGACAGAAAGGTTTGCATCGGATATTCAGACGTCATTAGTTATTTCCTACCATGGACGAAGGAAAGGGCCTAACTGTTATATTTGGGGTAAAGTAGATTAAGAACAATCTTTCGCCTATGAATTATTTTCATCAAGAAGGCATGTCACTGTTGCCATCTGTATGCTTTATGTGGTAATGTCCTACAGGATGGTAGGTTGGGAATCAGGAGGAATTTGGGAATTGGGATCCTCTCTTTTATCGTCGATGGTATTGAAGTGAAGTGCATTTTTTTAGGAAATCTGCATGTAAAATCTAAGCATGTTTGTTTTGATTAGTGATATGAAATTTTATGATGTAAGTTTTAAGTGGCTATAGCTAATATTGAAGAAAAATATCATTCATGTATATTAAATGATTTAAGCTGCAATGGTTGGTGACTTTGTCTATTGAGGCTGCAGGATCAGTATGTGGTTTTTCGTTTATTGGGGATAAAAATACTGTTTTACTTCAACTCTTCGGCTTGTAAGTAGTGCCATAGATATGAATTCATTTTCCTATAGTAAATCTTGCTTTTTACCTTCTTTGACTACACTCTAAGTCTAGGGGAACCTCTGGTGGTTGCTCCCTTATCGTATGAGTTTAGACTACGTAACCAACATGCAACAAGGTAGATCTGCTTAGCCGCCAACTTATCTGTTAGGTTTCTTGGCACGCCCCTTGCTTGCCAAGTTTTTCGACACAATCTTAGAGGGTTGATGTCAGGTTGGCAACCAATCAGAAAAATCTTGTCATTTATTTTGGAGTCTTCTTAACTAGAGGTGTACTTTATAGTCAACCACATCTTGGTAGGAAAAATGAAAATACTTGGATTATGATTGATGATGATGTGAGATGGCAGATGGATTTTTTGGATGTACATTTGTGCCATTGTATCTATGTGGTTGTTCATCAGATTAATAGCACATAATTCATCTCATTATGTTGGAAAAAATCTAATTGAAGCACGCCTCAAGATTCTCACGAGAAACTAAAATATTAGCCATACAATTAAATTTCTATTGTAGACAATTTTTTCCGTATCACAAAGGCAATGTAATATGTTCATTTAAATTTCTATGGAATATATTACCTTTTTTTGCAATTACTTCTATTTTTTTTATTATAATAGTAATGTAGGGCGGCTACCCACTCGTAAAATTACCCGAATATCGCCTTGATATGAGAGCCGAGAGATGGAGAGAAAGAAGAAGATAATAGGGGAGGGGGGGCTTTTCGCCAAATCCGATTTCACAAAGGGAATGTGTTTCCTCTCACAGAAGCATTCAACAAACATGGCTGGTTACGTTGGTGACCTTTTTATAGGCTTACAAAAGATCAATGAAGATAGCTTTAAATAAATTCAAATAGATTTGATCATAATCAAATCCTATTCCTATCTAATCAAAGATAACCATAAATAATTCAAACATAATAAAAGATAGATCTTTTCTAACTTAAAGAGATTGGATTCTAACCAAATCTCACCTTAAACTAAACTTTAAATTTTTTATAAATAATTATATCGAAATGATTATTTTATTTCCAATGGTGCCTTAAGATGCGTGTTAGACTAATATGACTTTGGAAGTCGTGCATGCTTGGGCTTGGTCTCCATTATTCACTCCAACGTAGAAATAACTCGCCTATGAGTTCTGTGGAGTCATGGCAGGGGTTGGTAGCAAAACTTGAATCACCAGGGACGCCGAAGGGCTGTCTCGAATTTCGCAACAGATGATGGAGAACAATAAGGAAATGACGCAACACACAACAATCGTCTCCTGGGTTCCACACAACAGTCGATTGGAGGTGTTGGGAGACCTAAATTCAAGGAAAGACTAATGCGAGCTGTAGGAGACGATTACCGGGGTAAGCGAAAGGGAATCGTTGGACGGTCCACATGCTCAAGTACTGCTGGAGGAATGATAAAGTCGCCGACGGTCGATCTGTCCCGATAAAGTCGGCGTGCTGAAGTAGGACTAACCTGCTGGAGTCAATCGCGGGTGGCAACTCCACTGACCGGAATGCAAAATCCTCTGTAATTGACGCTGGAGGTAAAGGCGGAACCGACGGTGCGGTCATCACGAGCTTTAGAATAGGCACCTTTGGTGGTGGCTATTGTACTAGAGGCATTGGGGCGGGTGGAGCCATCGATGACGGACTCCACAAGAGACGAAGGCCTCCTACTATATAAGGATCGGATGAACTTGGCTTGTCTCCGTGCCATCTCACGTTTTCGGTGTTTGAGAAGCTCATTGTTCTGCAATTGTTGCCACACGAGTTCACACTCGATGTCAGCGATAATAGGTGCGGGTATCAAACTCAGAATCCTCTAGTGATAGGACATACGTAACTCCCAATCAATGAATTATTTGGTGGGTAGGCCTAGTGAATTGGCTCCTTCTTCAATGAGTGAACAGAAGAAGAGTTCTGATCTTGTCTTTGGAGAGCGAAAGAGATGAGGGGGATAATCCTTGTATCGTTGAAGGAATTTTTGGTGGACCTTGGTGCCGATGGAATGAAGTGAATATAAAGGCATCGCTCCAGGATATGAGCGATCATAGGAGGACCGGTCACTACGATAAGACATTGTAACTTGGGATCTGATGTCAAATTTGATGCAGGACGGCTACCCGTCCTGTAAGATTGCACGATTGTTGACTTGAGATGAGAGTCAAGAGATGGAGAGAAAGAAGATTTTTTTTTGGGGGGGGGGGGGGCTCACGCGCGTGGCCTCTCACCAAATCCGATCACACACCGACAATGTGTTTCCTCTCACAGGAGCATTTAACAAACATGCGTAAATTTTTCATCATCCAATCATTATCATCATGGTTACATCGGTGGTCTTTTTATAGGCTTACAAAAGATCAAAGTAGATAACTTTTAATAAATTCAAATAGATTTGATCATAATCAAATCCTATCTAATCAAAGATAACCATAAATAATTCAAACTTAATAAAATATAGATCTTTATTGGATTCTAATTGAATCTCATCTAAAACTGAAATTTAAAATTACCATAAATAATTAAAAATATTTATTTTATTCCCAAGCATGTCTCGAGATGCGGGCCGTACTGATATGGCTTTGGAAGTCGTGCATGCTTGGGTTTGGTCCCCATGAAATAGCATTATCAAAATTCAACAATATTGCTTGAAATCCCTCCTAAAATTAGGCATAGGGGATTCTCCAGTTAGAATAACATTATTAAAGTTTAATTATATAGTCTGGAAATCCCTATGTAAATAAGGTATAGGTGATACCTTTATTTACCACTATCTGATGATCATCCAAAGGTGGCATCAAATTCGTGTCCCCGTTGTTCATCACACTTCTATTATTTTCATTCACTGTAATGTGAAAAACACCGTTACATAAATACATATATAGAATAGCTGTCTTTGCTAATCCCAAATCGGTTAATCTAGTTTTTAATATGTTAAGGGGCTTAGCACAGTTAGCAGCAAGTAGGGCTGTTAAATTTGGTGAAAAGAGTATAGTTGGCTTGATACAATGTTAAACATGTCTATGGTGCAAATATGGATATATTCTTGGCTCATATCTGCACTAAGCTTGTTCTTTTGATTGGGCAAAGATCTGCATTTGGCATACGCTTGTTTGATGCATTATTCATTTTTTTAGTAGTGGATGTCGTGACTTGATAACTTACAGCTATGTTCCGCAGCATGGCATGCGCCTCTTGCAACATATTGGATACTTAAGGAAGGTATCAACAGAAATGGGTTTATTAATGCATTGTGAATATGGAAAAAGAGGGTGCAATCGAACAACCATTGAGGATGGGTTGGAATCAGAGAATTGTAGGGGCGATGAGAAGGAATAGTCGATTTTGAATTGGGTGTACTGATTTTTCCCCTTTTTCTGATCACTTTTAGCTCCAAGTTCATATGTCCTATAGATTTAATGCATAGTATGTAGTGGCTACATAGCTGAATAGAGAGGAGTGGTGCAGTAGGCATCTACATTCGGAGTTGTATTTATACTGTTATTGATGGCGTGAATATGGCCTTCTTTGTTCTATTTTTGACAATAGCAATGTCAGGCACATTCTTGTAAGAGCCTTGAGATATTTTATGATCCAGGAATATCGATAAATTTTGTTCCATGAGGGACATAAACCTAAGAAATTTAATCATCAAATAAATAGGGCCACACAGAGAACTTTAGAAGGAAAGTCTGTAAGGTATATTTTGAGTCATTGGATCAACGATGCCTAAAATCCATCTTTATCCACCTTTCATGTTCGATTAGCGATGTATAATGCAAATCCCTTCGAATGTTGTAATAAGCGAGGTAGGTTTTATGTGCTAATTAGGACTCTGATTTTGCGGTGTGTAATCTTCTCTCCTAGAACCATTTTGCCCTTGAAATTTTGGGTCCTTTCGTCCATTGCTTAGAAATGATGCCACACCTCATCCTTCCTCATCTCATGAGTGGCCATCTATTGTGGAACCTAATGGAAGATAGTGCTCCTTAGTCATTATATAGTCCCACATTGCTAATGAAGGCTCTACTAGCTTGTTTGATGAAAAAATGTCGTGCCAAGTAGGTGAATAAAGTAAGACTATTGACTAGATATCCAGTGTCTATTAGATTGTCCGATATCCAGTGTCTATTAGATTGTCCGTGCATGATGCATCAATGACGTTCATTCATAAATTATTCGTCCTTTTCGTTTTCTATATGGGAGCTTGTAGTTCTCTCAATGTTGGTTTGGTGAGCCCAGTCCCTTTGAAGAGGTGAACTAACAGTTCTCCTAGGAAAAAACAGACATCTTTATAGTTAGACTAGGATTCCTGTGTTATAAAGTTCCTATTCTAAGAAAGTCCCCAACTCAACTGGAACTTCTGTTTGGACTGGAAACTGTCTTAATGGTCCTAAATTCCTTGTTTTAGTATATTTCAGTCTCAACTAAACCTAGTAGGCGCAGTCATCATCATCATCGAAGTCATATACATTAAGATGAGTGGGCTGTAAGAAAGATCGATCATAAATTTTTGACTGCCTGTCAACCTTGACATCATGTATCTAAGGTTTATGGCGAAAATTTACTGATGCAACTTGACAAGTGGAGGCGTGCCAACTAACATAAAAGGCAAGTGACAGGTAGAGGGACCTAGCTTATTGGTCACACAATTTAAGGTTATGTGACGAGGCACAATTTAAGGTTATGTGATGAGGGAGCAACCTCCAAGGTTCACTGAAAGAGTCTAGTGTTGTCAGTGTGGCTAGCTGATGTCTAGACGACCAGGCTTGTGTTGGCAACACATTTTTTTGTAGATATATAAGAAAATCTTTATATCTGACCATAACTAGGCTATACTACTATGGTTGTATGTCCAATAGAGAGGTTATAGATATTAGTGAGATTACAGAGAATACAGAGATAAAGAAAGAAAATACAAAACCCCTAAGAGAATCATCCATTGGAGGAAATTAGAATGAAATAGAGAGAAGGATTAGACAGAGTGGGAGGGAGGAAAAAATAGAAAAAGACTGGGAAAAACATACCGATGGTCCCTGGTGGCCGCGCCCGCCTGTGCCTCCTCCTTCCTTCAGTTTTATCTAAAAATTAGGAAACATAGAGGAGGATTCTTTTCGGGAGATAAGAGAGGGCATGCAGGTTTATACTGACCACCCGCATAGGTTGCCTCCTGGGTGGTTTGGCGTGAAATAGCGTTAGCGGCGCCTTAACAACACTAAGCGAGCCTAGACGAAGAGGGTAGAAGGCAATGTTTTACATAGGGAATTGCTACATCTTTTACAAATTATAATATGTTGGTAACTATGTAATATGGGTCCAGGCCCTGTGTTATATGGGCCTAGGCCAAAAGCCCGAAGTAATATATTAGAGGAGAAGGGGCACCACAAATCCTATTTTCTCTTTTCCTCTCACTCTCTCTTTCTCCCAAATACGAAGACATGGTATCAGAGCGGGTAGGCATGTGAGGGCTCCCCATCTTCAACGTCGTCGAACTACACCGTCGCCTCCAAAGTCAGGAACATAATCCAAATAGCTGAAAGCTTGAAATGAAACATGTCAATCAACATTCTTTATTCCAAATAATCCCAGTCCCAACTAAATATCTTTGAAGTATATTTGAATTTTGCTGTGTATTGGCAAGGTGTAGCACAAATGTTAGGGTAAGCAAGGTTTGGAAGTAATTTTTTTTTAGTTGAATAAGTTTCACATTTTTCTCTTTTACTTCCTTCATGTCATGTTCTCTAATCTTTTATTTTCCTTATGTAGTTGAGATGTTCTCTTGTATAATGATTAGAACATCTTACCAAGCTTAGCCCCTAATCTCTCGTTCAGCCCTAAAACTCTGCATCCCCTTACCAAAATTTGAACTAGTTTTTGGATATATTCTTCTCCTTTTTTCTTCTTCCTAATCCTAACATTGAATTTTAACCTTATAGTTTATTTTCATAATCAAATTATAACTCCAGGCTAGCTTTGTGCGTTATTAGATTTGTTGGATGCGGTGGGGATGAAAGGAAAGAATTGGTTCTCTTCCCAAACCCTGTGAAAGGCAAGAATCTTAGAGAGTGGAGGAGAGAGATGCATCTTTATCTTTGCCATAGTAGGGGAGGGTTGTTGCCACCCGTAGATATTTATGAAAGAGTGGATGTTGTCGTGCATGTTCTCTTGATGGGTTTATTAGCAATTTTGCATGGGTATGCAAAATATTGAATACAAGTGTTTTAATGTATTAAAGGTGAAGTGGCACATACGATCATAAGAAACAGTAGATTGAAACATTTGGCTATTCTTAAGCACTTGTCTGACTAGTGGCATAGTATTATGGTGGAAAGAACCGGTATCTTACTCCACTTAGATCAATGTGATAAACATCAGATATATTTATCATTTAGGCATATGTATTTCTTGGCTATACTTTTCTTAAGGCTTGACTGCTTGAAATAATTAACTGTTAAGACTGCCTTCTTTTGGTATCACCTTTATAAATGGATCTTGGTCAAAATTGTCATATCAATGCTTAGTCACAGAGGCGTCTTTTTTCTTGATAGTCAGACATCACGCCTCCCATTCAATGTTATTTCTATTAAATCAATCAATTTGCATTGCCTCCTACCATGTCTTAAGGGTGGTAGGATTGGATCGCTATTTGATTTAATTGCTGTTGCTTGCAGACTGTTTTAGAAGATATTTGGAAGGGAAAGGTTGCAAGCAGTGAAGTTTGCCATGATTCAAGTGGGGAGAGGATTGCAAAAATAAACAACCGTGTAATAGGTAAACAATTTATTTTGTACTATATAACTCGGTAATTGTTGATAGCATATTGAGTTAATTGAAGGACAGAAACATGACCTCGATAGACTGCAATTAGTAGAGGATGCCCTGTATTAAATATATTGACCTTTTCTTTTTTACATCTCTTTCTGTGTCACTTTATTGTTTGATCACTAAAGTTAGTCTTGTATTTTGCGAGGACCAGATTCTGACATTGGAGAATGTAAAGATAAGGTCAATGCTTTGTCTAATGGGATGGATCCTGCTGGTATGGCTTCACCACTTTCAAACAACGATGCGTGCTATAATATTATTATGCCAGACAGTCTTACTCATTCTAAGCAGAGTGTTGGTGAAGTTGTTGGGGAAAATGATGACAGACGTCTGAGACCTTTGGATTTCCCCAAGGATGCCACGTTTGGAGAAGTTAGCTCAAGTGCCTCTTTTGATGTTAGTACCAAGTTACCCGATGATTCAAATTCTTTGTTCGATACATCATTCATCCAGGAGATTCCTGGGAATGATATCCAACATCAGAGCAGCAATAGTGGAGTAGAAAAGGTAGAACAGGGTACTTCCGAAGAGTTGAGTTTGTTTTACCTGGACCCACAGGGAAACATACAGGGGCCCTTTTTAGCTGAGGACATTATCTCTTGGTATGATGAGGGTTACTTTGGCTCGGATTTACCTGTATGTTTATCAGATGCTCCAGAAGGCATTCCTTTCCGGCCACTTGGGGAAATATTCCCCCAGTTGAGTTTAAGACCCCAATCCTCCCTCCTAATTAATTCTGGTGAACAATCTGAGTCTTTAGATACCTTCAGAGGCAACCTGGAAGCCGATGCTTCTGCCTCTGAATTTTCTAGTTCTTTAGCCATAAATGGTCCGCAATGTGCTTCTTCTGGATCTACAGGTCCTTTCAATCATCAGGTTCATCCTGGAATTTTTGAATGTGAAGATTCAATAGATTCTCATATTGAAAAATTAGCAGTTCCCATTTTGGAAGGTTCACCCGGCATTCCTGGTGCTGAAGGACAAAGCTTTCATGATTTATCTGGACAAGATACTGAGGGTAGTTTTTCTCAGCCTTTTGTATTGTATGTTGTCAGTTTTTCTATTCCTTCATTCGTATCAACTGTGATGATGGTAAATTTTTTTTTCCTGTCCTGCAGAAGTGTTGTATATGGGAAGGTCTTCAAGTAAGATTCGGAATTCCTTAGGGAAGCTTGCTGACGACCTTTATGATCCTTCACGGACCACTAGTGGTTCCCAATTTCTGACATGTGAAATGGGACAAGCCAACTCAGCCGATCATAGGGTTCCAACTGAAAATGATTTGAATCCTCTTGGGTTGTCATGGTCTGAGCTGGAGGTCCCTCATCAGAAGGGGCCCCTATCAGCAAATATATCGGGAGTTGGTGACCAGGGCCGCATCATTGATCCTTTGTTGGGAGGGGATGCCTCTTTTTTTAGGAAGAAACATGAACAGTTCGGTTTAGAAAATGATCCCTCTATTCTTCGTGACGCATGGCCCAATAGCTATATAAGAAATACTAGTTCAGATGTATTGCAGGATGCTATGCGTGTTAACCACCACTTGTCACACTTTGAGCCCGAGCCCACTCCTTTCAATGTAGAGGAACATTTGATGTCTCAACAGTTTCAAAAGCAGCAACTTCAGCAGCAGCTCTTATTATCTCATTTTCAAAACATGCATTTGAATGGATCATTTTTGGAGCAGAAGCAAGGCTCTATGCACCACCAACAGTCCATCAATCAGCCTATACCAGATATGGAGCATCTTTTAAAACTTCAGTTCCATCAACAGCGTCACTTTCAGCACTTGGAGCAGCAACAGCAGCTCCATCACCAGATGCAATTGCTGCAACAGCAGCGCCAACAGCAGCAACATCAGTTGCTTCTTGAGCCGTTCTTGCATCGGCAATTAAATGATCCTAGTATTGGGGCATTGCGTGCTGACCCTCTGGGAGGAAACACCCTTGATCCGGTCTTACATAGGCAGCGCCTCTTGTATGAATTGCAACAACAGACTCACCATCTCGCACGGAACCATGATCCCTCTATTGATCAGCTTATCCAAGCAAAATTTGGACACAACCTTCATCACGAACATCACAGTGAACTGATAGATGCCCTATCGCATTCCAGTCAGAGACATATGCTTCCTTTGGAACAACAGCTTCTTTTAGGTCTTCAGGAGGAACAGCTGCAAGCGCGGCAGTTTGCCATTGCTTCAAGGCAGCAGCTTGGCAATGAAGAGGAGAGGCAAGTTGGTGGGGTCTGGTCCGTTGACGAATCTGGTCGGTACATTAGAGGGGCAGCTAGGCCGCACCAGGACCCTTCCAGTAGACTTAGCCATTTAGATTTTATCCAGTCCCTGCAGAGGCCTTCATCCTTTGATCAGCCAAGCCATCTTGAACGGAACTTTGTATTGCATGATCGAATGCAGGGTGGGAATTATGAAACAAGCTCACAGCCTTTTGGGAGGTCTGCAAGTACACCTGGGCCGAACGTGGACCTTGTAAATGCCTTCACACGCCTTCAAGAGATGAACCTGCATGAGCATCATGGCCAGATGGGACAGTCCCCTTCTAGTAGCCACTCTTCCCAACCTTGGCTATCTAAACAATTGAGTGCTTCACATTTGGATCCAATGGAGAGAAGCTGGTCCGAGTCGAATGCACAACTAATAAATAACTTGAGAGAATCTGAGTTCATTCAGCTGCATCTTGCAGTGGAAAAGCAGAAGAGAGAGATGAAGGGGGATCTCTCTGTTGGTGACCCAAATAGATGGGCACCACTTGTAGGAAATGATGAGAATTCAAATCACGAAGTAGCAGACTTGCTCCATCAAAAAATGGCTCTTCAATCTTCACAGTCGTTCGAATTGGTTGATGGTGCTTCTACATCATCTTTTGAGAATAGGGACCCCTCTTGGCTTTTTTCTCGGCCTGCTACAGATCATTTGTTTAATCTTGCTGCAGATAAAGTGGGCTCAGTTAATTCTTTTACAGAAGGGTCTGTTCTTACTAATTTGGGGCAGACAACACAGGAGAGACCAGTAAATGTAAATTGTGATGAACAAGCAAATACTTTTGAGATCACCAGAAGATTAGCTTTTCAATCTAGTTCTGGAGCTTTGGTTGAACACAAACAATTATTTTCAGATATGGGTGAGATTAAAGAACAGTTTGCAGATGCTACCAGTGGGGATGTATCTAGAACTAGAATAAATTTCTCAGATGTGAAGGAAGGCAACATGCTTTTGCAGCGTGGTTCTAAAGGAATAGCAATGAGCAGGTCAATTCCGAATAACCTGGAAGGTGGGGTTGAGCAGGCAGGAGCTTCTCTAATAGATCATGGAGATCTGAAAGCTAATGGACCCGTGAGATATGATTCATTTGGAAGTACCGGTAATTTGATCAAATACTCGGTTTTTATAAAGTTACATTTTTGTTGAGTAACAGTCACATTGATTGCTAATTTGTGATTGTTTGTAGGTGGTGTAACCTTGTACAACTATGAAATGGGAACTGATAATGCTTATGTTGATGAGATGGTCAATGACAGGTAAGCATTGCTTGTTACTGTTTCATCCTTCTTGAGTGCATGGCTATCATAATTTCATGAATAACCATCTGTTTCTTTATCTAGACATTAAAAAGGTTGATATAATACTTGTTTTACTAGCTAGTTCTTGATTAGGAACCAGTTGAACATGCTGCTAGCTTAATATCTTATGTTTATTTGATAGGAAAAAACGTTGTAACTTGTATGTCTTGCATTTAGTCTCCATGTATTCATAGGTTGCTATAATTGGCAGTCGATCACATTTATTGATTAGCCTTCTTTACATCTCGATGCCACTACCTCGCCAGATTTGAAGTTGGTTATGTTAGATTTTCACTTCTCGATTGGTGCTGCAAATGGGTATTTATAATGAGATGGACATGATGGGTATGAGGCGTGTTTTCAATCACCTAATCCTTTGTGGGTTTGGCGACTTTGACATTATATAGCAATTACTTTAAAAGTTGTAAGTGGTCTGACGAAAGCTTTGCAGTCAAAGTCGGTGGTCGCCCCTAGTCGGCCCCTTGGCCGACTAGGATCAGTTAGCCAAAACTTATTCTAACCTCTCCTCTCTCCCTAAATGTATATATGAACTAGAATAAATGTCAACAAGTATATGTCTATATGATACTAGTCGGTCAATAACAATAACTAACAAGTAACAACTACCAATTATAAAGTATAATATAGAAGGTCATCAACTAACAAAGAAAGTAACATCAAGTAACATGCTGCAATCTCAGAAAAAAAACACAGATGTTCACAAATACATCCACCACAAGAAAACACAGATACATCTACGTAAAAAAACACAAATAGTATTAGTCTTCTCCAACATCTATATCAAAATCATCATCCGATTTGTTACCTTCACCATGTTCTCCACCTTCCTCCTCCCTTCGAGATCCAATGTCCTCCACCTCCACATGTTCATCCTCGTCTTCATCAAGACGTGAAAATGAGGGGTGAGTGTCTGATCGTTGCCTTAGACAACTATTCGTACTTGGTCCGTTGTCAGCAGTTCCCATGGCATTCTCAACTTGTGCCCCAGTAAGATAATTGCCTTCGTGAACAAATTCTTGAAGCTCACTCTCTGTTGGAATGATCCAATCATCATTATCTTTTTCGTTCTTGCTATTAATCCTTTCTATGTATCGCCGCTTCAACTTTTGTTGTATTGAATGAATACAGGATCATTCAATCATGATTGCAAAAGACAATTCATCTTATTTGAATGCAACTGAAATTAAAAAAAAAAGATCATAATATGAACATATAGATAGTTTACTCAATCTCAATAGTAACTAAAAAAGAATCAAAAGACAATTACTTGCATTGTCAAAATCACTCTAACTGTGCTCACATGGTGAGGCGCTACATGTTTGACTAAAAATCTTTATTTTGAATATTTGTAGCATCGGCGTGTCTCTCCCATATGTCAGCTACCATTCAGCTACATACATTTGAAAACCTCAATAATATGTTAGTAACTAAGTGATAACTGATTAGAACTAATAAAGTAAAAAATTATTTATTTGAGGAAACTTACAAGACATCATTGTGTCTCTTTTTCTAATAGCTGATGGTTTTCCAAAACTCCCCAATGCATCTATATAATTTCTCAAGTAATCAATGATCTGATCATTTTCTTTATCATCGGTACAAATGTATCAATAGCTTTGAAAACCCTGATTTGATCTCTCTATTTCCCTTAATATTAGTTTTTTCATGCTCGTAGTATATCCTGGGGTTTAGGTAAAACCCAGCTGCATGCAAAGCATAAAGGAAGATTTAACGTAACGATCTTTAACTTTCATATAAAGAAAGAAATAAAAAACTAAGTAAATCATGATATTATTTAATACTTGCATGCAAAGTGTGTTGGAGTAGATCATTCCATCTTTTATCTATGATGTCCCATGCGCGTGCACATCCATTGATCGGTACGGAGTTTCTTTTGAATTTGTTCCTTCCCTTGGTCTCGATCCATGGATTCATATATATAAGCCCATACAAGGCTTTACTTCTGTATCCACCAGTCTTATGACATCCACTAACGGAGCCAAAACACTACAAGCAAAGTGCACATTATCCCAAAACTCACCTTTGGCAACAATTTTCTCAACATTTTGACCCTCCAATTTTTTTACAAAGTCACTATTTGCCCATTGTTTTAAAACAAACATTATCTTCAAAGGTTTCTTGTTCTCATAAATGCTCTTCAATGTGTAATAGGATGTTGCAAACCTAGTTACACAAGATCTATGCAACTTTTTATCACTCATCCATGTTTGTAGATATAAACTACAAGTGATATAGCCTCAACTAAAACATGCTTTATTCTTACCAATTTATCACCATGATCTTGCAACATCAAGTTCACACAATGCTCTGCACAAGGAGTCCAAACCATCTTTGGGTGTATATCCTCCAAAATCCTTCCCGCAGCTTTAAAGCTCGAGCCATTATCAGTGATGAACTGTAGAATAAAAATAAAAAACTAATAAATAAATAATACTAGGATAGATGTTACATAAAGTAATGAAATGATCCAACTTACAAGTAACTACTAACTAAATAGATACTTGAATTATATGCTCTTCTCCTATGTCATTAATCACCTCATTAATCATTCCCATGATGAGGTTTGCATCCTTTATATGTTCTGAAGTATCAATGGACTTCAAGAAAACTGGCCATTTTGAACAATTCACTAGAAAATTTATGATACTACAGTTTTTCCATCTGTCCAAAAATCGAACATTATGGAACATCAATAGGTTGCCCAATGCGGCCTAAAGGAATTAACAAATCCCTTTGTTCCTATGAAGATGATGATGAACCGGTATACCACTTAACTACCATGTTAACCTCTGCTACACCCTGGTTTTCTATGATGATGATGACCAACCGTGAAGCAGGAACAACGGCTAGTTTGTCAATGGAAAGGAGAGATGCTAGAGATCATAGTGCAACAATAAAAGAGTATGTATATGTTAAGGTGATCTCCGAAGCCTCCAAAGCTGACACTGAAGTTGAAGATGTTGAAGAAGCCAAAGAAAGCAACTTGGGGCGGAAAAGAATATGCGTATGTACTGAGTAGCAATATCACTATATAGCATGTCTCTAACACCCTTTTCAAAATTAGTCTCCTCATGAGTTTGCCACAAAGCTGACGATGTAGTTCCAAATCAGCAATGGTAGGAGATCCATCAGCAAAAAGAGAAGGCCAGAGGATGTAGATTAATGGCCAAATAGTATGTACCAAAGTAGAGAATTTGAAAGCAGATGTGTATTGCACTCAGGGTTTTAAATCTCGGCCGATACCGGTACGTACCGGCCGGTACGTACCGGTTTTGGCCGGTTCGAGACCGGTACTGCATCCGATCCCGATACCTGGCCCGTATCGGCCGGTACCGGTACGTACCGGTCCGTACCGGCTGGTTCAGGCCGGTACCGACCGGTACGGCCGGTACGGGCCGGTACCGACAGGTTAATTTTTTTTTTTTTTTTTCAGGTTTTTTTTCTCAACCGGTACCGGTCCGTACCGGCTGGTACCGGTACGTACCGGCCGGTACATACCGGTTCGGGGCCGACCGATACCGTGACCGATACCGTGATTTTAAACCTTGATTGCACTATTGCCAAAGAAGAAACGCTGCATCCAGAAGTGACCGAAACTATCAAAACATCTTGAGCATTGGTTGGCGATGCATCTGATAAAGCATAAACCCATGTCGTGCAACATGACGAAAGGTGACAAGGCACATGATATAAGGCCATTATGCAAGGCACGTCCAGTTGGAGAAATGTTTGAGAAGCCTGCAGAGATGCACAATATTGCATATAAAATCCCTCAAAATGAAGCATAGGCAAAGTGAGGTAGAAACACAGTGGCCAAGGGCATAAGCAAACTGTATAGGAGAGAGATTTGGTTTTGCCTTTTATGTAATGATCCAAGCTGAGGCCTGAGGGAAAGGAAAGGGTAATTATGTGCAGCCTAAGAAGCACTGACACTGGTACGGGGACACGGGTACGACACGACACGGGTTCGCCGACACGGCAAATCCTAAAAAAGGACACGGGTACGGCGGGGACACGACAAAATAAATTTATATTTTTAAATTTATATTTTATGTGTGTTTGCAATTCATATATATTTCAATAACTGAAAAAACCTCAAAGAAAACAACTAAAATGAAAATTTAATGCATACTGAATCGCTATTGTTAGTTATATCCAGTCCGATCGGTGAATCACAGACAACTCTAAATGGTATGGAAAATAATGGTTGTGCTTCAATTTTGACTTCAACCTATCTAAAACCTCAGAGGACTCTAAATGGTATGGAAAATAATGGTTGTGCTTCAATTTTGACTTCAACCTATCTAAAACCTCAGAGGATAAGATAAGTTAAAGCCAAACCTGAATCGTAACCGTCCATCATAACCATCCTGACAAGTGAATCACACTCGGGCCCAAATAGCATGCAAAAGAACGGCTGCGATTCAGTTTCTCTGAGGTTATAATCTCAAAGGATCAGATAGGTTGAAGCCAAAACTGAATCACCATAGCTTATAACCCGATCCTATATCAACAGTCCGTCAACCCGCAGTGTCCCGAGTGTCCGAGGAGTGTCCGACCGTGTCCGGCTCCCGGAAGCACATAGGACACGGCACATGCGTGTCCGGTGCGTGTCCGGTGCGTGTCCGGCGAGTGTCCGACGAGTGTCGGTGTCCGACACGGGTACGGGAGGCCTGGAGAAGTGTCCATGCTTCCTAGTGTGCAGCCCAGCCCCTGAAGGAAGAAGCTCTATAAGTACTGAAGAAGTGGATGGTTTACTCTATTCAAGTGTCTAAAATGGTCAAAGCGACATTTGGACCAGGAGGATATAAAGGGGTAAAAAGATTTCAAGTGTCCGGCGAGTGTCCGACGAGTGTCGGTGTCCGACACGGGTACGGGAGGCCTGGAGAAGTGTCCATGCTTCCTAGTGTGCAGCCCAGCCCCTGAAGGAAGAAGCTCTATAAGTACTGAAGAAGTGGATGGTTTACTCTATTCAAGTGTCTAAAATGGTCAAAGCGACATTTGGACCAGGAGGATATAAAGGGGTAAAAAGATTTCAAGTATGACCGATTAGTTGTGACCAATGAAAGGATGTGAATCAAGGAAAGAACAATCTTAAAAAGTGGTTGAGAAAGCGCAAAGGGTATTATAAAAACGACCTAAAGCAGACATCATAGAGTGATGCAAAATATGCAAAGTGAATGGAATACTAATTTGGAACCTCTGCCAAATGAGTGGAATGGACCTTAATGAAAGACTCATTCACGAAATATTTTACGTATGTTTATAATTTATATATATTTCAATAATTGAAAAACCTTATAGAAAACAACTAAAATAAAATTTAATGCGTACTGAATCGCAACCGTTAGTTACACCCAGCCCGATCGGTGAATCACACACAGCCTTAAGTGGCATGAAAAAGAATGACTGTGTTTCAGTTTTGACTTCAACCTAATTGAAACCTCAGAGGATTAGATAGGTTAAAGCCAAAGCTGAATCGTAACTGTCCATTACAACCAGCATGACAAGTGATCGGACTCAGGCCCAAATCGCATGCAAAAGAACGGCTGCGATTTAGTTTTAGCTTCAACCTATTTGATCCTCTAAAGTTATAGCCTCAGAGGATTAGATAGGTTGAAGCCAAAATTGAATCACAACAGCTTGTGACCCGACTCTATATTGAACAGCCCGTCAACTCGCTGTGTCCGGTGAGTGTCCGACAAGTGTCCGGCTCCCGAAAGCACATGGGACACTGTACATGCGTGTCCGGCACGTGTCCGACGAGTGTCGGTGTCGGACACGTGTCTGCCACGGGTACGAGGAGCCTGGGGAAAGTGTCCGTGCTTCCTAGGATCTCACGTATGACCGGTTAGCTGTGACCAATGAAAGGATGTGAGTCAAGGAAAGAACAATCTCAAAAAGTGGTTGAGAAAGCGCCAAGGGTATTATAAGAATGACCTAAAGCTGACGTCATAGAGTGATGCAAAATATGCAAAGTGAATGGAATACTAATTTGGAACCTCTACCAAACGAGTGGAATGGACCTTAATGAAGGACTCATTCACGAAATATGAGACAAAGAACACTAAAATAACAGGACAACTGATAAACAACTTATCCACTCAAATGGGCCGAAATGCACATATGCATGAGAATCGAGGTGAATGATCATGACCTAATAGCCAAGAATCAGGATATCACTGCATTCTTTTGCAAAGGGTGGAAATGCGAAAGAATGCTGGGATATCAGAGAATTAAATACACAATTTAGGAAGAAATGAGCAAACTTAATCTTTAAGAAGGAAAACCAGGAAGTGGTCTATAATCCATAATTGGCTCAAAACTGAATTATTAAAGAGTACAATAAGAGACCCTTAAAGGTGACAATCTGGAAAAGGAATGTTGAATGGTATGACCGAGGCTCCAAGCATGCAAAATAGCTAAGGGTGTACTTAGGAGGCGATCCTTGGGCGCTGGAGAGCTGTATGTGCACCGAGGCAAGCACAAGGCGTGCAAAGTGGTGCATGTGACACACGAGATGCAAGGTAAAGCTTGGCAAGCAATGGTATGCAAAAAGGCCCACAAAAGCGGGAATGCGCACGTCAAACCATTGGTGCATGGATAAGGCACTAGGGCTGACCAGCGTAGGAGGGAGTAGATGATTATGCTTAGTCACCAAAGAAGGACAATCTAAGGTACTAGGATTGACCAGTGTTGGAGGAAGTAGATGCTTACGCTTAGTCGAACTAAATCAAACACCACATGAAACTTCTCTGGTCGTTGTGATCCCGAGGAGCCAGGAATGATGTGTTGCCTGAAGAAGCTCCATTCGAAGCCAGTCGCTGCTGCGACGAGTCAAAATTGCTCAGGTTGGAACTGATGAATAGTAAGTCCTAATGTAGTTCAATTAGAACCAAGGTTCGAAATTTCCATTTTGGTCAATATTTCGACCCCTCTGGATATGGAAATATTTCGTGGAAATATTTCGACAGTGTGGAAATATTGTGATTTTATAGAAATGGTGATAATATTGATTTTTTAATGGAATTTTTCAGTGAATCTCTGCATAGTCATAAACCAAGTATATATACACAATTTGGAACACTCAGATAATAATTATACCCAATCTTCAAGTGTAAAGCATCACAAAGCATGTATTCTACATTTGAGTCTGTGAGTCTTGTGCAGTCTTGTTTGGTTCTGTTTTGATCTATGTTTTTAAAATAGATTTTAATTTTTTTGTGGATAAAAATATTTCCAAAATAAAGATTAGTTGATTGTTAAAATAATGCTTCAAACGATTTTGAAAACGGACTTAAAACAAGAAAGTTGTGCAAGTTTGAAATCGTGCAAAAATTATGCTGAAATGCAAAACATTGTTTTTTTAGTAAGTCTGAAAAAATGAGTTTTTATAAAGAAAAGTTTTTATACATTCAAAATTTTCTTTGACGGACCATGATTTTCTAGATGTACTTGTAGTTCTACATCTTGTGAAATTTTTTGAGCTAAAAATGAGTTGATTTAACCACTTTTCTCAACATACAAATTTTATGAAAAACCGAAAAAACTGTTTTCTCCTAAAACTGAAAACCTACTTTTTGATTCACTTGGTTGTTGTTTTTTTTGATATTTTTATTAAAATCAAATGGGGGGTATTTGCTTATTTACATATATACTTAATTATATGTAAATAAGCTGTTGAGAACGAAATCCCCAGTCCCCTTTAATAACCAGTCAGTCCCACCATTTCGGTGCCAAAATCCCAAAATTTCTCGAAATTTTCCGAAATGTCTCGAAATTTCCATGAAATATTGCGATATTTCGTGCCGACAAATATATCGTGCGAAATATCACGATATATCGCGATATTATTGTGATTCCTATTTCGTTCGATATCACAATAGGAATTCCGTGCCGATGTTTGAGAAAACCAAGATATTTCGCAATATTTCGCGAAATATCTCGAGATTTTGTACCTTGATTAGAACTGAACTGTTGGTGTGCTTGATTGATGTTGGATTGCTTAACCGCTTTGGGTTAATTGCCAAATTAGACAAAGAAATCATGAGCTGAATCGAAGTTGAACTGAACTAAATATAATAGGCTGAATATTGATATATAGAGTCTTGGATTCAGGTCCAATTGGAACTGAACCGTAATTGAACCGTCCAGTTTTAAGTTATTCTTGATTAACAAATTGGGTTACAAGTCCCTTTATGAGGCGGATCCAATTTTTGAGGTGGGATGGGCCCGACTATCCTGAGACAATCAGGCAAATGGATGTCTGAGATGAGGGGCTGACACTTAGAATCCTGGGGCTCCCTCTCTTTACCTTTGCCCTTTGACCACATTGTTGCCTAGCAGCAGCAGAGGTTAAGTTGAGTATGTGGAGGTGGCGACTACGCCCCAATTTGGTGGCTTCATTGCTCCAATCACAGAAAGCACTTCCAAGACAATGGCAAAGACAGTGCAAGGGCCCACCAATGTCTGACATAGCGAAGAAGATGCCTTGGCAATTCAAGAAGCCTGATGACAGCGACGCTAGCAAAGTAGAGCCAATGAGAAGATCGGGTCCCAGATGCTTGCGTTGCAAATGAACAAGAAGCCAAACACTACCTAGGGAGCATCACAGAAAGCATTTCCAAGACGATGGCAAAGACAGTGCAAGGGCCCACCAATGTCTGACATAGCGAAGAAGATGCCTTGGCAATTCAAGAAGCCTGATGACAGCGACTCTAGCAAAGTAGAGCCAATGAGAAGATTGGGTCCCAGATGCTTGCGTTGCAAATGAACAAGAAGCCAAACACTACCTAGGGAGCACACTGACGAAACCGTTGCAAAGGATAGCCGAGTCTCCATCAAATGGCCTCTTAATTGTTGGCATTTGATACAATACACAAGTAAACCGACACTAATGTATCTCTTAACAGTTATTTCCTCTAGGCTTTAGCTAGCTGTTTCTTAGCCTTAGGTTATAGCAGCACTAACCTTGAGGTTCTTGGTAGGTTGCTTATTTGGTGAGGAATTTGTTGACAACACTCGTAAAATCTTGTTGGTGATTTCCTATAAATTTAGTTTCCTTTTTTGAAAGAAAAGGGCTCCACTAATGCCTAAGCCTGCACCCCAAATAAAGCAATGACCTGTTGCATTGATTAATCTTATTTGGTGGGTTGAATACTCGCCTAATTGTACTTCTTTTCTTCGTATTTATTTTAATTTCTCCCTTCTCTGTTCAGGCTTTCAAGGATTTTCTCAAAGGGATCTGATGTCTCTTTATTGTCGCGAACCCACGGCCCACATATTTTATCGTCGAAGGGAGCATTATCGGAGCTAGTCCCTGGTACTACACCCATGAAAGGAAAGAATCCAGTTAGTCTTGCATATTCCGAGGGTAATGATCATTCTTCTTGATCTTACACAATGGAAAGATCTCATCATCCTTGAATTTTCCTTCGACTCCAGCATGAATTTACTCAGGCCTCTAATTTATCCTGTTTTTAAATGTACTCAGAGGGTAGGCGAGATCCTGGAGGGAATCCGGGAGTCCGGGTGCTGGAAGCCCCATCCTCTAGCAAGAAAGACATGCTGTTCCGCCGGACATCTTCATACAGTGATGCAGATGCACCAGAAGCCTCTTTTATCGACATGCTGAAGAGCACCAAGAAGCCAGCTCTGGAGACCGATGCTTCCCCCGGGGCAGCGGAGTCCCCGGACATCGGTGGCTCAGGCGGAAGAGGCAGCAAGAAGAAGGGAAAGAAAGGGAGGCAGATCGATCCCTCGCTCCTCGGCTTCAAGGTCCACAGCAACCGGATTCTGATGGGTGAGATCCACCGCCCCGACGACTGAGTTCATTCCAACTCCTGTAATTTTTGTATTGTTAGGTGGTTGTACATGTTCTGTATAGTCCCAGGTATTTTTTGAGAGACCCCCCCCCCCCCCCCCCTTTATTTCTTCTCTCAAATCGGCTGTAAAGTGGGGTTCAGTTTTGGTAATTAAAGGACCCGACCCGTTCAGAGTCATTAAATGCCGGAAAAAAGGGAAAATTAGTGATCAGCTTAAGGTTAAGAATGGCTACTGTTTGTTGTTAGTGTGAAGCCCCTCTGGACCGTTCAAGCAACCACAGTAGGTGCATGGCATCCGTATCATTTTTATTCAATTAGTTTGCTCTTTTTACTTTGTCCAGACTTGTTATTTGCATATAAGTCCCTGAGAACTTGTTTTTTGGATATAAGTCCCTCGGGAAAATAAATTCCATTTAGGTAAGATTTTCATCAATATACCTATTGCTATCCTTAACTTGAAAATCAATGACGAGATCCATATGAATGCAAGAGGGCCGAGCAATGCTGCAGGTCTTCCCATACGGCGCTGGCGTATCCTCATAGTCATCCACGACTGTCAGAGTTTAATCCAGTCGACACTGGGAGTCACAATCACTATTCAACATGTTCTTCGCAAGGCAAATTCAGCATATCAATTTTCGTACGTTACCCCTCTGGGGTCTCGGCGAGCGATGCTCCTTTTCATGAAAAAAAAGAAGTAAATTACACTTTGACACCTGAAGTTTAGCTCAAGACTAACCCTCTTATAGTTAAAAAAAAGTACATTTAGCCCTCTTCGATACAGTTTTGATCAGATGAAAAATATCAAATGAGGAAATTAAGTAGTTGACAAAAGGGTGTAATGTGCCAACATTTCAAACTTTAGGGACTGATTTGGAACAAAAAAACTAGAGGGGGGGTTAAGTGTTTTTGAGCTAACTTCAGATGAGCAAAGTGTAGTTTTTCAAAAAAAAAAAAAGGGGGAAGTTTGACATGAGTCGTTTATGAGAGATGGCTTTTAGTTACATGACATGTTAATTTCAAAATATAGCTCAAGTCCCTCCCGACAAAAATATATTCTTTCTTAAACGAATGTATACTTTTTCTAAAGACGAATATATATATATATATATATATATATATATATATATATATATATATATATATATATATAATACATATTAGGGAAGCTATGTACGAAATATTACAAACGTGCCATTCTGAGAGGACAACAAGGACCGTCCGATCCGATCGGACGGCACAAATCCTTTCCGTTCGGTTAGTGTGCGGCTTCCGTGCGGCGGGCCAGGGGATGTACGGGCCGTCCGATCAACCGATCCAACGATCGGGATTCAATCTCCATCGACCGCAGCTGTTACTGTGGCGGGCACAGTAACAGCGATTTCGGTGGGGGGTTGAACCCCGCCCGTCCGATCGACCTGAATCGAACGACCCAAATTCTTTTCACCCGGTTAAAAGGTGTAGCCGTTCGATCGAATGATCGAATGGATGAGATCCCGTAGAAAACAATCGAATAGGATAAAAAGTAATGATTGTAATCATTACTTTTTGTCCTATTCGATTGTTTCCCACGGGATCTTATCCGTTCGATCATTCGATCGAACGGCTACACTTTTTAACCGTGCGGAAAGGATTTGGGCCGTTAGATTCAAGCCGATCGGACGGCCGGGGTTCATCCAGACCACTAAAACTGGGGCGGAAAGAATTTGGGCCATTTGATTCACGCCGATCTGACGGCCGGAGTTCAACCCTCCACTGAAATCGCTGTTACTGTACCCGCTACAGTAACGGCTGCGATCGGGGGGTGAATCCCGATCGTTGGATCGGTTGATCGAACGACTACACTTTTTAACCGGATGTGGAAAGGATTTATGCTGGCGGATTCACGCCGATCGGACGGCCGGGAACGGTTAAAGCTTTTAACTGGGTGGAAAGGATTTGTGCCATCCCATTCACGCCGATCGGACGATCAGGGGTTCGCAGTGTTTTAACCGGGGCGGAATGAATTTGTGCCGTTCGATTCACATCGATCGGACGACTGGGGGTTCGCAGCGCACTTTCGAGGGAGCAGTTGCCGCCGAAGGCGTTGCAGTGTCGACAGGCACGGGCATGCACTAGTATATATATAGGGGAGGGATACTCTTACTTATGGCCTCTTACTCATATAGTTACCTATGATCCGGGCTGTCCATTAGATCCCGACGTACGGTTCGGATTAGATGGGGAGTTAAAACAGTGGTATCCGCATTAAATGCGAGCTCTTAATACGGGCTTTTAATACGGGCATTTAATGCGGACACCATTGCTTTAACTCCCCCATCTAATCTGAACCGTACGTTGGGATCTAATGGACGGCCTAGATCATAGATAACTATTTGAGTAAGAGACCATGAGTAAGAGTATCCCTCCCTATATATATATATATATATATATATATATATATATATATATATATATATATATATATATATATATATATATATATATATATATGGGGTGGGATCGGTTGACAACCCAAAACTGGTAGGTAAATTTACAACCCATCGTAGCCGTTGGTTGCTATGGGATCAACGGTGGGATCAACTGTTGACTGATAAAACCTTCTTTACAGCTGTAACAGCTGGGCACGAAGGCCCATGTGCCATCGTCCCCGTTTCTGATAGGAAGCCCCAAGAGTGAAGAGAACCCTCTTCCACCGACCAAGGGGAGATCGATCCTCTTCCACCGACGGAGCAACCCAAGGGGAGATTGATCCTCTTCCACCGACGAATCGGGAGCAGCCCAAGGGGAGATCGATCCTTTTCCACCGACGGAGCAACCCAAGGGGAGATCGATCCTCTTCCACCGGCGAATCGGGAGCATAAAAAGGGGGGGGAGATCGATCCTCTTCCACCGACGAATCGGGAGCAGCCCAAGGGGATATCGATCCTCTTCCACCGACGGAGCAACCCAAGGGGAGATCGATCCTCTTCCACCGACCAAGGAGTCCGATCGGGAGCAACCCAAAACTCCGGCGATCGCCTATCCCATTTTTTCCGGTATTCACTTATTTCAGGTCTTCTTTTGCTTAAAGGAAAACTAATTAAGTGCAGATACTGAGAATTTTGGAGGGCTTATGTCCTCATATGAGATCGGCTTGGCTTATGTGTGGTCCGTGTGGATTCAACGACTATTTTACAATGATCAGACTTCATCATCAAATTCAAAAACTTTTACCTTTGTTTTTTTTTTTTCTTTTTGCATTCTAAACAAGGAACCTAATTGAATCGGGAGCAGCCCAAGGGGAGATCGATCCTCTTCCATCGACGAATCGGGAGCAGCCCAAGGGGGGGAGATTGATCCTCTTCCACCGACGAATCGGGAGCAACCCAAGAGGAGATCGATCCTTTTCCACGAAGCCGAGGGGACCGACGGATCGGGAGCAACCCAAAACTCCGGTGAGTTCGATCGGTTCGTTTTTTTCTTTCAAAATCATGTGCTGCGATCCGTCCTTAACCCATTTTTTTTTTAAAGATCCTGCTGAAGGGCTAAAGGACCGCTATCGAAGCCCAAGTAGAGAGAGAGTGTGTGTGTTGTTTTGTCTCCGGAGAGTTCCATCGATTTTCTTTGGGTTGCTCCTAATTGGACCTTAGTTTTTCTTCCAATTGTATTATATTGACCCTAGAGAACACTGTAGGTTGTGGAGTTTCACCTCTGTTTTTTTTTTCTTTTTGCATTCTAAGGAAGCTAATTGAACCATGTTAATGCATTCTCAAATTATCACCAACTCTCTCTCAACTGAACTATGTCTAATGATCAGTTGACTCCCCGGATTGCTTTTAAAGCTTGTCAATGTCTCCTTTGGGCATGTAAACTGGCCATTCTTCCAGAACATTTGGATCAGTCAACCGATCCCACCATTGAACCCATTGTAGCTGTGACAACCTATCCAGAACTAAATGAACTGTGTTAATGTATTATCAAATTATTCTCTACAAAATTAAATGATTTGTCATATTTCATGGTAATGATTTGTTTGAATTCCACTTGACAGGATGCCGTCACTAAAATTATGTCCAAGTTGTCATCTGGGATACTTGGTGGTACGAAAATCAAGATCTAAAAAAAATCCTGGCCGATTTTATTATAAATGTCAACCACCGACAGTAAGATTTGCATATAGTGTTGCATATTTATCGTAATTTATAATTTTTTTTGTTTTTATTGGTTATTTAATCCAAATGCAGGGTTGTTCATATTTTGAATGGTGCGAGAGCGAGAATAGTAGTACCGAAGCACAATCATCTTTCCAAGGAGGAGGAGTCATCTTAGACCACCGACATGATGATAAGATATTAGTGATATTGCAAGCGATGCACCGTGACATTCAGATTGGGTTGATTATTATGAAAGTTATTGTTTTTTTATTTTTATTATGGGTACTGTGTGTAATATTTAAATAAATGTTGTATCAATGACTTTGGTATAAGGACTATGTTTAAGTTTAATGTTTAAGTAAGTGTAATGCTTAAGGAAGCTTTGTATGATCGGTTTCAGTTAAATTAGTTGTAAATGTGGTGGTGGGAAATCAATGTCGGTTATGGGTTCCACAGACACCGTCTTCAAGCTTTCATGAATTTCTCCTTTTACATGTTCCAATGTCAACCTTCTTTTTATATCCATCAACCACCCCTTGGGGTGTACATCGAGTCGGGCTGGGTCAGAACGGGCCGAAATAAAAAGCGGACCTGGCCAACAGTCCCATACTAGCCCATTGAGCAGGGCCTGGCTCTGGGCCAAGGATTTAAATTAGAACCTGGCCCCCGGGTAATGCCCGTGCCTATCTGTACTCGGGTGATCGCCTATCCCATTTTTTCCGGTATTCACGTATTTCAGGTCTTCTTTTGCTTAAAGGAAAACTAATTAAGTGAAGATACTGAGAATTTTGGAGGGCTTATGTCCTCATATGAGCTCGGTTTGGCTTATGTGTGGTCCGTGTGGATTCAACGACTATTTTACAATGATCAGACTTCATCATCCGGGCTGCCTTGCTAATACCTCAGTCTCCATTGTGATCGTTGTCTAACTTTTTTGCACAAATTAGTAACAATCAATTAAAAGCTGCCTAATTTTACCAAATCTGTAGCGTCTTGGTTCATAATTCACACTCCCCCGGGTCAACATTGCACTATTACCGCTTGAAGGTCTGACCACATTGGCGCTTCTTCCTGTTTGCCACACGTGTAATATAAATCCATGATCCATCACCGAAGATGTTAGTCACTCACCTGGTCAACTATACTATATACTAAAACCAGGGATGCCCAGTGCATCTCTTCAGAATGAGATTAGTAGCCATCCTATTCACATCCTGTTGCATGACAAGGCACAGGTTTGGCACATACCTCTGCACAATACACCATAGTAAACCCTCCTTGCACCACATAATTCATAGCCGTCCGATGTTACATGCAGTAAAACAATGAAAATAGCCAACATTCAATCAATAACAAGAGCTCAAATCACAGGTGGGCAAACATAAAGCCAGAAGCAATCACAGTAGTTTCCATGCCATAGTGCAAAACCAAGGCTCTCTTTAGCCGCCACAACTTCAAGTCCATGTGATGAATTGAAAGGAATCTTCATTTCCTCAGATTGTCAACTAACTTGGAAATGTCGTCGCCCAGGAACCATTCATTGGCAATTCACAAGGTGCTGTCACTACCATCATCGCTTTCTAAATCCAATGCTTCATTGTCCAAGCCTGAAACAAAATTAATAAATAAGTGTATCGACTTGACATTAAAAAAAAATGCAATCATTTGTAAAAAAGTAAAATAAATAAAAGTTTTGGTTGGATACTTTGTACAGTAGAATCTGATTTCTTTTTCCTTGGGTATTTTGGACAATTACGGCTATCGTGACCTTGTCCACCACATAGTTTACACTTTCTTTGTTTTTTTGATGCTACCTCAATACTGCTCTTCCATCTGCTAGTTCCCCTAGTTTTCTCTGTCACTTTCTCATTCACTTTCTCAGTCCTCTTTCGGCCTTTTGTTTGAGATATATGTGGATCTAAAAGAATCGATTGTGTTGTAGATCCCAATGAAGTAGCTCGTGTGGCATGAATATCTTCTGGATCTTCATCAGTTTCATTCAAATCCATAAGCGACACTTGTTCAATAAGTGAAACTTTCTTGATTCCCTCATCAATCATCTCCATTGCAATCTTGTATGCATCCTCTGATTTCGCGGCCATTAACGCTAATTGGGTGGATCGACGACATATGTGACTAATTCTCATAGCTTCTGACCCCATATTGTGATCATGCAGGAGTAGTCCATCTCCACTCATCACCACTCCTCTATTCGCTTCTTTTGTCCACCTTTTCAATATAAAGTGGGAGGGTATCTCAATTTCATCAAGGCGATCAAAAACTTTTAACAAATGCCTGCACATTATCCCCATGAACTCAAAGTGTTGACATCCACATTTTGCTTCCTTTGTATTCAAATTTACTACTACATTAAACTCTTCAGGTGTGCCACACTTTGTCATAACCTTGAAGGTTCGCAACACGCCATCATTATTGCATTCATCTGTTTTATAGCGAGCAACCTGATCAAATTCATTTTGAAATTTCTTGAAAATATTTCTTGTGTAAATATTCGCTGCATGGCTCAATAGCATATACATGTTATTATCCAATATTCTCTTCTTGTATATCGAAATATAATCCTCTTTTCTCTCCCTGAGATAGATTTTGTCCAAAGCTTGTTCATACTTTGCAACAAAATCTCTTAAATTGATCTTTGATGATACAAATCCATCAAAAAATGAGTTCATGCTCTCACTTCTGCCCGTTGTGTTCATTCCAGCAAAAAATGAACCGCGATTGTATACCGGTATCCAAAAGTGTCTGAGTTCATATAAACTCTTCAGCCAATCATTTTCTGTTAACTCAAACTCTAATATCAATGAATTCCATTGCAATTCAAACTCTTCAATCGTGTAAGTATAATGAATACATTTTTTCATCGCTTGTTTGAAATTTGACTTCTTGAAATACACCGAAGAAAGTTTCTCGGCAAATTTTTTCTTTATATGCCATAGACAATAGCGATGACGTGAATAAAGAAAGACTTTCGCTACAGCCCCTCCAATAGCTAGGTCTTGATCAGTTATAATATACACTGGATGTCGACCTCCCATAGCCTCTAACCACGTCTCAAAAAGCCATATAAAGGTAGCTTCTGATTCGTCCTGCAATAATGCGCAGCCAAATAATACTGACTGATAGTGATGGTTCACACCCGTAAAAGGGGCAAATGACATTTCATACTTATTCGTCCTATACGTGGTGTCAAAAGCTACTACATCCCCAAAATGTTCATAGGTCATCCTCGAGCGTGCATCTACCCAAAAGAAATTTGTGGCTCGACCATCTTCATCACACTGAATAGCATAAAAGAAGTGTGGATTCTCGGACTGTTTTCTCCTAAAAAATGTAATAACTGCATATGCATCTCCAGAATCCAAATTTTTATGTCTCATCGACCTCAAATGGTTCCAACAATCTCTGTCGTCAAAACCTACAACATACCCCCCTCCAAAAATTGATGGCACTTTTCCAATTTGTAAATTCTCCCTGTTAAAACTCTCGGTTAAGTCTCTTGCTGCATCAGGCATACATCTATTTGATGTCATGAGAATTTTCTTGCTCGGAGTAACCAATTTATGGTTGTGCTCGTCGCTAAATCTTGTAACTTTCCATTTTGTCGTTCCTTTAACACATACAATGCTCATGAATGCTTTGCACCCTTCTCTGACTGTATTGCCACTTCTTCTACGTTTTTCTTCTGAATGAAGGCCAATCTCTATTTCTTGTGACCTTTTCTTTTGATGGAATCCCTCGCTCTGGCACACAAACTTGACATTCGTAACTTCATCCCCACGGCGTCTTTTATTCGAGGACCTAACACGAATCGAATGGCCTTTTTGTCGACCAAGCTCGGTATAGTAATCTTTAGCTTCTTCGATGGAATTAAACTCCATCCCCACAATTGGATTTTTCACATCCATACAACTCATCGAATCATAAACCAATTGTTCTTCCATCTCAACTGACGTTCCGATACTTTCAAAATTAGAAGAATTCCCTTGCACAATATTGCCTACAAATTTCATACCAATTATGAACACTAGAGATAATGAACTAATATTTGCAATAAATTTTTTTTGAAGAGATAATGATAAACAATTACCTTTCAGGGAGCCTCCAGATAGATGATCCTCCATTAGTTTGAAGTCTACAGGAAGTATTTGAATCAAGCAGCGTAAGGATTGTACTACATGAAATAAACTACATTCAGGTAAACAAATAAAAACATTATGCAAGAATACTGATTCAATGAAATCAATGCTCTTGATCATTAGGCATAGTTCAGTTGAAAGAGAGTTGGTGATAATTTGAGAATGCATTAACATGATTCAATTAGGTTCCTTAGAATGTAAAAAGAAAAAAAAAAAAAAGAGGTGAAACTCCACAACCTACAGTGTTCTCTAGGGTCAATATAATACAATTGGGAGAGAAATTAAGGTCCAATTAGGAGCAACCCAAAGAAAATCGATGGAACTCACCGGAGACAAAACAACACACACACTCTCTCTCTCTACTTGGGCTTCGATAGCGGTCCTTCAGCCCTTCAGCAGGATCTTTAAAAAAAAAATTGGTTAAGGACGGATCGCTGCACATGATTTTGAAAGAAAAAAACGAACCGATCGAACTCACCGGAGTTTTGGGTTGCTCCCGATCCGTCGGTCCCCTCGGCTTCGTGGAAGAGGATCGATCTCCCCTTGGCTTGCTCCCGATTCGTCGGTGGAAGAGGATCAATCTCCCCCCCTTGGGCTGCTCCCGATTCGTCGGTGGAAGAGGATCGATCTCCCCTTGGGCTGCTCCCGATTCAATTAGGTTCCTTGTTTAGAATGCAAAAAGAAAAAAAAAAACAGAGGTAAAAGTTTTTGAATTTGATGATGAAGTCTGATCATTGTAAAATAGTCGTTGAATCCACACGGACCACACATAAGCCAAGCCGATCTCATATGAGGACATAAGCCCTCCAAAATTCTCAGTATCTGCACTTAATTAGTTTTCCTTTAAGCAAAAGAAAATCTGAAATAAGTGAATACCGGAAAAAATGGGATAGGCGATCGCCGGAGTTTTGGGTTGCTCCCGATCGGACTCCTTGGTCGGTGGAAGAGGATCGATCTCCCCTTGGGTTGCTCTGTCGGTGGAAGAGGATCGATATCCCCTTGGGCTGCTCCCGATTCGTCGGTGGAAGAGGATCGATCTCCCCCCCCTTTTTATGCTCCCGATTCGCCGGTGGAAGAGGATCGATCTCCCCTTGGGTTGCTCCGTCGGTGGAAGAGGATCGATCTCCCCTTGGGCTGCTCCCGATTCGTCGGTGGAAGAGGATCAATCTCCTCTTGGGTTGCTCCGTCGGTGGAAGAGGATCGATCTCCCCTTGGTCGGTGGAAGAGGGTTCTCTTCACTCTTGGGGCTTCCTATCAGAAACGGGGACGATGGCACATGGGCCTTCGTGTCCAGCTGTTACAGCTGTAAAGAAGGTTTTATCAGTCAACAGTTGATCCCACCGTTGATCCCATAGCAACCAACGGCTACGATGGGTTGTAAATTTACCTACCAGTTTTGGGTTGTCAACCGATCCCACCCCTATATATATATATATATATATATATATATATATATATATATGCTTGGTTGCGCTGTGCGCTGCCAAGAGAAAACGCGCTGCGGAGCCACGACCGTCCGATTGAATCGGATCAAACGGCTGAATGTAATCCGCTCCCGCTCCCGCTCCCGCACCGCGCACAGCTGCACTGCACCGCAACCCCACCGTCCGATCAGCCCACCCGTCCGATCGAGCGGCTCCCGCTCCCGCTCCCGCACCGCGCACAGCTGCACTGCACCGCAACCCCACCGTCAGATCAGCCCACCCGTCCGATCGAGCGGCAGTAACAGTTTTCGCTGTTACTGTAGCGGCTACAGTAACAGCGAAAACTGTTACTGTCCGTCGATTTCCATCAATTCGTTTCGATCGAACGGCCAGAAACAGTTTTCGCTGTTACTGTAGCCGCTACAGTAACAGCGAAAACTGTTACTGGCCACTCGATCCTTTTCGATCGAACGACCAATAACAGTTTTCGCTGTTACTGTAGCCGCTACAGTAACAGCGAAAGCTGTTACTGCCGCTCGATCGGAAGGGTGGGCTGATCGGACGGTGGGGTTGCGGTGCGGTGCAGCTGTACGCGGTGCGGGAGCGGGAGCGGAATTACATTCAGCCGTTTGATCCGATTCAATCGGACGGTCGTGGCTCCGCAGCGCGTTTTCTCTCGGCAGCGCACAGCGCAACCAAGCATACCTCTCTCTCTCTCTCTCTCTCTCTCTATATATATATATATATATATATATATATATATATATATATATATATATATATATATATATATATATATATATATATATATATATATATATATATATATATATATATATATATATATATATATATATATATATATATATATGGTGCTGTGGATTATCATGCGGCTAACGTGCGGCCACCTCAATGGTGGCCACGTGTACATTTTTTTTTAAATTTTTTTTTTTCGAAAGTGATCACCTATCCCTTGATGAGCCACATGTCAAAAATCAACTCATTTGAAGACCTATAGGTGCTTCAAATTTGAACGGTCAAAAAAGCCGAGCACATTTGAAGCACCTATAGGTCTTAGAATGAGTTGATTTTTGACATGTGACTCATCAAGGGGTAGATGATCATCCTCGAAAAAAAAAATTAAAAAAATAAATCTACACGTGCGGCCATTCATTTGGCCGCACGTTAGCCTCACGTTAATCCGCCGCACATTAGCATTTTCATATATATATATATATATATATATATATATATATATATATATATATATATACACACACACACACACACATTAAAATGGAAGCTCTCTCTCGTGTTGTAACACGTGGATGTCTTTTAAAGAGGTAGAATTCTTCGTTGTGAACGCGGCTCTCTTTTAAATCCATTTAAAAACCTATCATAAAGATGATAAATTTTCATTTAATGGTCATTTGATGTTAATCTCTCTCTCTCTCTAACAAGTGAATTACACTCACTTAAGATTTCACACTTCTTCGAGCAGTTGCGATGTTTTCTTTGCCAAATGGTGTGCAACAAACACATTAGGGTATTGCCCAGGTTTCTTACTAGTATATACTCTTTCTGAAGACAAATGCATACTGATAGGGACCTTGACTAATATAGCAAATCATGGTGTTCTGCTGCTAATATTGCAAGATAGTTAAGAACATATACCTAATTTGTCAAAAAAAAGGGGGACTTAGTGAGTCGTCCCTGACAAAGAGACCAATTAAGCCGAAGGACTTTGAAATGCTATGGATGAAAATGTCCTCCACAATATTTCAAAATTTCTTTTGTCATGCCACTGAACCAGTGAACCCCGCCGGAGTTGCTCGCCGCTACTGAACTAGTGAATGCCGGAGCTGCTCGTCATCACTGAACCAACCACCGCTGACAGAGCTACTCGCCGCCGCCGTTGCCAAACCAAATCAAACCTAAACCTAAACCTAATCCTAACCCTAACCCTAACCAAACCTTAAGATCTCCATGCTATGGGATGAACCCTAGACCGAGGGTCCCCAACTGAACCCCGAACCGAACGTTTGCCGGAGATGCTAGCCGCTGCTCCCGTTGCCTCTGGTGCAGCCACCGCCATCGGAGTTGCTCGAGAGAGATGGGAGAAGAAACATGGGAGGAAAGTTTTGGGTTTACCAAAAACGACTGGGATCTTAGGCTAAATGAAAATTTAGGGGGCTCTGTTCACAGGGTGGATATGTTGTTATGGACCTCTCACACATTAACCCAAAAAAAGAAATTTTTTTATTCATACCCCAAAAATCTGTATTAGCCCCCATTTCCAACAAACTTGAACACACCCATTTTTTTTTTTATCATACCCCACTCCTATTCCAAAAATACCCTTCCCTCTTACACCCCACCTTGAATCAATCCAACTTGAATGGCCCGCCCCATCTTTGATCATACCCCATTTCTTTCTGATGTTGAAGCCCCATGAGTATAGGAACCTGGAGAGAGTTATTTTGGTCATCTGCCATTCAGAGAGAGAGAGAGAGAGAGAGAGAGAGAGAGAGAGAGAGAGAGAGAGAGAGAGAGAGAGAGAGAGAGAGAGAGAGAGAGAGAGAGAGAGAGAGAGAGAGAGAGAGAGATGTCCCTCTTCTTTCTCCATTGTTGATGTTGATCATACCCCATTCCTTTCCGATGTTGAAGCCCTATGAATATAGGAACATGGGGAGGGCTATTTTGATCATCTGCCATTTATTGATGGCTTGATGAGAGAGAGAGAGAGAGAGAGAGAGAGAGAGAGAGAGAGAGAGAGAGAGAGAGATCCTTTCTCCATTACTAGAGGGGTTAAATCTTGTATGGAGAATCTGATCGAAAAAAGTGGGATCTTCGATCCTTGTTACCGTCTATGGAGGAATCCGATCTTGGGGTTGGATGTGGGGTATAAGATAAGAGTATAAATGATGTTTTAATTTTCTTGATTAAGTTATTGTGAAACAGATGGGAAACGGGGGCTAGTTAGCCTACTTACAAATTTTTGTTGTATGAATAAAATTTCCCCAAAAAAATTAGGGTCCGTTAATCCGGTGATCTTACCACTTTTCTATTACCCTTCCCATATCCTGATCTGTATCTTCAAAGAATTTCCCTTTTTTAATTTATAAATCGGGCTTTTCCTTAGAGGCTAGAGAGAGAAAGAGAGACAGAGGGAGAGAGAAGAGAGTGGGGAGAGAGAGAGAGAGAGTGGGGGGAGAGAGAGAGAGAGAGAGAGAGAGAGAGAGAGAGAGAGATGGAGGAAGGCGGCAACAAGGGCGGCAGCAGCAGCAGCAACACGATGACACCGCAGCACCAGCAGCTCCTGATGCAGCAGCACCAGCAACAGCTGTATCTACTGCAGCAATACCAACAGCAGCACCAACAGAAACAGCAGCAGCAGCAGCAACAGCAACAACAACAGCCGCCGCAGCAGCAGAACCTCAACCTACAGCAGCAGCAGCAGGCCATCTCCCGCTTCCCCTCGAACATCGACGCCCACCTCCGCTCCCCCGGCCTCCGCTCCCTCCACCTCAACCACCCGCAGCCGCCGCACCAGCAAATCAGCGCCCACCATCACCCTCATCCTTCGCAGCAGCAGCAGATGAAGGTGGGGGCGGGAGCGCGGGGGAACCAACCTCCACCGGTGGAGGTGGAGATGGCCCTGCAGGACGCCGTCAAGGTCTGCAACCCCGACATCAAGCGCCCCTTCTCCTCCCTCGAGGACGCCGTATTCAGGTATTCCCCATCTCTTCTGTTTCCATTTGCATGGTCGATTATGGCTAGGGTTTCCTGCTTTTAGAAAAACCAATCACCCTTTCTTCCTTTTTTTTATTCTTAATTTTTTTATTTGAGGATTCGTGATCGGCGAGAGCACAATCTGTATGGGAAAATAGAATTAGGGTTCCAACCAGAACCATCGAATTCATTGCAAAATTAGGGATTCGCTTGGGCTTGCTTCTGGCCTTAAGATTTGAGGGATTTATGCTTCTATGATCAGTTTTTTGTTTCTTTGCTCTCGTCATCTAAGATGGATTCTATGATTACATGGTTGTTATCGGAGATTGTGAGTCTAGATATCTGTATGCATAACAAAGACTAGGTTTCCTGTTTTGCTTTGTCATTTGGTTGGGAACTCGGTGTTAATTGATGCACCTAGCTTCTCTTTTTCCATGATTTTTAGTGATGGTTTCGAGTAATCATATGGTTCCAGAGCTCACATTACCAGGATGGGTGGGGGTTCAGCTTCTGCCAAGGGCTGTTTGGTTCGCGGAATTGCCTCTCGGCAATCAATTCCATGTCATCTTCTGGGGAAACCCCCGAGGGCGGAATTTATTTCCCCCCAACCTAGGGAGGAATTGATCGCCCCCCTTATTCCTCCCAAACGCAGAATTCATCTCCCCCGGGCAACGGTTTCCGCTCTCAATTCTGTGAATGAAACACCCCTGAGCGTGGAAATCAATTCCAATTCTGCGGAAATGGCATCAATTCTGCAAACTAAACAGCCCTGTAGGAGATTGGCCATAGTTTGACCTCGTTTTTGTTTGGTTTTTGAAGTTTGCCATTTCATACGGTACAATGGAAGCAAGATAATGAGAGGAGCTGAATAAAACATATAATTTTATTTCCAGTAAATTTTATTCTTCATTTGAGCATTCAATGCTGTAGTAAACAGAACACCTTACAATCTTCATGTGTAACTGTCTGTTTCTTTGTCTTTTAATGTGTATACAATGTGTGGGTTGGTGGTGTTGGGGGAAGTTGGTGGAGGAAGGGAACAAATCTGTTTGAAAGGTTGGCTTGGCATATCAAAACATAACTCACGTTGAACTACGTCTTTTATCTCCTGCTTTAGGAGTGTTGAACATGGATCATCTTCCGCATACAAAATTATGTGGTTGCTGAACAAATTTAGAGCACTTTCTTCAATTTGAGGGAACTCAAAATCTCAGGGTAGAGAGGGTATTGTGGCATCACAAGAAGTAAAATCGAAGTTGTATATGAAAGCTCATGTATTGTTATCCAGAAATATTTTGATATGCAGAGCATTCTGTGCCTGGGCAACAAGTTGAACGAAATAATAATGAAATTGTGGAATGACATCCATGGGAAGGGAAACTATCAAATGTTGAAAATCCATACAAGAGATAAGAACACTAAATTCAATCTAACGGCATAATCAGTAATTTGATTTACTAGGCAAGGAAAACTTTAAGTTCTATGAGCCTTGATTGGGGAAAATCAAGTGAAACGGAATTACCTTCTTCTTATGATATATAGAATTGTAATTGGTCATTGTATATCCTAATAATATTTTTGTTCACATAACTCAAATTTGAGTTTGCAACGAGGAAGAGAACTCAAAAAAGTGAAAGAGGTTGTATGTCATTAAGGATAGGACAGGATAGGTTTCCAGACTAGGTTTATCTTTCTGTCTCCTTTCTAAGATTTCTTATATTTAAGGGAACTTAATCAAAATTTGAGGATGCTAGCTGGATGCTAGGAGAGATTCAAATGCCATTTACACCATGGAAGTTGTTCTGTCCGTAAGTTAGGGTGGATCCTAGTTCCAAGTTCGGGAGAAGAGAGGTGTAGGATTCTAATTGTCCAAGGATTGAGAAAAGCAACATGCGATTGGGGGCATACCAAGCTGCGCGCCACCTATTCTAGCCATATACTTCTTGTTTAATTCAGGTCATGAGTCCATTTATGGAAGAGTCTTATGAAAATAGTGAGAAAAATCTTGGATGCTTATAACGGCATGTCTTCTCTAAGGATGTATGGAGAAATGATGTGAAGAACCTTAGACTAGGTATTCACAATCAAGAAGTAAAGAACATAGAAGAGAGAAGGGTATCCGGAAAGATAGATGTGGCATCCACTGCAAGAAATTCTAAATGCTCCCCCTTATTAATTCGTCAGAAACTAGTTACACCACTCCATCGTCTACATATGAATAGACACATTGACTTGGAACTTAAGAAATGAGATTCCAAATTTATTATTTTCATGACGAAAGTTCCTTCGATAATGAGATTTGAGAGGGAAGGGTGAGGGTGAAGTTTTGGACGCTTAATTATTGTCTCTACGCCCTGTTCAGAAAAAGGTAGAGCCCACTTGCTCCTTTGTTTTCCCCCTCTTTAAGGTTTTCTATAAGTGGGATCTGAAATCCTTGAAGATAGATTGATGTGGTTCTATTAAATCCTGTGCACAACGATTCCCTTGAAAATATGATTTTAAGTCCTAAATCATGGGAGGTTATTATATAAAATAGGATCGTAAATGCTGGCTACGTTTTCTTTTCTTTTATGTCCACATTCAAATCCTCTATAAGTCTAGTTTCTCTCTGTATGGATTCCCATGTGCTGTCAAGGCACCTCTTTGCAACAAGATGCTGCAATGAAAGGACTAAAATTTAAAAATTACACTTGATCTAAAATCCACAGCTAATATAATCCTACAAACTACACCAGAAATGAGTTTTTGTATCTATATCTGTCTAGTTTTTGTTGAAGGTATCTCTTGCGTAAACTCTAATACCTTATTTATATTTAATTATGAAGCGTTTTTGTCTAATATTTGATAAAAGATAAGATATAGGACGTGTCAGTAAATGATCTCAAACCAACAAGATCCATCGCCTGAAATATCTAATTTATATTCTCTTAACATTCCCACAAGCATAGGTTGTGACAAGAAACTTTCGCAACACAACCAGAAGCTTGAGCAACTTGATTACATTACCGCCACAGTATTTGCGGAGATGAGCATAAAATTTCTGCTTTGCTTTAAGTTTGTGGTTTTCATGAAGAGAATAAAGGTCCATATATTTGAAAATGAAATATCTTACTCTTCATCAATACCATAAGAACGGACATCGTGAAGTTGCCGTAAAGAGTTAAGGTTGGACCTTCAGCCTAAATAACCCGTCCAATTTTGGAACATCAATTTGTTGATTTTTTAAATTGTGGATATGATGGGGACATGGCTCGGCCTGCACGACTCCCACGGCAGGACGCATGCTCGATGCTTACTTAAAATAAAATTCGGATTTAATAATTTCAAAAAAATATATTTTAGAAATAAAATATTAAATTCGGAATAAAATAATTATTTTATTCGGAAATTATTATTTTAATCTAAAACACATGATTTTCGGATTTATTATATATGGTAATTTTTGATATATTGTTTAGTTAAGATTTATGATAGATTCAGATCTTTTTATTTTGGAAAGAATTATCTTTTTAATTTTGGTAGTTATTTTATGGTTTCTTGGAGACCAAGTCATGTAAGCCTACTTATAGGCCCTCATTTGATGAATGAAGAATGCTTATGAATTATGAAAAAAAAAATGACAGCTTGCAGGCTTCGTTAGGGTTTCATGGATTGGAATCCATCAAAGGTGGAATTTCCGAATCCGGTGGACTCCGGATCTTCCCCCTTTATTCTATCTTGAAACCCTAATTTAGATTTTGTGATCATCAACGATGGTTTCTTCAAGGCGTTCCGCATTAGTTTGGTATCAGAGCGGGCTCTTGATGATTCTTACCCGTTGAACGATCCGCCGAAATTATCGTCGTCGCCGGTAATCGTCAACAACATCATCATTGCCGTCGTCTCCCTGATCCACCACCTGCAGGCCCCCCTATTTCCTATTAAAATCTGATGCATGCACCTCTTTTAAATTAGTTATCTATTGCTGCGATTAATATTATTGTGTGCTGAATTTTGTTTTCGTGATATAATTGCATCATAACTTGTTAGGTTTTAATCCATGCTTTATGTTGAATGCATAGATCTTTCGAACTACGTGAAATACCTTATGTTTACTGTCCTTTGAGTTATACAGCGCCATATTGATAACTAAACCTTAGTCTGTTGACCAAAGGGAAACCCTAAGGGCTTAAGATTGTAGTGCGCCTTGTTGGAGCCTACATCAGATAGAGATGAAATCGACATCTAAAGCACAAAATGTTACCTAAACAATGACGACATAAAGGTGCAATCACAACTAAATGTCTAGTAAAACCACCCAAAATATAAACAAAATTCAGCACTAAAGCATTGACCTCGACTAATAAGATCTACAAATTATAACATATGGAAAACTAGTTGTAGACGCACCCAATGTTTTCAGAGGCGAAGGCATAAGGCGGGGGGGGGGGGGGGGGGGGTGCGTAAGCCCCACGAATGTTTAAATTTTAATTTAAAAATTATATTTATTTTCAAAAGCAGCATAAAAATAGTGAACAACATATAAAACTCAAATATATTTATATACACATAATAGCCATTACTAAAGAAAAAAAAGATAATTTGATACAACATTGTCATTGTCTTTAATGATATATCTATGATCTAACCAAAATTCAAAATATATAGTATCCAATATGAATAAAACCCGATTTTAAGGAAGTTACAATTAAATTTTTTTTTCCTCAAATACTCATATCACACGATCACATCCACTCATTCTTATTAATATCATCATCTCCATCCAACGGGTCTGTCGGGAAAGCTTCCATCATGAATTCCTCCCCTCCTCGACATCTACCTTGATAGAGGTCAATATGACTCCCTTGTTTTCACCTCTATCTTGGCCTATACATAAATAAAAGTTGAGATTTAAAATTAGGCGACAAGCTGCTTATAAAAAGGTACTCCATAGGTTTAATTTTATGGTTAAGTTAGTGTTTGTTTATATATAAGTTACTTCTCTGGATTGAAATTTCGAACGAAATATCAAAATTTTGGTTAAATATTTTGGTTTATGTCAGGACCAAAACGAAAGGTATGTTTGTAACCCTAATTTGGTCAATTGTGGTTTTTTTGATCATATCTCGGTCAAATTTCTGACAATTTCGGTTTCTCCTTTCTGCATCCGAACTGGTACTGTAAATTTCGATCAAAATTTCGGTTTCAAAAATGAAAATATAAATTTCACATTTTGGTCAATTTTGGTTTCGGCTTGGATCAAAACCCGACACGAAACCAAAATTTAAAACCTTGGTCACTTCATCTGGGTGTACGCCCAACCAGCTATGGCGCAAAGACGAACCCTGGGCGCTTGGGGTGTGCGTCTAGCCATTGAAGGACAAAACGATTTGTGCTTTGTTGATTGAAAAGGTGGTGGATGCATAATGGATTTTCGATTCCTCAACTTTGGAATTCTTGAAAAATTTGGAGCAACCAATCTGTAGGTTAATTAGAAGTAAGGTTTGAAATCTTGGCCGATATCGGTACGTACCGGTTTTGCTCGGTTCGGGACCGATATTGCCCCCGGTCCCGATACTTGGTCGGTACCGATACGTATCGGTCGGTTCATGCCGGTACGGACTGGTACATGTTATTTATTTATTTGGTTTTTTGGCTCAACCGGTACCTATGTGTATCGGCCAGTACCGGTACGTTCCGATCAGTACGGATCGGTTCAGGGCTGATCGATACCGTTAGTGATTTTGAACCTTGATTAGAAGTAAGTTGCACCTAAGGTTATAAATCTTGGTGTCGGGATTTGTATTTGTAGCCAAAGACCGAGTCAACTTGATCAAGTAGTCTAGTTATCGGGATATGACTCGACCATAAATATCTGAGAAGCTATTGGAGGCTATTTACATACTACTCTATCATTTCTTACTCAGACACCACATTTTTAAAAAGTTACTTAAGGCAGCTTCATATCTTAAAGTATATCAGATATTGGAAAGCTATTGAAGGCAATTTATTGCTCTAAATCTATACATTAATATTAGAGAAGTTACCTGCTGTAGTTTTACATCTCTTTATTAGATGCTAGAGTGCGATTAAGATCACATCCCAATGGCAAAGCACCTACCCTCCATCCAATGGGTTGTGTAATCGACTCCCGTGGCTCCCTCTCATCTTTTTGGTGGGTTTATCTCTCGCCTTTGTGGCGGGTTTATCTGTGCACATGTGGTAATATTACAGTCAGGTAAGATTCAAACCTTGGTTTATCTTGTGCTCTAAGCGCTAAGAAGCAATGTACTGACCGTGAGGTCCCTTTATTATAATAATAATAATAATAATAATAATAATTGCATGCCAGAGTTCGGATTTCAGAGAATCTAGTGAAGGATATATATATATATATATATATATATATATATATATATATATATATGGGAATGCTTAAATGCGGTCCATGTCCGCAGCCGTCCGATGCACCCGCCGCGTGCATCAGATGCACAGTGTGGTGCATTGGACGGCTGCGGACGCGGACCGCAGACCACATTTAAGCATCCCATATATATATATATATATATATATATATATATATATATATATATATATATATATATATATGGGTTGGGATCCGTTGGCAACCCATCATTTGATGGGGCTAAAGGTTTTAGAATTTGCTAATTTTTTGTGAGGATGCTATCTATAGCAATGAGATCATCCTTACAAAAAATCAGAAAAATCCAAAACCTCTAGCCCCATCAAATATCCTCCTCAAATATAGACCGTCCATTTTAACATTTAATTTAAAGAATACATTTGATGGGGCTAAAGATTTTAGAATCAATTGATTTTTTATGGATGTGCTATCTATAGTAAGGAGATCATCCTCACAAAAAATCAACAAATTTTAAAACCTCTAGTCCCTTCAAATGATGGGTTGTCAACGGGTTGTCAAGGAAACGGATTGTCAACGGATCCCAGTCCTATATATATATATATATATATATATATATATATATATATATATATATATATATATATATCAGTATGGTTCTCTTGCCCGACGTCGGGCATGCTTATCTTTCCCGACAAAAAATTTGAGGGACCTAGAGGTTTTATAATTTGTTGATTTTTGGTGAGGATGATCATCATACCATAGATAGGACCTCCACCAAAAATCAGCAAATTATAAAACCTCTAGGTCCCTCAAAGGTGTTTTTCATTATCGACCGTCTATTTTAACCGTTAAATTGAATAACATATTTGAGGGACATAGTGGTTTTATAATTTGCTGATTTTTGGTGGAGGTCCTATCTATGGCAAGAGGATCATCCTCACCAAAAATCAGCAAATTATAAAATCTCTAGGTCCCTCAAATTTTTTTGTCGGCAAGATAAGCATGCCCGACGTCGGGCAAGAGAACCGTACTGATATATATATATATATATATATATATATATATATATATATATATATATATATATATATATATATATATATATATATATATATAGGGGAGGGATACTCTTACTCATGGCCTCTTACTCATATATCCGAGCCGTCCATTAGATCCCGACGTACGGTTCGGATTAGATGGGGAGTTGAAGCAATGGTGTCCGCATTAAATGCGGGCTTTTAATATGGGCTTTTAATACCCGCATTTAATGCGGACACCATTGCTTTAACTCCCCATCTAATCCGAACCCTACGTCGGGATCTAATGGACAGCCCGGATCATAGGTAACTATATGAGTAAGAGGCCATGAGTAAGAGTATCCCTCCCCATATATATATATATATATGTTGGAATATCTGAGAATCTACTGCATGTTGTTTTCATCTCTTTCTTATATCGTTCATTAACACATAAGAGAAGCTGTTGAAAGCAATTATCATCTCTCTATCACATTTCAATTAGATTACTAAGAGATGGCCTACATCTTTACCTCTTATATATGCCAAAAAAGCAACCGGCAAGTACAAGCTAAATAATAGCTCAAAACATGCTACCATGGTCTAATACCATTAATACCAATATCAATAACACATAAATAACGAACGTATGGTAAAAGGTCTATCATAAGCTTCTCTAGTTGTATGGCTAGAGTCAATCATATGGAAATAAACTCCAGAATACAAGAAACGCATCGGTACAACTCGGCCGTATCGACCCATACTCGTCTGTATCGAGCGATACAATCCGAGTTGTATAGGTATCGGCCAATACCGAGTTCATACCGCTATTAGTGACTGAACTAGTTGTCTTCCGTAAAAATCCGGTGCGAATCAACAAGTATGACTTGGTATCAGCCGAGTTTTTAAACCATGCTTGTGCCTGAGTTTCTCCTTGATCTTGATTAGGGTTGGCAATTTCGGACTCGACACGGCAGACCCGACATGAAGTTAGCGGGTCTGGGTTAAACGGGTTGACATGATAGACCCGTTTTATAAACGGGTCGGGTCCGGATTTAGGGTCTGGACACGGTAGACCCGGGAAGACCCGTTTAAAATTCAACGGGTCGTTTCGTATCTGGTCGGGTCTACCCACAATCCGATACTGTAGTATGTAATACCAGTGGGTCATATCGGGTTGAGTCGGATTGGGTTGGATCGGGTCAACTGAATAGACCCGTGTGGTAAATGGGTCTTATCGGGTCGATCCGTTTATAAGCGGGTCGGGTACGGGTTTAGGGTCTAGACACGATTAGTTAAATGGGTCGGGTCCGGGTATAGGGGTTTTGGACACGGCCCGAAACTAGACACGACACGAACGCGACCCGACACGACCCATTGCCACCCCTAATCTTGACCCATGAGCATATTTTCCCTTTTTGTGTAAGTTTATCTCACTCAAACTTTCTCGTGTTGTTAAACCATTGTCTGTGCTTGAGTTTCTCCTTGATCCTGACCAATGAGCATCTTTTCCCTTTATGTCTAGGTTTCCTATTACTGTCTTTCTCTTACCAAGTGTAATTATAGCCTGTGTTTAGCCTGAGCAATCGAGATGCTTGACTCGTTTCTCCCCCAGAAGTTTGGGCTGTTGGGAAATTTATCCGTGCTACCCAACCAATCTAGGAATAATTCACGTGCATAGTGATATCTAACTCTTTAATCCCATCAAACTCCTTATTTGTGAGTGCCCGATAAGCTATCGGACCCAAGGACCAAATGCCGCCTATAGTATGTGTTAAAAGATCTACAATCCAGAACTTAATGCTTCAATAAAAAAGGACGATGAATTGGAAGTTTGGAACCTTTGGACATCCTAACTATTGATGAATCAAACACTAGTAGGCTAATAGCCCTATGGCAGGTTGCAACAGCACTCTAATGAAATGCTAGGAACCCACTATGAGTGTTAGGTCAAGACTCAAGACAATGGCATGGAAACACAAACCGTGTTTAAAATGGGTCTGCTAGTGCCATAAAGGTAGACAAAATTGAAGTTTGATAAAATCGACAGCCCAATACATAGGTGGGTTTGAAGCATGTGTAAACCAACTTCCGAAGAACGTCATACATCAAGAATAGGGCATGAAACTCAATTTCAAGCACACCAAGCAAACAAAAGGATGCAATCATAAAATAAACAATGCTATGACGTGTTGTCTAGCAAAATCAGAAACAATATTTAATACAAAGTAGTAATGACAACAAATAAGAACTACATAGAAAAACTAGCAAACCAAGCATGTGCAGTGCATGTTAAACAAAGTACATGTACTAAAACTTATTAAAATACTAAAATTTATTAAAATACACTGCACGCACCACCTACCGCATCATTACACGCCTCTGTGTGTGTGTGTGCGTGTGTGTGTGTGTGTGTGTGTGTGTACATCGCCTGTTAGTGCCTAGAGCACAAGATTGGCCAGTGTTCGAATCTTACCTTGCTTGTAAAAATGCCACATATGAGCATGGAAAAACCTGTCATAAAGGTGAGAGATAAACCTGCCACAAGGACTAAAGGGAGCTTTACCACTAGGAAGCTGTGTAGCATATTGTTGGTACTCAAGACGGTGATGCATACTTTTACCATTTTAACAGTATCCGTCGATGCATAATAACATCTGTAAACCTGATTGTCCTCTTCTCATTTTTGCTGTGGTAAAAATATCCAGGTTATTGCCTTATCACGTGGTATCCGATTTCGAGGCCGAAGAAGATGACAGGATACTAGACAGCGATACTACCGGTCAGATCCCCTCCCGCCTCCAGCAATGGGACCACAACATCCTTGCCAAGATCGCGGAGTTCACCACCACCTTTGAGAAGCAGGTCCTTGCCTTCAACATAATGTCGAAGAAGAGGGCCCTGGGGGAGTTCAGGTCGGAGGAGAGGCTCATGATCGAGCAGGGGCTCTTGCAGGAAGAGAAGCGAGCGCAGCTGGAAGTAAGAGCTGAGATTGAGTCCAGGGAGAAGGCCGGCAGGGAGGCAGCAGAGGCTAAGATGCGGATGGCCATGGCTCAGGCCGAGCATGCTCGAGCAGAGGCCCAAGCTCACGCAGAGATATTTGCACGGGCACCAATGAGGGCAAATGCCATAGGGTCTCACCCGGACGAGGGCCCCAGCCATGATTTGAGGGGGGAACCGGGGGGGAATGTGGAGGAACTGGTGCATGGTTGGGGTAATGCGCAGAGGGAGGAGGAGGAGCCATCTGAGGATTTTCTGAATGATGAGAACGAGCCGGATAATGGGGAGGCCGGGTTGAATGAAGAGTGGCGCGAGGCTGGGGAGCTTGATCTGAACACCCGGTGATGCTAATGCTTTTAGAGGACGATGAGTACATTAACTGTTAGTAAGTAGTTAGCCACTTCAAAGGATTTTTTTATGCATCATTTGATTCCTGTGTTAAATCTGGCTGTATTGTATGTATTCCTTGCTTTGGAGCTCAACACAGTGGATTCTATGCAATCTTTATAACATACATGCATGCACTTCCATATTTTGTTGTGGATTATGCCGAATTGCAATACTTTTAGGTTCATATACCGAGTAATTGCTGTGTGAATTAGATTGATGTTATGGGTTTGGATTGATATAAGACCATATTTTTGTTAAGGATTATAATTAGATTCTGATAAGAAATAAATTATGTACTCTGATAAGATCCTGAGGTCTCTTTCTGTTTGACTAATCTGAGGTCTGACTATCTGATGGTATCTTTTTGGGGTTATTAGCTATGGGTCCAGTGTAACAATGTTAGTTACATTTAGTCCAGCCAATAGTTTCGGGTTACATGCAATCCACGAAATGATTTCAGATCAAGAGACAATCCATATATTACAGTTGTAGGCCTAACGGATCCTTTGCTAACCCGAGGTTTCTTTTTGACTTTATTTTTTCAAAATATCAAACATGCCCATGAGATACTATCCCACATAAATGACCGCACTTACTATCGTCACTGTGGTCACAGTGATTTCGGACTGCTACAGTATTTAGGTTAAGTTTAGGGTTAGGGTTCACTGTTAGGGGTATAAAATTATGGTTAGGGTTCACTAATTAGAGTTAGGGTCACTATTAGGGATATAGAAGTAGGGTTAGGGTTCACTATTTAGGGTATAGAGTTAGGATTAGGTTTAGGGTCCACCATTTAGTATATAGGAGTAGGGTTAGGGTTTTTCGAAACTTTTTTGTCGTGTTGTGAAACCGGTTTAACTATATGGTAAATATATGGGCGTATGTGTCATTTTATAAGCTACATGACCTATTACAATTACATCTATATAACATGGAACGTCGGTTTCGTGCTGACTAGACAAAACGGAAGCTGACTAGGACAAGCTGATTGGACAAAAATGAACCGAATAGGTCTAACCATTCGTTCAAAAATCAACGCACAATCTCTATTTCCCCGTCAACCAACTCCCTCCCCTTGGTTTCAAATCCCGACCCATTTAAATCGCACTAAATCCCTAAAATCCCAGCCCATTTAAACTGCACTAAACCTGACCGTTCATTCCGTGATCGCTGTTCGCATCAACTGCTATAAACCCATATGCTGAAATTTCGGCTACCCCAAACCATCGGATCGATCTCGAGGAATTCGTTCGAATAGAGACAGTGTGATTTATCGATTATAGGGGGAGGGGGAGTTGGTCACGCCGAAGGCATCTGCTTCGTGCCAATCGGCATGGGCGAGGAAATGGGTGTCCCTATGAATGCCGGTGTTGTCGTCAAAAGTGTTTTGTTGCCGAAGACGTTTAGATGTGTTGCCGCTGAAGACGGCCCGTTGCAGTGCCGACAGATGTGTTGCAGCCGAAGGCAGTCCGTTGCAGTGCCGACAGACATGGGCATGCACTAGTCTTTTACGGTGGATCTTTTATGATATATATTAGTTGTGTCTGGGACCAACAGACTGTTAATAGACTGCTATTAAATGGACCCAATGCAATCTCCCCGTAAAATTTTTTTATCTGCATATTAAAGTCCTTGATTGGCCCTGCCTTTCTACTAGTCTAGCAAGTCCTCGGCCATATATATTGCTTTCGATCGCTTGTTTAAACTGAACATTCAAACTGACAAGTGGGAAGGAAGCCTCTCCCACATCTTGATTTCTTGCTTAACCATCCTTCTACCACTCTAACAAGTCAAAGACAGGATATTATGGTTGCCTTCAATCATCAACGGTAACTGATCTTTCACCATCCATGTCTTTATTCTATTAAAGTTGAGGCTGGCTATGGAGCACAACTCTAGAAGAAGGTTCAACAAAAAGATACTCTTGGGGTTATTAGCTATAGGCCCACTGTGACCGTGCTGAGTTACATTAAGTCCAGCCAATAGTTTGGGTTTACATGTAGTCCACAAAATGATTTTAGATCAGGGGAATCTCTGTATAACAGTTTTAGGCTTAAGGGAAACTTTGCTAACATTTTTTTTTTCAAAATACCAAATATGCCCATGACATACTCTCCCACATAAATCACCGCACTTACTATCATCACTGTGGCTACGGTTCGGACTACTACAATGATTTTGGACCGCTATAGTGATTAGGGTTAGGTTTAGGGTTAGAGTTCACTATTAGGGGTATAGAATCAGGGTTAGGTTTAGGGTTCACTAGTTAGGGTATAGAATTAGGGTTAGGTTAGGGTTCACTATTAGGAGTATAGAAGTAGGGTTAGGGTTAGAGTTAGGCTTCACTATTAAGGGTATAGAATTAGGGTTAGGTTTAGGGTTTACTATCTAGGGTATAGAAGTAGGGTTAGGGTTTCACAACACGACAAAAACGTTTCGGAGTTTCGGAATTCCAAAATGTTTTTGTCGTATTGTGAAACCAGGTTAACTATATGGGTAAATGGAAGGGCATGTGTTATTCTATAAACTGCTGTACCTATTGCAATTACATCATTTATGGTGAATCTTTTGTGAAACCAGGTTAACTATATGGGTAAATGGAAGGGCATGTGTTATTTTATAAACTGCTGTACCTATTGCAATTACATCATTTACGGTGAATCTTTTATGTTAAATATTAGCTGTGATTGTGGCCAACAATTTATAGACTGTTACTAAATGGATTTAATGTAATCTCCCCCTATATTTTTAGCGTTAATTAATCGTAAATCCCTGTCTTTATTTAAGCTAAGTGATACAATTTGTTAGGATATTAGTCAAAGTCCCTCCCGCAGGACACATCTGTACAACAAGTCCCTAACTGAAAATATTGACTTTTTAAACCCTTTAAATGTCAAAACTGCCCCTCCATGACCCCTCTAGTAGGAGTATCCATTCGTCTTCAGCAAGAGTATCCATACACCGGTTGGCATTATGTATGGTTGCTACAGTGATTTCACTATAGCTGCTACAGTGAAATCAATGTAGCAAGAGTATCATTTCGGCTAATTGATACTCTTATCAAATTGAATTGATAATATTTCTACAATGAAATCACTGTAGCAACAATATCAATTCGCTAAATTGATACCCTTACAAAACCGAATGGATACTCTTGCGACATTGATTTCACTATAGCAGCTACAGTGAAATTATTGTAGCAACTGCTATATACACAATGTCAACCGGTGAATGAATACTCTTGCTGGAGATGAATGAATACTCTTACTGGATACGAATTGGAGAGATTTTTTTAATTTGAGGGTTTAAAATAAGGGTGAGGGACTCGATGTAGCACGTGATGCTCGGAAGGGACTTGGTGCAATATGAAAACATTCCATGTCCTTTAGCTAATATAGCATCTACCGAAAGGACTTAAGGCTAAGTCTCCCCATCTTGATTTCTTGCTTAACCATACTTCTACCACTCTAACAAGTCAAAGACAAGGATATTATTGCCCATTGCCTTCAATCATCAACAGTTACTGATCTTTCCCCATCCATGTCTTTATTCTATTAAAGTTGAGGCTGGCAATGGAGCACAACTCTAGAAGAAGGTTCAACGAGAAGATTGACAAGTTCTTGAATATGCAAGTTCGTACACTGGTTGGTTACGCGGTTAAAGCTTACGCAACTAGTTGGCGGGTAGGGAGACCTACTTACTGGGGACACAGTTAAGCTCAAGCAACCAGGGAGCAACCCTACGGGGCTGGTTTCACGTGGACCGCAAGCAAGTCGAGATGGAGAGGGTAGATGACAAGATTTAATATCGGGAGTTGCATTGTCCCTGTGGTACAGATTTGGTAGACAATGATGATTGGAGCAGAATCCAAAGGGGCCTTTTTCGAAGGGCGTTAATGAGGTCCAAAGGGGCAGCACCCCCGCGGCCTCCAGCTCTTGTAAAGGCCTGACATGGTACCACCGAGCCCGTGCTAGGGGTTCGGGGGTGGCGTCCTCGAGGCAGGTTTTTGGAGGGTATTTTCATACGTAGGCACATACTGTGTAGCGCTAGCTATATAAGACTGTTTAGGGGTGCCGTCTTTGCTGTATCGGTTGTTTTTCGTTTTTCTTTGAAAGGAATTTTCCACGTAAATCTTGTGTCTCTCTATGATTGTTTCTGGTTGATTCTCGTGTCTTTTCTTCTTCGTTATCTATCGTATCTCACGATCGGGGCTAGGGTTTCCTACCGGTGGGTGGGTGGTGGCTGCTTTATCGTGTTGCAATCCCATAAGACAGAGTTGGCGCTATGGAGCCTCTTGGCAAATCAAAATATATCCACTTTCTGTACAACCCATTTATGTACAACTTCATATTCACAAGTTTGATCTGTCTTCTATCCAACATATGGAACACAATTTCAATGATAATTCCTTGATGGATCAGATCAAGGCTACATATTTACAGTGTGGTGTGATGTGGTCAAATCTGTATCATCTCCCCCCCCCACAATGGAGTTGAGGTTCTTCAAGAATCTAAGAGTGCGACCGAACCAACCGAAAGCTCTGAAGTGAACAGCCCTTGAACAAATTACTAAGGAGGAATCCTGCTGTACTTTCGCTTTGATCAGGCTTCGGATGTGCAGGAGGGTTCTGTTTCACTATTAGCGTCGTCTGCCTGATATCCCCGATCTGTCTGTGTATCGACTCGATGGTCTTGGCCTCCACCGGGCTCCCCGACATCTCCGAGACATGGAAAGTGTCCACCACTTTGCCACCCTTTGTCGAGATCTCTGCCCTTCTGATGCACAGCCCGTTCTCTCGGAATATCCGGGTGATCTCTGAGAGCAGACCAACCCTGTCTTCGGTCCGCAGTTCTAATTCCAGCCCCTGCACCTCCGATCAATACACTGAATGAGTAACAAACCAATACCACTGATTTTACTTGAACCAACTGATCCATACCTCCGATGATCGCCTCTCGATAGCCGCCTCGAGGCATTGGATCACGCGTTGTCGTTCGGCTTCTGAGCTCACGGGGAGCCCATCAACATGGCGGATGTAGTACTCCTGCAATCAAACAGTATAGAGTTGTTAGATCTTTAGACTAAATCCCGATTAATCTTTAGCTTTGGGTGATCATACCTGATAAGCTTCGGACCTCCCAGTGCTGACAGTTCCATGAAACACAACATATTGCATGTCCGTAAGTGTGCATACGGTATCAAACAGAAGCTTCGGGCGATCTCGAGACCTCAAAATGATGACCGTGTAGTCCCTCTCGAAGCAGTCCAGCACTGCAACCTGAGGCCTCGAGCTCTCGTCTGCCGCTCCAACCCTCTCGTAGTCCCTGTCATCGAACATCATCTGATGCAGCCTCCTCTCTGTGTGGGTGAGAGGCCCCATCGAGACCGCCGTCTTTGATGCCCTTGAATCATCATTGCCCTTCAAAAGGTTGCAGAGGAGTTCCTTGATGGTGGAGAGCCTCTTGGGGTCCTCGATCGCATGCCCCGAGGACTCATCTGTCACGTGAACGACTGCTGCGGCTCTAGTGTTGTGGGTCCAGACCTCGGCTTTCACCACGTTGCATTTGAGGTCTGTGAGTACGGCACAGACCTCCGACAGGAGGCCGGGCCTGTCGGTGCCTGTTAGTTCAATGGTGGTGTGCTCCTTGGATGGCATCACCCCGACCGAACTTCTGAATGAGGACGAGTAGGAATCTGATTCGAGTGACTGCAATTATGCGAATCAATGTAGAAGGATCAGATAATGACTGTGGTCTTCACTCTTCATTCCATTACAATTCATTACTAAGTGAAATCTGTTCAATTACTATGTAGACGCATCAAATTCAGTAAGGATAAAGAGAAGGATCAAATTGTGACTTGTTGAGAGGACTCTCTCTCTCTCTCTCTCTCTCTCTCTCTCTCTCTCTTTCTCTCTCTCTCGAATTCTCCTTTCTTATCTGGAGTTTTCTCTCTCTTTCAAGTACATGGTTCATGAAATTGTATTTTTTGGACTTTCCATCTATTTCATCAACTAAGTCTCATGCATGCCTTTCCTTAGTATTTCATCCACATATGTATTAAGTGTATGTTGCTTTTTGGATGATTAGACCATCACTGTGGATGCATGTGAAGGTCAAATTGTATCTATATACAAAGCTTTGAACTGGGTTATTCCATAACAAATCAAGTTAAGTGAATCAAAATTGAATGAAAAGTTACTTCTTTTTTTTAAAAATTCATAGATAAATAAGCATGCTTACAGTTTCTATGTAGCTGATAATCTCTTTGCTGGTGACTTTGTTTCCATCACGATCAGTTACATTGAACACTGAAATCATCGAATTGAGATCGATCCGTTAGCTGGATTCAACAGTGAACAAGGAAAAGAGCCGATTCATTTGGTTTGGCGGAGAGCAATCCTACCATCCATGAACCAATTCCCATCGGAAGATATATATGCTTTGGTGATGATCAGGTTGAGATCGGTGAGGACTTGAACAACTTCTAGCAGGGTCCCGTGCTTGTTAACACTATCCACCTATTTTAGAAGACAAATCAAAATCCACCAGACAATACAAGAAACCAAAAGATTGTAAAAATTAAGAAGTTTTACCCGAATAACAGTTACATCGTCGCTAGAATCATTGTCAACGACAACCCTGCAGTGGGAGAAGGGGGATGTTATTTTGAAAGAATGGTGTTGAAACAAGAGAGGAAACATAAAGCAGACACTGATTGCACCAAAACCAAGGTTTTAAATGTCGATTTCGATTTAGAACAATAATATAAAAAAAATTATCGGATTTTAGTAAAATGTTGGTGGAGATTTTGTATTTTTAAGGAAAAATTTCGGTAAAAATTCATCGGATTTCAGTCAAATTTTTATCAATTTCCGATAAGGGTTTGCAATTCGTTGTCTATTAAGAAAAAAAAAAGAATAATGGAGGAAAATTGGAATTTATCACTATAATGATAATTTTTTTTATAAGGATGAAAATTTTCAATGAAATTCTCCCCAAATAAAGATGGAGTGTCATATTTCGATCAAATGTCGGTCATTTATGACAACATTTTATTATGTCAGACGGAAATTTGTCGATGATTTCGTAGGGAATTTGTCGATATTTGATTCCATAACCAAAACACAGTTGAGAATAAGATGCAATCCACGATGAATGCCATGTAAAAAACACCGATTAGAAGAAAAGGCGGCGCACAAAGCTAAAAAAATGTAGAAACAGGTATGAAGAGAAATCTAAATCCATGCAGACAATTCTCCAAGAGAACTGCCAAAAAAAGTCACTCTATTAACATAAAAACGAGGGAGGGGGGGGGGGGGGGGGGGGGGGGGGGGGGGGGAAAGCAAAAAAACAAAACAGTGCTAACTTCCAATCACAAGCCCCAATAAATGGTGAAAACAAGAAATCCTCCAGCCTGGAGGTGGCAACCAGAACAAAAACCAGAAACAAAACAAGTAACAACTCTTAGCCATAAAACAAAAGAAGAGAATGATTGCCGACTGCCGGTGCCAGACTAGTCTGGGGTTGTGGAGGTATCGCTCGCTTCAAAGGTAACACTCTGTGTCTTCTGATTGTAATTTTTTTTTTACTCTGATGGCTAGAGAGCAATCCAAAAATTCGAAAAAAAGAGGAAAAATTCAGAAGACCAAACAGGGATCGCTTCTAATTGCCATTCATAAACTTGTGAAGATCGCAGAGAGTAAATCTTAGCCACGTCCCCCAAACACAAAAGTCCACAGAAATCAACTCCCAGAGCTACAACACAGGGAACCCAGCGACAAAACCCAAAGAAGAAACCCATAGATCCAATCAAGGTTGACTTATAAACACCAAGATTCAACCGAACAGTCCAAAAGCGCAGAAAACCCAGATAGATAGACATCTTTGAGGAGAATCCACAGATCAAGGGAGAGTGAAAAGAAGAGGAAAACCCAAATCCCAACTGAAACCTCCAAAGAAAGAGGAAACCCAGATGGAAATCCTCGAGATTTAATCCCAGAAATCCTTTTTGGGTGGGATTGGAAAACACTGAAATCAGAGGAGGAGGAGGAGAAGAAAGGTCGTACCTTGGGGTGTTCATCCTCCGGATGAGCTTGGCGTACTCATCGTCATCATTATCCAAATCCAGCGCCTGAGAGCTCCCCATCACAACCCACAGGGCTGTGGAAGGGTGGGTGGATCCAAAGAACAGAGGAGGGGAGAAGCCGGCAATGGAACAGAGCAAAACTATGGGATTTTAGAGGAGAGGAGGAAACCTTAGCCGTTTTAAAACCCCTCGACGCCCCTTCCACGTTCCAACTAGATTTCCAGCCCATCTAATTCCGGGCAGGGTCTGCCCGGACCCAACATGCGATCCCATAATGACGTGTTGGATCCGGATTGGTGGCCGAACCTGCCCGCGAGATTATTATTATTATTATTGTTTTTTTTTTTTGGCAAACATGCCCGCCAGATTAAAGCTGCCTTTACCAAAGCCCAAAGGGCACAAGCTGTGTGTGGTGGGTGCCCGTAACCCCCCCCCCCCCAATGTGAGGGGGGTAGGGCCTGGTGAGTGGTATCAACGTGGACGGTTGGGATTCGGCTAGCAGTACCCATGCGTGTGCCCCCATGCGTGCGATACAGAAGCAACGGCCGCGATTCGCAAGGGCACTTTGGTCACAAGCGGGAGCACACGCATTGCGGCTGATGCAAATATCGTTACTCTTTACTATAGTGAAATCACTGCAGTAAAAATCTGCAAAATGATATAACATAGAGTAACAATTTGCTACATTGGAATCATTGTAGCAAAATCTATAAAATACTATAACAAATAATAACAATTTGCTATGGTAAAATCACTGTTTCTAAAGAATTGTTACTCCTTTTTTATTTTTACCAAATTGTTATGCTTCTGTGTTGATATTAGGATTAGGAGTGATTTTGTTATTTGAAGGTGTTGAAAAAGTCAACATAGGTGGTGCAAAACTGAGAGCTTAGCTGTCCTTTAGCTCAAAACGATTTTCTTAAAAGGATTTATGGCTAAGTCAATATATAGATCCTTTATATCGATGTTATATGATTCACGTAGTGTGACTGCGTACCTGAAAGAGAATATAGTTGAAGAAAAAGACAATAAAAACTAATAACTGGAAGAGAATGCAGTTAAAGAAAAAAACCCTAATTAAGGAGGCACTGGGAAAAAACGACACATGATAGATATGGTTAGTCTGATGAACCAGGGCACAAGAGAATGTAGTTGTTGTAAGAGCATCTCCAACATGCGCGTAAATGTGCTCCTTAGCTCGACGTGGTATTGTGAAATCCCCAAAACCCTTCTAGTAAGCGTGTAAGAAGACCATTATCAACCCTTGTCCTTTGATCGGAAGAACCGTACAGTCTAACAACTTTCGCTGCTAGAAACCTATCAGTGCCCCTTCCCTTCCCCCTTGATTGAACTATCCTAAGGACTCTATTTTGAGCTCTTGGCTTAAAAAATTGTTTAAACAAACTGCAAAAAATTCTATCAATATATACAAACCAATATATATATATATATATATATATATATATATATATATATATATATATATATATATATATATATATATATATATATATAGGGGTATGCTAAAATGCGGCATGCGGTGCGTGCGGCATCGCACCGCAGCCGTCTGATGCACGAGCTGCGTGCATGCGATGCACGCAGCAGTGCATCAGACGGCTGCGGTGCGATGCCGCACGCACCGCATGCCGCATTCTAGCACTTCCCTATATATATATATATATATATATATATATATATATATATATATATATATATATATACAGCCGTCTGATGCACGAGCTGCGTGCATGCGATGCACGCAGCAGTGCATCAGACGGCTGCGGTGCGATGCCGCACGCACCGCATGCCGCATTCTAGCACTTCCCTATATATATATATATATATATATATATATATATATATATATATATATATATATATATATATATATATATATATATATATATATATATATAGAGAGAGAGAGAGAGAGAGAGAGAGAGAGAGAGAGAGAGGAGAGAGAGAGAGAGAGAGAGAGAGAGAGAGAGAGAGGGGGTCGGGATCCAGAAACACGCTACTTTGCCACAGAGTTAGACACGCATCTCCAAAACCCTAGATAGAGGTTTAAGAATTTGTTGATTTTTTGTGAGGATTCTAACCTTGCCTTAGATAGCACATCAGCAAAAAATCAGCGCATTGTAAAACCTATAGACTAATCAAATATTCCCTTCAATTTAACGGTTAAAATGAATGGTCAATAAAGCTCTTTAGATTTGATGCACTTAAAGGGTTTAGAATGTGCTGATTTTTTATGGATGTGCTATCTAAGGAAAGTTGATTATCCTTACAAAAAATCAACAAATTCTGAAACCTCTATCTATTGTTTTGGATGATGTGTGTCTAACTTTGTGGCAAAGTAGCTTGTTTCTGGATTCCGACCCATATATATATATATATATATATATATATATATATATATATATAAATGCTAGAGTGCGGCATGCGGTAAGTGCGACACCTACCGCATGCCGTCTGATGCACCGCTGCGTGCATGCGATGCACGCAGCGCGTGAATCAGACGGCTGCGGTGCTGTGCCGCACGTACCGCATGCCGCAGCATAGCATGCCCCTATATATATATATATATATATATATATATATATATATATATATATATATATATATTTCAAATTGTATTTTTTGTAATTTTTTATTTCAAATGGGAAATATCATAATTTTTTAAAAATGCTATGCCATTTTGGTAATTAAGTGGTTTGCATATTTGGTAATATTGAAAAATGTTGAAGGCCAAGTTGGTAATTTCAAAAACAGTTCCCCATTAATAGGTAGCCTTGTGGGGTTGCGATCAAACCTTCACTCCCTACTTTAACCAATGTACAAATTGTCTCTTCCTAGCTAAAGAAGTAGAGAACATGCTGGAGATACTCTAAAGAATACAGGAACCATACATGCCATTTTGGAGGGAAACCAGAAATATGCGGCCCCCACCTGTGTATGCAATTGTTAGAATATGAACCTTTAGGTTAAGGCCGAAACTGAATCACAACTGTCAGTTACTCCCAGCTCGACCAATGAGTCGCACTTGACCCCAAATATCGGGTTAAAGGACAGACACTCATTCCCAAATGAAAGGATGTGGTTTTAACCTAGTTGATTCTTTGAGGTTATATCCCTTTTACAATAGCTCAAAATAATTATGGCTTGAAAACCAACATCCATTGGTATTCAAAAGAACCGATTATACCCTTAGCAAAGATAGGAACAATAGTTAGAAAATATTACTTCTTTGATCGATGAGGTGTCAAGTCACACACCTCTACTTCAATGTATCTATCAAAATTTTGATTTGTATCAGCCTTTTTTTTTTTGGTATTTCGAAGGGGAAGGTAAATGGGCCTCTAGGAGGCGCCACAGTCCGACACAAGCTTACACCACCGCACACCGGTGGTAAGAGAGGTAACTTACCTGGAAACCACCAAGAATGCCAACAGGTGGAGGAACAATCGCACATCAGCAGGTCAATAGTATCGTTGCTCTGGCGTCAAAACCAGACGCCGGACATTGGCGGTGAGACACCACATACCAGCGAGCAAACAGACACTTAATCGCAAAAAAAAAAAAAAAAAAAACATAAACAGAAAACAAAACAAAAGAGGGGATCATCAGCCAGATCCACTACCACTATCAGCGCCGACGGTGAAGAAGAAAAGCCGCACCGCTCCAATCAGTCCTGGAAACCTGCTGTCATCGCCCCGAACAACCAAGAGTGCACCGAACAGAGGAGGGGCCGGGATCATTACAACATATTTTGGCCGGGACCGGAACCACCAATCCCCCCTGCGATCTAGCCTGAACCCCTCGTGACTAGAGCCGCCATCGCCGATTCGAGTCAGGAGAGAGCCGCACTATCGAAAAACCGAACACAAAACACGCAGGTCGATGGGAAAAGCCCTATCTATATGGAAGGGGAACGGGACCAGATCCACCCCCCATGACCTCACCGAGTGGAACCCTGACATCCGCCGGCACCGTCGGTGATGGCTGGAGAGACCAAGAGAAAGAGAGATCTGATACCCTAACAAAAGGGAAAAACAAAGGAGAGAGACGGTCCGCGCTACACCAATATCCAGCTTATCCGTATTTTTTGTATCAGCCTTAATGGACTAAGATAAATGTAAAATTCTCATCGCTCCCATCAATTAAATGTTTAAAACCCATGTCACAATATGTACAGCTGATATCCAACAATAGATACACATTAAAGAGTCAAATACGTGTATCACGTATGTTGACATATATAATTTCTTTTAAGCATGGGATTTGATTACCTCGTGAGATTAGATTGGTTAAAGCCAAAACTGAATCACGAGTAGGGGTGGCAATGGGTCGTGTCGGGTCGGGTTTGTGTCGTCTAATATCGGGTTGTTTCCAAAAACCCTAGACCCGAACCCGACCCATTTAACTAATCGTGTCTAGACCCTAAACCCGTACACAATCATCTTATAAATGGGCAGACCTGATAAGACCTATTTACCACACGGGCCTATTCAGTTGACCCGATTGGACCCAATCCGACTCAACCCGACCTGACTCGATAAGACCCGCTGGTACTACATACTACAATATCGGATTGCAGGTAGACCCAACCCGACTCGACCCGTTGAATTTTAAACGGGTATTCCCAGGTCTATTGTGTCCAAACCCTAAACCCGTACCCGACTCGTTTATTAAAAGGGTCTACCGTGTCGAACCGTTTAACCCAGACCTGCTAACTTCGTGTCGGGTCTGCCGTGTCGGATCCAGAATTGCTAGCCCTAATCACGATCGTCTGTTACAGCCAGCTCGATTAGTGAATTGCACTCAGCCCCAAATGATATGCAAAAGAACGGATGTGATTCAATTTTAACTTTAATCACAACCATCCGTTGCACCCAGTCCAATCACTGAATCGCACTCAATCCTAAATGGCATGCAGAAAAACGTGTGTGATTCAGTTTTGACTTCAACCTATCTAATTTTTAGTGGTTATAAACTCAGAGGATCAGTCCTCTTTGCTCTAAGATTATTTTCCTCAATGGTTCGATACAGATGCAAACCATAATTGCACGACAAATGAATGTGCAGCGCTGACACGATTACCTAATAAAGTTAGGATTTTACTGTAATAGCTTAGTCAAGATATTTTGTAAATCCGAGAATATCCGTTTTATACTATAAAACTAAAACGGAGCTTAGGAGTCGTGATATCACCACACGTGCTGATTAGGTTTGAGTTGCGAATCATGGCAAATTATTAAACATCCGATGGCTGATTAGAATCCGGTATTGCTCGGGTTTCTTACTAGTTTATTATCTAAGATCCGAGATGGCCAGACGAATGTGTAAGGATTCTTACATCTTTTATATACAAAAATAAAAAAAAATAAAAAAACCGAGCGGTTCACCCATCAAATCATCAAATGGACCCGGTTCTCCCGCTTTCCGAGATCTTGCCTGAAAAAGAGGATAAGGACTACGGAGCCGCCCCTTCCCCCGTCCCCCCGGATCCGGCCACGTCACCCGAATCCTACTGTCCACGTCCTATCTCCCAGATTCGAGGGAACCACGATAGCCCACGTCACCCCGCGCCGCGCGTTGCTGTCACCGTCCTATGCACGTGACGAGGCGGTACATAATATCTCCCCCGCCCCAGATCTCTTCCAGTCGGTGGGCCCCGGCGCACATCACAGCCGCATACAATCGGCTGTAGTACGACTCACTTTCCGGTTGCCTGCCATCGTGCGGTTGTGATGTGCTCGGGCCCCGCCCGCACGTAGGCTCTTTATGGGGTCTCCACGTGAGGAGGTTCGGCGGCATAACGGAATCGGTGGGCGGGGCCCACCAGTTCCGGGTGTGGTGTGGGTATGGTCGAAGGTTTGTGGTGGGAGAGCGCGCCCTTCCTCCTTTCGGCCCGGGGGAACAATGCTGGAGGGACCCGTACAGAGAACCGAACCTTGGCCTCTATCAATATCGTTCGTTCGATGGCCGGGCCCACCTTTTTTTGCCTGGCAAGGGTTTGAGGAATCTATGACGGGTCCATATTCGTCGGTGTCTTTAGGCTTTATCATCCTTTCTTTAGTATCTTGAGCATGAGGGGTATATTCTTGCATGTGTGGTGTCATGGGACCCCCATTAGGTGGAGGCATGGTTTGGCTATTCGGATCGTCTCTGTTCTTTGGGTGCCTCTATTTCCCTCTATTCGTTGCTTCCATCCGTCGGATCGGGACTCAACGACATGGATCAATTTTCAATTGGGTTTCGTAAGCATGTACCGGCTCAGAGATACTCAGGAATAGAGACGATCTGAATCCATGGTTTGGAGCGGAGTTGGGTCCCCTCTAGTCACTGGCAGGGCCAACTAAGGCCCAGTGGGATCAAGTGTCCTTACTGAGATTTCAAAGAGGATAAGTCACACTTGCCCCCCTATAGTTTAGCTCAAAAACACTTAACGCCTTTATAGTTAAAGAACTACATTTTGCCCCCTTTATTTTTGTTTTGATCAGATAAAAATCACCAAAAAAAGGAAATTAAGTAGTTGACAAAAGGGAGGTATTGTGCTAACATTTTGAACTTTAGGGAGGAGTTTGGAACAAAATAAACAACAAAGGGGTTAAGTGTTTTTGAGCTACACTTAGGGGGGGGGGGGGTAAAATGTAATTTAACAAAAAAAATAAAACTAATTCATCTCGTTCATCCCACCTCCGTACCTCGCAGGCTTGCAATGCTCGCAGATCGGAGTCTTACTTACATGTGCTGCACTTCACGGTCATTCTTGGATCCTCGGATCTTTGTTCGTGTCTCCTCTATCCGAAACTCGCGGTCGGAAACAGTGGCCTATTCCTTACCCCCGGCCAGGCGATGACCCGAGTCCCTCCCCCCCTTCTCCCACAAAAAAAAAAAAAAAAAAAGTGTATGCCAAACCGCCGCCCCCCCCCCCCCCCCCCCTCTCTCTCTCTCTCTCTCTCTCTCTCTCTCTCTCTTTGAATTTGTGCCCCCACTAGAGTGAATTTCTGGCTCTGCGCCTCCAGTCGGCTCTCGTGTTTCGACGACACAAATTGATCACTGTACATATGGTTAGAATTAAAAGATCGAGATGCACCATTGAAGCATGAGAGCTGCACATCTTAAAAAAAGTACGCACTCGATGGGAGAATATTTCATTTGGAACCAAAGTGTCAAGATCAATTGGATGGGGGTGGATGGTTTTGGTGTGGTTGGGGCCTTTACCAATGCGGCAATCGGTTCGTAAGAATTAAAGAAAGCAACACGCGGTGGAAGAGGGGCGAAAGTTTAAAACATGTGGCTTAAATGAGTAGGTGATGCAATTAGTAGTAGACTTGTCCCTCATATTTTAACACTTCGTAATCTATTAATCTGGTTTATGAGAGTTTTTTTTAAAGGGATCGTTATAGTGGTTGTGGGTGCAAAATCAAGTCAAGGCACTCGCAGGCCCACGACAACCAGTGTTTTCAAAATCGGACCAGAAGGCCAACCAAAAAGGCATCCGGTTTGGTCTAAATCGGTTCAAACCGGTGGTTCAATCGTTTGAACGGCATGAAAATATGTTATTTTAAATAGATATTTACTAAATTCTTCAGTGACAAGGTTTGATTCCTGGGTTAACATACAAACCGGTTTATTCAAAGACCGAACCGAAACATGTTCCGGTTCTGGTCCAAACCGGTTGAACCGCCCAGTCCGGTTTTTAAAAAACTGACGACAACGCTACCCGCCAGTTCTGTATGGGGCCCATAACGATGATAGTGGGACCCGCCGGTCTGGTCTGGGACCCACAATGACAATAATGGGACCCTTCAGCCCTGCTTAATTGGGGCCCAAGACGACTGTCCGGGGATCGATAATTGATCTGCAAAAACCGACCGGGACCCAGATATTTTCAAACCTCTATAAATAACAGACTTGACACATAATCCAGACTTGAATTCAATATTCCAAGATCCAATTTTTATTTTTCAGAGCTGTGACAAGTTTTTGGAGACTATATTTTAGTATATATAACCCACTTTGCCATCTGTTTAATTGTATAAGCACTACTCAGCTTGTCGAGAGTATCTCTACTTTTCTCAGAGTGGATTCAAGGTTGCATCTTATTGCACGGAGACGTAGGCTTCGGCCAAATTTCATTACCACATCTTATGTCAACTCTACTATCTACTTTATTCTCTATGTTCAATAGTATCTGTTCAGCAGCTCAACACGCTATAGTGCACCATACTCAGATTCCATCAACTGTTGGCGGAAATCGTATGACGATCAAAGTCTCACCCCACTGTGGTCAGTACAACATATGTTAGTGTGTTGGTACTATATAGACCAAGAATTTTTAATAACCCTGCATATGTAGGGAACAACGCCACCGTAATAGGAGGGAGAAAAATGCCCTAATTTTTAATAACCCTTCATAAGTAGGAAACAACGCTACAAAGAGAAAGATCCGCAACTATAGAGGGAGGAAATATACAGTAACACTTATTCGAACCCTTAACCATGGTCACAGTACCAAATGAGCTATCAATTGGAGACATTTAGGATTGTTTGAATGTTGTGTTTATATGAAGTGCATTTCTTTGCATATATATTATTGTAATGTATATTTAAAGAAATACATATTCATAATTGTACTTATTTTTATGTTTTTGTCATTTATATATATTTGTATATGTGTTTATGTCTTCAGTGGGGACCATATGTGCAAGTAAGTGGTGTGTTCCTATTTGTTCATGAGGTGAGACGAATTTTTAAAAGACCAGCTAACGGCTTATATTTGAACCTGTACAACCGGTTGCACATCTAAAAAAACAACAGCCAAACAAAAAATTTTCTTTGTACACGTGCAAATAGAAACACACCACTATTTGCACAAAATCAAAACAATATATACCTTATGGATAATAGTTTGTTCCACACCTAATACATATGACAGTGAAAATAAAAGAGATTAGTACATTTATGACTCATGGGATGAGTTAAACGTCCACAAATTATACTTAATTCATCTCTCTCAAAAACCTGGTGCACTTCTTTGTAAACATGATCACAGTTCTCTTTATTAAATTTGATTATATTTCTCTTTCTAAAACATGATTGTACTTCTGGCTAAAACCTTAATTCTCTCTCTTTCAATTCCGATTGCACTTCTTTCTCTAAAACCTAATTCTACTTGTCTCTCTCTAAACCTTGGCTGCACACTTCTCTTTAGAACATAATTATATTATTTTTTTGCTTTTACAAACAGAATTGAAATTCTTTCTCTAGGACACGACTGCACCTCCAGCTATATATATATGACCAAGTGCTATCGTGTTTTTAGAGAGAAGTGTAATTAGGTTAGTCATGATTTAGAAGCGAGGATTTCTTTGAATTGGTGTCATGACCTATCCCCATCGCAATGGAGAATGATTTTGTTCCAACCTCCTTAAAGAGGTTGGAGCATCCCACTCTCTCTCATTGGTCCATCTCGAGAGCTTTGGTCATTTCACCATGATAAACCGTATAAAATGACAAACTTGTCCTTGGAATGGACCAATGAGAGAGCGGGATGCTCCAACCTCTTTAAAGAGGTTGGAACAAAATCGTACTCATCGCAACCCCATACATATGGAATCTGTAATTGTAAATCATTGGTGGTGGTGTAGGAAATGATCACTTGGTATAGGGTTTCAATTTCCATGGCACTCCAAATAAAAACCGGCCAGAAAGGTGAACCGAAAAGGCGTCCGGTATGGTCCAAGCCGGTTCAACCTGATAACAACCCAACTTTTTTTTAAAAAAAATGTAATTTTTTTTATAATTTTAGAAATAAGCCGATTTATACAAAGACCAAACCAAAATCTTTTTTCATGTTTCGGTCGAGCAGTTCGATCCGGTTTAGTTTTCAAAACACTACTCCAAATCCCACCTCAAGGTTGTCACAACACATGGGCAAGATGAGCAATTTCCATGACATTTAGGGGGTGTTTGGCAAGCAGAATAGTTGTTCCGCTTGAATCTCATCAGAATGAGAGCATTTTTGTAAAATAATATTTTTAGTGTTAATTTAGTGGTTCGGTGTGTGGTTGGCAGAGAAACCGATGGAACAAATAAATCTGGCCAGCAAAGTTTCTATCAAACTTTTCTCTCGCCCTCCCCTTCCCTTCTTCCTCCCCTCTATGGGATCCTCCTCCCTCTCCATCACCCTCCTCCTTCTTCTCTCCCGAGTCGCCATCTCCTCTTCTGACACCCATCTAGACCTTTAGACTCATGGTTACCCTTTCGGTAGATGATCTTTTAAAAAATTCAAAGCGACCAAGATCGAGGGCTCGACCTCGCTTGGGGAATCCAAGAAAAGGAAGGATGGGTTGGTCGAGGCTCACTTGTGGGGAAAATTCTTATAGATAAGCCGGCGAAAGCAAACTTTTTCAAGGATTCCATCAAGAAAGGCTGATCATTGTTTGGTACAATCCATTTCACGGACTTATATGATGCTACATATCTCTTTGAATTCGATTCCCCCCCCCCCCCCCACCACCCACACACACACACACACACACACACACCCACCAAAACTACATAAAGTCTCAAGAAATAGACCCTGGTGTTTGAATAGAGTTGATTTGATGAATCAGTGGTGAGGATTGCGAGAGAAATTGGGGTTCTCAAACCTCTTGAAGTGGGAGCAGAGAAGCAAATGGAGCTCCTTTCCCCGTTTTACAGTTAGTCTTAATGTTCACTAGCCACTCCTGGAGGAAGTGGTAGATGTCCTCAGGGACGACTGCAAGGCCATTGAGATCTGGTTAAAATATGAACACTTCCTAGGTGTTGCGAGATCTGTGGCATCTTGGGTCATCGGCTTAAGGATTGCTCGATAAGAGAGGACACTCTTTATCATCTTGAGAAGGGAACAAATGCAGCTGTTTGTCATGATTTGGAAACCATACTTCAATCAAGGTATAAGGAGCCCCTCTGTGCCGTCAATCACAGGCGAACTAAGCGTACCTACATGCAATCCTCCACTCTTTCTAGTGAGGCGTCTGATGGGGTGTCGGCCACCGCCCCGCGCTGGCCATTATCGGGGACCCATAGAGTGGAACCGCTATTCCTCATTGATTCCCCGGTTACGGTTACAGCTACAATGACGACTAGGGCTGACGTGGCATTCCCCAATGCCTTGCATGGTAAGGAGAACTAAGTTGGCAACCCTCTAGAAGATTGCAATCTTGTTGATGTGCTGCTCGCCCTTAGCCCTACCCAGCCATACGCTATTGCAGGTATTAGGGGCTCAAATCTTAGACGCCCATTGTCGAGCAATCACTTCAGAAAAGCTTCACTATCAAAGAAGCAAGCAAGAACGAAGTACATTCGACGACTCTTTTTCTTCCTCCAATCTAGATCCAACTCTTCCTTTTAGGGTTCGACAACCGACACCCTAGAAAGGTTCGAAGAACTCACCTTTCAATGAAGCTTCGATTCGATCAAACTTCCGTCAATCAATTCCCGATGATTTCCTCTTCCAACGTGGTAGAGAAAATCTTCTCAATCTCCCACACATTCAGCCGTCGTAGTCTCCAAATTCGTCCTTAACCCTAAAAGAGGAAAAATCCCTTTTATAGGGTCAAAACCCGAACAACTACAACCCGGAGATCGTGTGATCTTCGCCGTGGGCGCCCGACCAGCACCCAGGGCGTCGTTGCCCTGGAGCCTGAGCCCGAGCCGCCCGACTGCCTGGGACTGGCGCCCAGGGCGCCGTTGACTATGGGACGGCCCTGGGCGCCAACCCGAGGGGTTGGCGCCCGTTCGCGGCTAGGCGCCGCTCAACCGGCGCCCATGGCACCGACTGCCTGAAGGCACGCCCTGGGCCCGATGTTGTGTTGCTCCTGTGTTGCTCCGTCTTCTCCGAAGCTTGGCCAATCTCCACCACCTCCACCATGGGGATGGAACCTCAACAATCTCCCGCTTCAGACCCATGGAAAGGGAGGAATGCTACCACGCCAGTCATGCCATGCCGATGAGCTCTCGACAGAGCTCTCCTTCTTGACTGTCTTCGTCATCATGTCTGACGAGTTCTTGCTTGTATGGATCTTCTCAATCTGTAGATCCCCACGCTCGTTTGCTTCCTGTATCCAGCGATACCGTACTTCAATGTGCTTGGTCCGCCCATGATGAGTTGAGTTCTTGCTCAAGTCAATGGCGCTTTGACTGTCGTAAAACAACGAAAATATCTCTTGCTTCAAGCTCAGATCCTGAAACAGTAGCTTCAGCCACTTTAGCTCATTCTCTGCTTCTGACAAGGTGATGTATTTGGCTTCAGTTGTTGACAGAGCTACACACTTCTGAAGCTGTAATTTCGAAGACACTGCTCCCCCTACGAATGTGAAGACGTACCCCGATGTCGACTTCTTGTTATCGAGATTTCCTGCCATGTCTGAGTCTGTGAATCCTTCAAGCATTGACTCTCCTTCTCTGAAGCACAAGCGCACTTTCGATGTTCCCTTCATGTACCTCAGAATCCACTTGACAGCTCCCCAGTGTTCTTTCCCTGGATTTGTCAATAATTTGCTCATCACACCAACTGCATGAGAGATATCTGGTCTCGTGCAGACCATCACATACATCAAGCTCCCCACGGTAGATGAATATGGGACGTTTGACATCTCCTTTTTTCCTTCTTCGGTGGCCGGAGACATCCTCATGCTTAGCTTGAAGTGACTGGCAAGCGGAGTGCTAACTGACTTTGCTTCTTTCATACTGAATCGATCAGCTTTTGTGACGTGTCTTATAAGATTTACTCCAAAATATAGCAAACCGGCTCAAATCCTTGCTCCACAAATGTATTTCCAAGTCCCAAAATGCCTTCATTAAAGATAGAAATATCAGGGATAATATCATCATCGATCAAAAAGTCATCGCTTCCATTAAATGTTCTATTGGCCGGAGAAGTTATTATGTGCTCAAAGTAAATATGGTTAAAGAGACCACGTAAAATGGATATTCCTTAAAAGATTGTCTCCCGAAAGCGCATATGTTTGTTTAGAAAGTGTTAACTAGCTGTGTTCCTACTTCAAAGGTACTTGCTGCTGTATACTGTATGTAGACTAGTGTATCCCCGTGCCTATCGGCATTGCAGCGGGCCGTCTTCAGCTGCAACACATCTGTTAGCACTGTAGCGGGCCGCCTTCAGTGGCAACACACCTGAGCGCCTTCGGCAACAAAACACTTTCGACGACAACACCGACATTCATAGGGACACCCATTTCCTCGCCCGTGCCGATTGGCTCGAAGAGGAAGCCTTCGGCGCGACCAACTCCCCCTCCCCCTATAATTGATCAATAACAGCTATCTCTATTCGAACGGATTCCTCGAGATCGATCTGATGGTTTGGGGCGGTTGAAATTTCAGCAGACGAGTTTATAGCCGTTGATGCGAACACCAATCACGGGATGAACGGTCAGGTTTAGTGCAGTTTAAATGGGCCGGGATTTTAGGGGTTTAGTGCAGTTTAAATGGTTAGGGGGGGAGTTGGTTGACGGGAAAATAGATCGAGATCGTGCATTGATTTTTGAACGAATGGACGGGGAAATAGAGATCGTGCGTTGATTTTTGAACGAATGGTTAGATATATTCGGTTCATTTTTGTCATGTAAGCTTCCGTTTTGTCTAGTCAGCACAAAACCGACGTGCCATGTTATATAGATAGTAATTGTTTTCGCTGCAACGTTGAAGAAGAAACAATAGAACACGTGCTATTATATTGCTCATTCGCTCGAGCGATTTGGTTCGGATCTTACTGTCATTTCACTATGGATGGTGAACAACAATCCTTTAGACAGTGGATCAAACGCTTACAGAAGCCGGAATTAAATGACATCTCTTGGTTCAATTATGGCTTGATTATCTTATGGAATATTTGGAAGACAAGAAATATGTGGGATTTTTTTTTATAGAGTTCAACCCAAACCAGAATCCATCCTAATAGCTTCCAATAGCCTCTTTAAAGGCTTATCTTCAGCTCATCTTAGAGGTCCTGAGTCTCACCCTTCACATTAGCTACCTTCTCACGAAAATATCCTTTATTGTGTTTTAAATTTTCTTTGCAATACCATCGATCCAGTACTGAACCGAATAGCCATATCTTCTCACCTCTGCTGCTTGCCGCCACCGGACCCCACCTCCTCCCTCCTCACCGACCGTGGCTTCCGTCGGGCTGGGGTTTGATGAACCGATCAACGGTGGCTGCCGTCAGAGTGGAGTGCGATGCACTAGTCGGAGCTCCACATGCTCCCTCCTCACCGGCAGTGGCTGCCGTCGGGGTGGGGTGCGATGCATGATCGACGGTGGCTGCTGTTGAGGTTGGATGCATGTGATGCACCAACCTGAGCCCCACCTCCGCCCTCCACACCGTCAGTGGTTGCGACAAGAGAGATGGGAGAAGAAAAAAGAAAAAAAGATAATTTTGGGTTTACCAAAAAAAGACAGGAACGTTAGACTAAAAGAAACTTTAGAGGTTCTGTTCAAGGGATGAATATGTTGTCATGGACCACTCACACATTAACCCTTCATCTTATTAGCCGGTTTTGGTTGGCTAGGTCCACTATAGTGCTATTCGTAAGTTATTTGGGCTTGATCAACGTTTCAATTGTTTTTTCTACAAAAAAAAAAAAAAATCATTTTAATTGTTTTTTCGCAAAAAAAAAAAAGAAGTTTTAATTGTTTTTCTTGTCGGGATCTGCTTCCACTTGTTGTGTCTATCAGGATCTTGATACCAATTGCTAAGCAGTATGAGACATGACTGATCTTATGTATTATTATTCTTGATTAGTGTAACTTTTTCAACAAAATAAAAAAAAAATTTGCTAAGCAGTGGGGGCGTCGACCAGCGCTTATGAGCAACACTTTTCTTCTCATTGGCCCATTTTCAAGGGCTTTTGGTCATTTCACCATGATGAATATGGAGATATAATACACATTAGGGCTGGCAATTTTGGACCTGTCACGGCAAACCCGACACGAAGTTAGTGGGTCTGGGTCACGGTTAAACAGGTTCGGGTCGTAAATGGGTCGACATGATAGACCCGTTTAATAAACAGGTCGGGTCTGGACATGATAAGCCCGGGAAGGCCTGTTTAAAATTCAACGGGTCGTGTTGGGTCAGGTCGGGTCTACCGCAATCCGATACTGTAATATGTAGTACCAGCTGGTCTATCGAGTCAGGTTGCTTGGGTCGAGTCGGACTGGGTCGGATCCGATCAACTGAATAGACCCATGTGGTAAACGGGTCTTATCGGGTTTACCCATTTATAAACGGGTCGGGTACGTACGGGTTTAGGATCTAGACATGATTAGTTAAATGGGTCGGCCCGGGTCTAGGGGTTTTGGACACGACCCGAAACTAGACACGACACGACCCAACCCGTTGCCATCCCTAATACACATGCTCTTGAAATGGGTCAATGACTCGGTGGAAAGCTCGAAATACTGCCATTTTTTTTACTGACAAATGACTCGATGAAAGTTACATTCAGCAATGCTATGTGTGACTTTCTTTCTTTTTGCCATGTTAACAATTTTCCTGTAGATGTTATCTTGTGCCCAGGGGCTGCTGCCATTACTTCGATCGGGGTTAGGTGGTTTCCTCCGAATCTAAATGAACTAAAGCTCAATTTTGATGGTTTTTTTGATGGATCTTCATAACATGCTGGATTTGCTTTTGTTCTTAGGGATCACAATGGCTGTATTTTGGTGAAGGGAGCTTATTATTTACACTCCTCTTCGGTGCAGGAAGCAAAATCATAGGGATTATGGAAAGGTATTAAATTCACCGTGACAAACTTCCCACATGGGCCTTTATGGGTAGAAGGAGTTTCCCTTAATATCATCAATCCGCTATCTTCTGGGACGTCTCTCGATCCGATTCTTCATCCCTTCTACATCAACTTCCACACGTCCGGTTTTCGCACATCTTCCTAGAAAGCAATTTGGTCACTGACTGGTTAGCGGGATATGCTCGTACGACAGGCTGTAGAAGTGTATGGCGGTTGTGCTTTCCTACTGATCATATTGTAGTCCATGTTATTACCCTTGACATTCTCGTGTTGGCTGATGCAACCTTCTATTTTCACTAGTGTACTCTGCATACAAAAAAAAAAAAAATTTTCAATGAGGAGGAATGTGTTGTTTATACGTGAACAAAATCGTTCTCTTTTCTTTCTGAAAAAAAAAAAAACGTTCTCTTCCACTTTCGAGTCGCTTGTCATCGTGCGGCTGAGATATGGGCCGGCCACCAACGGGTGGACCGACTGGAGAAAATCGGGGAGGAGGGGCTGCAGCCGCCGGAAAAACACGGACAGCCACCGCCTCTCGTCGGAGAGGCGTCGCTTTTCCGTCTTTAGCTACTGCCTGTAGGGACTGGGCCTATACGGACATTACACGACTCTTACATCTGCACCGGACGGACCATGTTCGCCGGAGAAAAGGGTGCAGGGTCGCTGCCTTTTGATCACATGTTGTATCCAGAGGTCACATGACATGTACGCAGGCACCGGATCGGCATCGGGCACCGTGCCGGATTTCCCAAAGCCGTTAATGTTATTCCAACTGCCTCCAAAGAGTGCGCTGTTGGAGGACGTGGCTCTCCAAGCGGACTGATGGCGTTCCAACCGGTTCCGTTTGGTAGTCCGAAGGCTGATGTGGCGTCCCACATGGGCCATGTTTGCTCGGAGCCTCCGAACAGCTACACATATAACAGAGGCTCTTCGCAGTCTCCGAACGAATTAAATACTATATTTTTTTACAAAAAAATCCTCATCTTTTTAGAAATAATCTTTTTTATGTCCAACGATACATGCATCGTCCAACGGTTATTTTTTACCCGTTTGATGTAAATTTGGAGGGTTTAGATAAGTTACAAATATGGAGGGGTTTGGTGTAAAATGACTAGGATATAGTAGTTCATAGGCCGTTGGAGGAGACTTCTCTCAACTAGAATATTTTGATGAGGTGGCTTCCAAAATAGGGCCCACAGTGCTTAAGAGGTCCTCCTAGATCAGAGGCCGTTGGAGATGCTCTTAAGATGCCTCGCAGGGACAAGTTTAGACCTTGGGGATCACAATGGCCTGTGATAACGAACACGAGATGAACTCATTGGGGGTATAAGAGTTTTTTCCCTTAACGATTATGACAGTCACACGTTTATACTTTATTCATTTGTGATAAAAGAATATCAATAACATATCAAATCATTTCTTCTTTTATAAAATATGTAAAGTTCTAAATGCAATCTCTCAAGTTTACCTGTGTTTCAAACAAGAGCACATTATGATAAAACGCAATATCTTATGTTTAGCTGCGTTTCAATTAAGGACACACTTTGACAAAACAACAGAGAAATTAAACTTTTGATCATCTCCCAACGATCTTTGGTAAAGGTTCCACGGCAAGAAAAAAACACAAGTTATGGGGCTTTAAGCGATTTCCGACGAAGGATTAAGAAAGCAAACTTACAATGACATTCTGACGATCTTCGACAAGGCAATGGAGAAAGATAACAGCTGGCGACTTACCAAAGACCTCCGACAAGGGTTCCGCAACCTCCGACGAAGCAATTTCTGTTGGAAATCTAATCGTTCTAAACTAGCAAATTTAGGATTTAATCAAATTCTTAATATTAAAATTGATTAGCAAATGTTATTTTCGCAAACAAGGACAAGTCACAAATTTCTTTTAGAAATTGTTTGCCAAGGCAGAGCGGGTTCTATGGAACCGTCATTCACCTTGCCGAACTTTTCTAAAAGAGAGATACAATCTATCTAAAATATATCTAATTATTTAGATTTCTCTATTAGATGCAAGTCGATTATTTTAGATCTAATATCAGGACAAAAGAAGAGTTAGAAAACTCTGGCCTGTGGTCGAAGCGTGCTAGGCACTGTCCCAAGAATCTTATTGCCCCCCCTCGTGCGGGTCTCGTGGCAATTGTTCTCGGAGATACGGCGACCCCGGTCAGGCGACCTCCTTCTCGTCGGCACGACTCCAAGAAGGCTTTGCGAACCTCGTAGACTTTCAGGAACCCAGCGACTCGATGACGATCTTCTCGAGGCCGGGAGGTAGCGCCGCAACAAGGCTTTGGTCCGAGAGAGGAAGTCTCTTCGGAGCAAAGGGGCAGCACCACAGCAACACGGCACGAGAGAATGGGAGAGAGAGAGACAGCAAGCAGGGAGGAATTCCGATTTTCGGAGTGTGTCCATCCCATAGCTGCACCGGGCCTTATATAGGCCTCGGGCTGTTAATGGGAGGCTGAAAGAGGGGAGTGGTTAATGGGCTGCGATTAAGCCCATTAACCTCGCACGTTACAGCTCGCAGCGAGCCTGTACGTAACGGCTAGCATGCAGCGCTTCTCGCGTAACGGCTAGTGTCCCAAATGGTAAATAATAAATAGTGGAGGACTTAAAAGCAAAAAGTAAAAATAGGGCAGGTGCGGACCAGCCCATTTCGGAGGTGCTATCGTGTCCGGGTCCGCGGGCGCACACACACGCGCCGCCCAGCCCATGCCCAAGCCCAAGCCCGGCCCGGCCCGGCTCGGCTCGGCACGGCACACACACGCGCGCGCGTGTGTGGGCTAGTGGAGCCCCTCCTCTAGTGTGATGACTAGTGGGGGGAAGTGGGGAATCCTATTTAAGTTGGTAGGGGATTTTTCCCCTTACCGATATGGGACTAAAAGCCCATTCCTTTGTGTGGTTTTAAAACACACACCCAACAATCCCCCACATGTGTTTAAAACCACTAAATATTAAATAATTTAAAAAATTCAAAATATAAAGTAAAAGGACTTTGCTGGATTCCTTATACTACGCAGTAGGTGTAGGTACCTTCCGGTTTGAACCTCCACTTAGTACAGTTGTATACATCCGTGAGGACTTGGTGGACTACGCCTTGAACCAGTCTCATTTATCGGGTTTCTACAAGTAGTACACGTAGTACAGTTTTCGATGGTTCTAAGCGGGTTGCGCTATTAATGGCCTTGCGCAGATATCTTTTCTTGTATGTTTCTAGGGAGCAGCCCTGGTCCCAGAGTTGCGGCCTCACAACGACATACATATAGGTAAGTCCTAATAGGGGTGTGAGCAAGGCGACACCCCGCCTCATGGGTCTTGGACTTATTAAGAGTTGTAAACTCATCCTACCCCTTGCTTTTAATAAGCACTGACGTCATAGGGACGGGAGCATTATTCAGTGCTCCTCATTTTCAATCACTACTACAGTTTGTTTCTACCCATTGAACCTCCGTGAGGTTGGGTTCCCACTGCGGTGATTTTTCTTATGGGCTTAATCCCATCCCCCTCGACGATTCTAAGACCACTGTCCTAGATAGGCCCTTAGTTAGATGATCCGCCAAATTCTTTTCGGATCTAACAAAGTCTAGGGCAATTATTTGATTTTTCATCTTATATCTGAGAGATCTATGTCTCACTTTCAGATGTCGATTTATTTTTACATCAGCGTTTTCTTGATTACATTTATCAATAGCTGATCGACAATCACAATGGATAGATATAGCCGGTAAAGGCTTTTCTATCAATGGGATCTCATATAGGAGATCTCGAAGCCATTCTGCTTCTGTGCTAGTGGTATCTAGCGCTATCATTTCTGATTCCATAGTACTCCTAGCTATAACAGTTTGTTTGGTGGATTTCCAAGATATGGCTCCACCTCCTAGTAGGAATACATATCCGGTTGTGGACTTAATATCTATTGAGTCACTAATCCAGTTAGCATCAGAGTATCCCTCTAATACAGCTGGATATCCACTATAGTGGAGACCGTATGATATGGTTCCCTTAAGATATCTAAAAATTCTTTCTAACGCATTCCAATGGGACAAATTTGGGTTAGACGTATAACGACTAAGTCTATTTACCGCGTAAGCGATATCGGGTCGAGTATAGTTTGCTAGAAAACCTAGCGATCCTATGATTTGAGCATACTCGCTCTGTAGTCTAGGAAGTCCAGTATTCTTTGTTAGATGGGTATTTGGATCATATGGTGTGGATACAGGTTGGCAATCGGGATCGTAAAATTTCCTAAGGATTTTCTCGACATAGTGGGATTGGGATAACACTAAACCATTGTCCTTCCTAATGATCTTAGTGTTCAAAATAACGTCGGCTTGTCCTAGGTCTTTCATGTCGAAGTTTTGGGACAAAAAGTGTTTGATATCATTTATGATTTGTATGTTTGAACCGAATATCAGAATATCGTCAACATACAAACATAAGATGACAATATTACTACCATTTACTTTATGGTATACACATTCATCCGTTGAATTGATATCAAATCCATAGGATAAGATAACTTCATCGAATTTCATGTGCCATTGTTTTGGGGCTTGTTTAAGACCATAGAGGGATCGAATTAACTTACACACCTTTCCCTCTTGTCCAGGTGCAGTAAATCCCTCGGGTTGGTCCATGTATATTTCCTCATTAAGGTCGCCATTCAAGAAAGCAGTCTTAACATCCATTTGATGTATGACTAGCTTATAGATTGAAGCTAAGGCGATGAGGATCCTAATCGTGGTTATCCTATCGACAGGTGAGTAGACATCAAAGTAGTCTATCCCTGGTTTTTGGGTAAAGCCCTGGTTTATGGTATCCCTGGTGAGTTCCCAGGTATGGTTTTGAAGTATGGATTGGATCTCGTTATCTATGGCTTCTTTCCAAAAAGGTGAGTCTATGGACTTCATTGCATCTGTATAGGTGGAGGGGGAGTTCTCCACCATAAGTGCATAGAAGTCATCAAAGACTTTCTCTACACGGGCACGTTTACTCCTCCTAGGTTCGGTTTGGGTTACCGGTTCAGTCTGGTCTTCAGGTTCTAATTGGACTTCAGGTTCGATCTGAGTCACCTGATTAGAACTGGAGGCCTGGTTATTGGTATTTATCCTAGTGTTGATCCTAGTCTTATAGGGAAAGATGTTTTCGAAGTATGAGGCATCTCTAGCTTCGATTATGGTGTTATTGGCTATTTCGCTTATTTCAGAGTTAAACACTAAAAAACGATTAGCGTTACTGTCTGAAGCGTAGCCAATAAAGATAGCATCTACAGTCTTAGGTCCTATCTTCTTCCTTTTGTTATCGGGGATTTTTACCTTAGCTAGGCACCCCCACACTTTTAGGTATTCTAAGTTAGGTTTCCTATGTTTCCATACTTCGTATGGGGTCAAGTCATTATGTTTGAACGGAATGCGGTTAAGGATAAAACAAGCCGTCATTAGGGCTTCCCCCCATAAGTTCTCTGGCGCTCCAGAGCTTAGTAACATGGAATTAACCATGTTCATTAGGGTTCTATTTTTCCTTTCCGCTACACCGTTGGATTGGGGAGTGTAAGGAGCTGTGACTTCATGGAGTATTCCATAGTCATCACAGTACTCACTTAACTCATTTGAGGTATACTCCCCTCCTCGGTCTGACCTAAGGATCTTAATGGTTTCGTCTAATTGGTTCTCAACCAGTGCTCTGTAAATTTTAAATTTACTGAGAACTTCATCCTTAGTTTTAATAAGGTAGAGGTGGCAATATTTTGAAGCGTCATCTATGAACGTTACAAAATATCTATTGCCACCTCTCGAGGTTCTCCCAGAATCACAGACATCGCTGTGAATTAATTCAAGTATATGGGAGTCTCGATCGATAGTTTTAAAAGATTTCTTAGGTTGTTTGGCTTCTACGCATATCTCGCACTTGTCGAGATTCCTAGTATCGGATTTGGGAATGATATTTAAGGTCATGAGTTTCTTAATTGAATTATAATTTACATGACCTAGTCTTTGGTGCCAAGTGACCGAAGACTCAACATTTAAAATAGTAGAAGAAGGATTGAATACATTCAATTTAAACAAACCATCACAAAGAAATCCTTTTCCAATAAAATTCATTCCTTTAGTTATTACAACCTTATTGGACTCAAATACAAGCTTATAGCCCTGTTGGACTAATAAGGACCCACTAATTAAATTTCTCCTAATCTCCGGAACGTGGTGGACTCCGCGCAGGGTCAGGGTCTTCTCCGACGTCAGCTTCAGGTCGATTCGTCCTATCCCTAGCACACGAGCCTCAGCATTGTTCCCCATGCTTACAGCTCCTCCACCTGAGACCTGATAGGTGGAAAACAAAGATTGATCAGAGCAAACATGAATGTTAGCTCCTGTGTCAATCCACCAATCAAATGCTTGAAAGGTCATGTTAACTTCAGGGGTGAAGAGAACAGACCTGAAAGCGGTCCCAGAAGAGCCAGCTCCAGAGGTCACCATGTTGACTTGGGAGCCGGGTGGCGTTGGACCATTTCTTCTTGGATTTGGAGGTGGTGCTGTCTTCTTGTAGAAGCATTGGTTGGCCATGTGATTGGTCCGACCGCAGACGTAGCAGCAACGCACTCCTTCCTTCTTTTGGTCCTTGGGATGGTTTGGGTTATGGTTGCTATGGTAGGGCTTCTTGGTATATGGCTTAGGCTTAGGGTGGAAGGGTTTCTTCTGGAACTTGTGTCTAGGTTTTTGGAATGGTTTAGACGGTTGACCCTCTATGTTGTTGACCTTGGGTTTGGATTCAGAGGATCCCTTTTCCCTGAGCCTATGTTGCTCCTCAATTCTAATAGAGTTTAGAACTTGAGTTAGGGTTAGGTCACCTTGGGTATGACTTAGGTGCTTAGAGAATTCAGACCAAGAAGTAGGTAGTTTATCTATAAGGCAGGCTATTTGGAAGGTTTCATCAAGAGTGGAACCATTCGTCTTCAGGTGTTGGACTAGGTTCTCAAACTAATGAATCTGATCATTCATGGGTTTGGAGTCAACCATTTTGAAGCTGTTGAAGTCAGACGCTTTGAAGCGTTTTACTCCAGCATCATCTAGGCCATACTTACGCTCTAGGGTATCCCATAGGTCCTTAGGGTTTTGAATGGTATAATAGATATCGTATAATCTATCAGATAAGGCCCCTAGGATCCTATGAAGGCCATGGTAGTTGATTTCTTCTGGGGTCCTAGTGGGAATGCCAGAAGTGGATTCAGGTTCAGGTTGTGAAGTGGAGGCTCGGGTGCGACGAGTTTGGCTAGACCCGTTGGATACTCCTGGTGCGGTTTCACCTATGGCTGACAGTAACCCAAGTGTGGTTAGCCAGAATCGCATCTGGTTTTGCCACCTCTTGAAGTTCGACCCGTCAAACTTCTCGGGTTTGGCACTAAGGGTTTCACGGTTTGGTGAGGCCATTTCGGACCAAAATTAGGAGTTGTAATCTGTGGATTGAAAAATAAGTTTTGTCAATTTTAAAGTACACCTAGATAGATTCGACTTTTAGAAGTCCAAATGAAACTTCCAAATCCTAACGGCCAGATGGGCTCCAGGTAGGAGGTGGAGCACTAGGCTCGCTCAAATACCAAGCTACCTTGGGCAATTTAATGCCGGTTTGACAAGCCTTTCTAGACACCGTAGGCAGTGGAATATTTCAATGACGACTTTTAGTCTTTTCTATAATCTATGCTTCTAATTTACTTTTGTAGAAAATAGTTTTGTAATTAGTAGCAACTAATAGGTAGCACGAAATAAAGACTAATAGATGATCACGTAGCCTAACTTAGTGAGCACGTTGCAAAGAAAATAACTTATGAACGATTAAATTACAATAAGATTCTTGGATTGTTGGAAATCTAATCGTTCTAAACTAGCAAATTTAGGATTTAATCAAATTCTTAATATTAAAATTGATTAGCAAATGTTATTTTCGCAAACAAGGACAAGTCACAAATTTCTTTTAGAAATTGTTTGCCAAGGCAGAGCGGGTTCTATGGAACCGTCATTCACCTTGCCGAACTTTTCTAAAAGAGAGATACAATCTATCTAAAATATATCTAATTATTTAGATTTCTCTATTAGATGCAAGTCGATTATTTTAGATCTAATATCAGGACAAAAGAAGAGTTAGAAAACTCTGGCCTGTGGTCGAAGCGTGCTAGGCACTGTCCCAAGAATCTTATTGCCCCCCTCGTGCGGGTCTCGTGGCAATTGTTCTCGGAGATACGGCGACCCCGGTCAGGCGACCTCCTTCTCGTCGGCACGACTCCAAGAAGGCTTTGCGAACCTCGTAGACTTTCAGGAACCCAGCGACTCGATGACGATCTTCTCGAGGCCGGGAGGTAGCGCCGCAACAAGGCTTTGGTCCGAGAGAGGAAGTCTCTTCGGAGCAAAGGGGCAGCACCACAGCAACACGGCACGAGAGAATGGGAGAGAGAGAGACAGCAAGCAGGGAGGAATTCCGATTTTCGGAGTGTGTCCATCCCATAGCTGCACCGGGCCTTATATAGGCCTCGGGCTGTTAATGGGAGGCTGAAAGAGGGGAGTGGTTAATGGGCTGCGATTAAGCCCATTAACCTCGCACGTTACAGCTCGCAGCGAGCCTGTACGTAACGGCTAGCATGCAGCGCTTCTCGCGTAACGGCTAGTGTCCCAAATGGTAAATAATAAATAGTGGAGGACTTAAAAGCAAAAAGTAAAAATAGGGCAGGTGCGGACCAGCCCATTTCGGAGGTGCTATCGTGTCCGGGTCCGCGGGCGCACACACACGCGCCGCCCAGCCCATGCCCAAGCCCAAGCCCGGCCCGGCCCGGCTCGGCTCGGCACGGCACACACACGCGCGCGCGTGTGTGGGCTAGTGGAGCCCCTCCTCTAGTGTGATGACTAGTGGGGGGAAGTGGGGAATCCTATTTAAGTTGGTAGGGGATTTTTCCCCTTACCGATATGGGACTAAAAGCCCATTCCTTTGTGTGGTTTTAAAACACACACCCAACAATTTCTTGTAGTGGTTTTAGGCCACTCCAATGAGGGGAATGTGGAAAACAAACTCCTTGATGACATTTCGGCAACCTCCGACGAAGCAATGAAAAAAAAAAACAACGGGTGACCTTCCAACAACATCCGGCAAGGGTTACCCAGCAAGAAGCAACAAAAGTGGGTTTCCGACGACCACGGCGAATGAATGAAGAAAGAAAAACCCTGAAGACCTCCCGGCGACCTCCGATGAGGATTCCATGCATGCAAAACACATCCAATAAAGATATAAACCTAAACACAAACGATTGCGTTTGGTTTCTCCATTCTTTTGCAGAGGATCGTTGAAAATCGCACTAGATGTGTTATTTCTTGTCGTGGAACTATAGTCGAAGGTTGTTCGGAGGTTGGTGGTTGTTTATTTTCTCAATTGCTCTGCAGAAGGTCGTTGGCAGTTTTTTTTTCTACAATCCTGGCCTCCACTTGATGTCACCGAAAACCCTCCCACTTGCGTTTTTTTCTTGCAGTGGAATCCTTGTCGGAGTTCCTTGGGAGTTTGCTGGGAGTTTAGACAAACAATCGGGAAAAAAATATTACAGAACACGGGATGAAAGATGATACAATTTGATGTAAATTCGTAATAAATATAAATGATATTTTTATATGAAAACTTATTCGTGGTCATTAAAGTATCATTTTTCTGGTGTCGTACTTAATTTGAGCAATAAGACAAAGTTGGTGGTCATTTAAAAAAAACCCTCCCTTATATCCATATGGTATGACGCCCACCACGATTGCCACTGTGAACCCTCAATTCAATTCACAAGAAATGCTATTCAGCCCGAAGGTTTTTTTTGATTTTGCTCGGTACGATTGACATGGCAGCGTACAAGTGGTTGTGTTAAAGATTGAAATATCGCTAGTGAAATTCAGCCACCAGCTGTACGCTGCCATGTTAGTTGTACCAAGCAGAATAAAAAAACCTTCATGCTGAATAGCATTTCCATGTCCTGACAAATTGTGAAGCGTTGCCTTCCAATGTATACCACCATATATAAGATATATATGATTTTAATTTGCATCGATGATGTATGAATGTCACTTGTGACATCTGATGTGTCACCGATGATGTGCATCCAACGGTTCACATTGGAAGGTGATACTTCACCATCTGTTAGAACGGTGAACAAAATCCTCCACGGTAAGATGTGACCCAATATGTTTTGGTAAAAGATTTCGACAAATAGTTCTTACATTTAGGTTCCGTTTGTTTTGAGATAAAAGACTAACTCTGTCAAAGTGCCTGGGAGGTATGGGGGTTCTCGACCTCAGGTGTTTCAACATCTCTATGCTTGAAAAGTGGTGGTGGCAGCTACAGACAGACTCAACATGCTCTTGGTGCGATATTCTATTGGCTACATACTTCAAGAGATTCTCCCCTCTGCAGACCAGGAGTAGGACATCAGGCCGGATATCCCACTTCTGGAGGGGGATTCTGAAGGTGTGGAGTTTTTACAAGGATGACAACACCCTCACGCTAGGAGATGGGCGTAACATCAGATTTTGGGAGGATGCATGACTAGCGAAATTGTCTCTGGGAACTTTGTTCCCCTCTCTCTTCGCGCAAGCCCGAAGACAGGGGGACCTTCGTATGTTCCTAGGCTCGGTTCGGTCAAGGTGGGGGTATTGTTTGGCGGCTGAAGTTGCATTCACCCTTAACTCCTGGTGGGCGCCATGAGTTCAGTGACTTGATGGTGTTACTATCGGCGGTAAGGTTCCGTCCAACGACTGACGGAATCAGGTGGAGATGGACAGCGTCAGATCTTCTTTCAGTGAGATCTTTCTACAACAACCTCATCTCCCCATCTTCTCAGCGCTTTCTTCCATCAGGTGCTATTTGGAAGACGAAAGCCCTGGCAAAGATCCAAATTTCTCCTTTCTAGCGGCGAGGAATAAGATTCTCTCTAAAGCTAGCTAACTTGTTGAAACGACAACATCCACAAGTTATGGAATCTCTATGTACCTTCTGCAACGCCGTAGAGGAGAGCGCTTTACATCTACTGTTGTGCTGCCCATTTGCTAGATAGGTGTGGGACCACTTCGAAAGGAAGTGTGATATCTCCTCTCATCCGAGTAATCTGAAAGCTATGTGGACTAGATAGCGTAGGAGGAATATCCTAAAGGAGTTGCGATCGCCATGGGATATCCTCGTAATGGGGATTATCTGGGTTATATGGTTGGAGAGGAACAACCGCATCTTCTATGGCAAGGTAACGGCGGTGGACAAGATGTGTAGATCGGTGATTTCGATATTCAAGATATGGATAATCCCGTAGAAAGCGAAGTTTGTTGTTGAGGTTATTGTAACAATTAACTTTTTGATTTTCTAATAAACTGGTCGAGGGCTGCCTAACCCTCCCTCATTTCGGAGGGGTTTTAAAAAAAAAGAGAAAAAACTCCCTGCATGATTGTTGTTGGAATGACATGTGGAAAGTCAAAAGGCTGTCTCCCGAAGGCACATATGTTTGTTTAGAAAGTGTTAACCGACTGTGTTCCTACTTCGAAGGTAGTTGCTGCTCGTATACTATATATAGATATAGCCGTTGTTTTCACTGCAACATCAAAGAAGAATCGATAGAACACATGCTGTTATATTGCTCATTTGCTCGAGCGATTTGGTTTGGATCTTACTGTCATTTCACTATGGAAGGTGAACAACAATCCTTAAGACAGTGGATCAAACGCTTACAGAAGCCGGAATTAAATGGCATCTCTTGGTTCAGTTATGGTTCAATTATCTTATGGATTATTTGCAAGGCCAGGAATATGTGGGTTTTTTTTAGAGTTAACCCAAACCAGAACCCATCCTAATAGCTTCCAATATCCTCTTTAAAGGTTTATCTTCAACTCATCTTAAAGGTCCTGAGTCTCACCCTTCTCCATTAGCTACCACCTCACGAAAATATCCTTTAATGTGTTTTAAATTTTCTTTGCAATACCAGCGAACCGAACGGTTATGTCTGCTTGCCTTCGCTGCTCGCCGCCATTGGATCCCACCTCTTCCCTCCTCACCGACCGTGGCTACCGTTGGGCTAGGGTGCGATGCACCGGTCGACGGCTCGGGGGCTTACCAGTTGATGACCGCTGAGGGGAATGTAGAAAACAAACTCCTTGATGACATTCCGACAACCTCCGATGAAGCAATGAAAAAAAACAACAACGGGTGACCTTCCAACAACATCCGGCAAGGGTTACCCAGCAAGAAGCAACAAAAGTGGGTTTCCGACGACCACGGCGAATGAATGAAGAAAGAAAAACCCTGAAGACCTCCCGGCGACCTCTGATGAGGATTCCATGCATGCAAAACACATCCAATAAAGATATAAACCTAAACACAAACGATTGCGTTTGGTTTCTCCATTCTTTTGCAGAGGATCGCTGAAAATCGCACTAGATGTGTTATTTCTTATCGTGGAACTATAGTCGAAGGTTGTTCGGAGGTTGGTGGTTGTTTATTTTCTCAATTGCTCTGCAGAAGGTCGTTGGCAGTTTTTTTTTCTACAATCCTGGCCTCCACTTGATGTCACCGAAAACCCTCCCACTTGCGTTTTTTTCTTGCAGTGGAATCCTTGTCGGAGTTCCTTGGGAGTTTGCTGGGAGTTTAGACAAACAATCGGAAAAAAAATATTACAGAACACGGGATGAAAGATGATACAATTTGATGTAAATTCGTAATAAATATAAATGATATTTTTATATGAAATCTTATTCGTGGTCATTAAAGTATCATTTTTCTGGTGTTGTACTTAATTTGAGCAATAAGACAAAGTTGGTGGTCATTTAAAAAAAACCATCCCTTATATCCATATGGTATGACGCCCACCACGATTGCCACTGTGAACCCTCAATTCAATTCACAAGAAATGCTATTCAGCCCGAAGGTTTTTTTTTTATTTTGCTCGGTACGATTGACATGGCAGCGTACAAGTGGTTGTGTTAAAGATTGAAATGTCGCTAGTGAAATTCAGCCACCAGCTGTACGCTGCCATGTTATTTGTACCAAGCAGAATAAAAAAACCTTCATGCTGAATAGCATTTTCATGTCCTGACAAATTGTGAAGCGTTGCCTTCCAATGTAAACCACCATATATAAGATATATATGATTTTAATTTGCATCGATGATGTATGAATGTCACTTGTGACATCTGATGTGTCACCGATGATGTGCATCCAACGGTTCACATTGGAAGGTGATACTTCACCATCTGTTAGAACGGTGAACAAAATCCTCCACGGTAAAATGTGACCCAATATGTTTTGGTAAAAGATTTCGACAAATAGTTCTTACATTTAGGTTCCGTTTGTTTTGAGATAAAAGACTAACTTTGTCAAAGTGCCTGGGAGGTATGGGGGTTCTCGACCTCAGGTGTTTCAACATCTCTATGCTTGAAAAGTGGTGGTGGCAGCTACAGACAGACTCAGCATGCTCTTGGTGCGATATTCTATTGGCTACATACTTCAAGAGATTCTCCCCTCTGCAGACCAGTAGGACATCAGGCCGGATATCCCACTTCTGGAGGGGGATTCTGAAGGTGTGGAGTTTTTACAAGGATGACAACACCCTCACGCTAGGAGATGGGCGTAACATCAGATTTTGGGAGGATGCATGGCTAGCGAAATTGTCTCTGGGAACTTTGTTCCCCTCTCTCTTCGCGCAAGCCCGAAGACAGGGGGACCTTCGTATGTTCCTAGGCTCGGTTCGGTCAAGGTGGGGGTATTGTTTGGCGGCTGAAGTTGCATTCACCCTTAACTCCTGGTGGGCGCCATGAGTTCAGTGACTTGATGGTGTTACTATCGGCGGTAAGGTTCCGTCCAACGACTGACGGAATCAGGTGGAGATGGACAGCGTCAGATCTTTTTTCAGTGAGATCTTTCTACAACAACCTCATCTCTCCATCTTCTCAGCGCTTTCTTCCATCAGGTGCTATTTGGAAGACGAAAGCCCTGGCAAAGATCCAAATTTCTCCTTTCTAGCGGCGAGGAATAAGATTCTCTCTAAAGCTAGCTAACTTGTTGAAACGACAACATCCACAAGTTATGGAATCTCTATGTACCTTCTGCAACGCCGTAGAGGAGAGCGCTTTACATCTACTGTTGTGCTGCCCATTTGCTAGATAGGTGTGGGACCACTTCGAAAGGAAGTGTGATATCTCCTCTCATCCGAGTAATCTGAAAGCTATGTGGACTAGATAGCGTAGGAGGAATATCCTAAAGGGGTTGCGATCGCCATGGGATATCCTCGTAATGGGGGTTATCTGGGTTATATGGTTGGAGAGGAACAACCGCATCTTCTATGGCAAGGTAACGGCGGTGGACAAGATGTGTAGATCGGTGATTTCGATATTCAAGATATGGATAATCCCGTAGAAAGCGAAGTTTGTTGTTGAGGTTATTGTAACAATTAACTTTTTGATTTTCTAATAAACTGGTCGAGGGGGCTGCCTAACCCTCCCTCCTTTCGGTGGGGTTCTCAAAAAAAAGAGAAAAAACTCCCTGCATGATTGTTGTTGGAATGACATGTGGAAAGTCAAAAGGCTGTCTCCCGAAGGTACGTATGTTTGTTTGGAAAGTGTTAACCGACTGTGTTCCTACTTCGAAGGTAGTTGCTGCTCGTATACTGTATATAGATATAGCAGTTGTTTTCACTGCAACATCAAAGAAGAATCGATAGAACACATGCTGTTATATTGCTCATTTGCTCGAGCGGTTTGGTTTGGATCTTACTGTCATTTCACTATGGAATTAAGGTGAACAACAATCCTTAAAGACAGTGGATCAAACGCTTACAGAAGCTGAAACTAAATGGCATCTCTTGGTTCAGTTATGGTTCAATTATCTTATGGATTATTTGGAAGGCCAGGAATATGTGGGGTTTTTTTTTAGAGTTAACCCAAACCAGAACCCATCCTAATAGCTTCCAATATCCTCTTTAAAGGCTTATCTTCAGCTCATCTTAGAGGTCCTGAGTCTCACCCTTCTCCATTAGCTACCACCTCACGAAAATATCCTTTAATGTGTTTTAAATTTTCTTTGCAATACCAGCGAACCGAACGGTTATGTCTGCTTGCCTTCGCTGCTCGCCGTCATTGGATCCCACCTCTTCCCTCCTCACCGACCGTGGTTACCGTTGGGCTAGGGTGCGATGCACCAGTCGACTGTGGATGCCGTTAGGGTGGGGTGCGATGCACTAGCCGGAGTCCCAACTCCTCTCTCCTCACCAACTGTGGCTGCCGTCGGGGCAAAGTGTGATGTGCGGTTGGCGGTTGTTGTTGTCGGGGTTGGGTGCGATGCACCAGCCGGAGCCCCACCTCCTCCCTCGACACCGACGTGGTTGCGGCAAGAGAGAGATGGAAGAAGAAAACTGAAAAAGAATAATTTTGGATTTACCAAAAAAGATAGGGACCTAGGCTAAAAGAAGGTTTAAAGGTTCTAATCAAGGGATGGATGTGTTGTCAGTCAGGGACCTCTCACATAGTGCTATTCCTAAGTTATTTGGGTTTGATCAACGTTTCACTTGTTTTTCCCGAAAAAAAAAAACAATTTTTCGGTTCACCGGAACGAAATGTTGTCAAGGACCTCACACACATTAAAACTTTTTTTTTGTATTTAAATTGAAAGATAAGGCTCTCCGATGTCTCAAAAGAAAATTACCATCGTCTTCCGGCGGGAATCCCTCTTGGGTCCGGTCGACTGCTAGTGTAACCGTCCTTGTAATAACCCTGATAACCGCCGGTGTCGACACCTGTCATCACGATAGTCGTTTAAATCAGATAAACGACGGGTGCAGTTGGTGTTGAGCGCGATGCACCAGATAACGTGGCTGCCATCGTGTGGCAATGATGCATCCCGAGAGGTGTTCAGGCGTATGGGATTGATCCGTGATGCCAACTAAGCGGTATCACGGTTATACAGAGGATTTTTTCGTCGAGTGGGCGTGCCAGCGCAGCACCCAAGCCTCCGTCGGTCAGCGCGCCCTATATATTTTAGCCGATCCTGATCGAAAAACCATAACCCAGCGTTCGGAAAGAGAGAGAAAGAAAGAGAAGCTCCCTCCTCCGCCACGCCCAAGGGTCGGGTTTCCATTCCATCTCTCTCTCTCTCTCTCTCTCTCTCTCTCTCTCTCTCTCTCTCTCTCTGTAATTGATCAACTGAGGGTGATGAGTTTCTCCGAGGCCGATCGGCCGCCCCCACCTGGGCCTCCTCCGCCATGCCCGAGGTCTGTGCTTCGATTCCGCAACCCCGTCCACGGAGAGGAGGAGGCCGCACCACCTGCCTCCCCTCCCGCCCCAGCCCCCGCCCCCGCCCCGGAGGAGCACCGGAATCTGGCCGCCACTCCGGATATCAAGAAGGAGTCAAAAGGAGGGGGCAACTCGGCCTCTCCAGAGGCTCAACGGAGTCTCAGGAGGAAGAGAGCGAGGGCGGAAGTGGGTGATGTGACAGAGATGGCCGGGCCGAGGTCTGCTCCCTTGCCGCCGGCGCCTGTGCCCTACAACTCGATGTACCTGCGGTCCAAACGCAAGGAGGCCAAGCGCAATGCGAAGGCGTCGGGGTTCTCTATCGCGCTGACGAGGGAGGAAATAGAGGATGATTTGTACGCCTTTACGGGGTCCAAGCCGCCTCGCTATCCCAAGCGGAGGCCCAAGGTCATCCAGGAAAAGCTCGATGCCATCTTCCCCGGTCTCTCGTTGCAGTGGGTATCACCGCCCTAGCTCGATCCGTGCGGAACTTTGATTTGATTTTCTCGCGGGTTCATCGATCATTTCGATCCACAGGTCTAGGCTGGATGATGAAGTTGTTTGATTCTTTGTTTCATTATAAATTTGTGATGGTGAATTTGTTGTGTTTCAGATTAAATTAATTCTATTTTATTGACTTATTTCAATTCAATTCAATTCTTTGGAGAGTACATGCATGCATGCATGTACGTGGTGTCTCTCTCTCTCTCTCTGTCTCTCTGTGTGTGTACGTGTGTGTGTGGCCATGGTCTCCTCCCTCTGAATGTGTACTAGGATCGCCTTCGGTGGCAACACACTAAAACGTCTTCGGCAACAAAACACTTTCGACGACAATACCGGCATTCATAGGGACACTTATTTTCTCGCCTGTGCCGATTGGTATGAAGCGGGCGCCTTCGGTGCAACCAACTCCCCCTCCCCCTATAATCGATCAATTAATCACAGTTGTCTCTATTCGAACAGATTCCTCGAGATTGACCCGATGGTTTGGGGCGGCCGAAATTTTAGCAAGCGGGTTTATAGTCGTTGATGCGAACAACAATCACGGGATGAACGATCAGGTTTAGTACAGTTTAAATGGGCTGAGATTTTAGGGGGTTACTTTGGGATTTGAAACCAAGGAGGGATCATGCGTTGATTTTTGAATGAATGGTTAGATCTATTTGGTTCATTTTTGTTCAATCAACTTGTCCTAGTCAGCTTGTTTGTTTCGTTTGGTCTAGTCAGCGCAAAACCTACATCCCTTTTTATATAGACTAGTGCATGCCCATGCCTGTCGGCACTGCAGTAGCCACCTTCGGTGGCAGACACCCCCCAAGCATCACTACCCCCACCCCCACCATCTTATTCGGTGACAACACACCTGACCGTTTTTGGCAATAAAACACTTTCGGCGGCGACACCGACCTTGTTTCGACGGATTGACAACCCCGACACCACCACCAACGGCCTCTGTTGGGACATTCGCTGCCACCTAAACAGCCGCCTTTGATGACAATACACTTGCACGTTGCCACTGGATTGAAACATCGAATGCTGCTGCGGCTGCCGAAACTGCTAACCGCCCCCAAACTGAACCAAACCTAGTTAGCTTTGTTTCGTTTTGTCTTAGTCAGCATGTAGATAGTCCTCCCTTGTTATGTCAGAAATGTTATTCAGTCCGAAGGTTTTCTCTATTCCGCTAAGCCCGATTGAAATGGCAGCATGCAACTGATGGTGTAAAAGATTTAAATGTCGCTAGTGGGTTATAACCACATCGCTGCCTAGTCAATTGGGCTAGTAGAATCGAAAAATCTTCGGGCTGAATTGCATTTCTCTTGTTATATAGACAATAGAGAGAGATGTGAGAAGGGTTCGAGAGAGATGAATGGCTGGGATTGTTTAAGAGAAGAGAGTTCGAGAGAGAGATGATTGTGTGAGAGGGATCGGATGGGGGGGTTGGTTTGCATGGATGCCATAATGAGGAGGGAGTCAGATGAGAGCGAGAGATAAATTTGACAGTTAGAGAGAGAAAAGGAACATTATGGAAAGAGGGAATCAAGGAGAGGAGAGAGTATCAGATGTGAGAGAGAGAGGGCTGGAATCGCCAGGAGATCCGGCCAGAGGGGGCTCGCGATGAGATTGGGATCTGTGGGCTCGAGAGACAGACGAGATTAAAGAAAGAACGTTTTGGTTGAGAGATTTAAGGAGAGAAAGAAGGAGACATGAGAGAGAGAGAGAGGATCGGATGGGGAAAAAGGAAGTCAATCAGGCTGGTAGAATCGAAAAAACCTTCGGGCTTAATAGCATTTATATTGTCTATATAGATGATAGAGAGAGGAGTGATTTCGAGAGAGATGAACGGCTGGGATGGTTTAATAAAAGAGAGTTTGAGAGAGAGATGATCGTGTGAGAAGGATCGGATGGGGGGGGGCTGGTATGCATGGTTGCCATCGCGAGGCAGAGTCGGATGTGAGCGAAAGAGAAGTTCGACAGTTAGAGAGAGGAAATGAAAGATATGGAAAGAGAGAGAATCAAGGAGACGAGAGAGGATTGGATGTGAGAGAGAGAGAGGACTGGAATCGCTACTAGATCCGGCCGGAGGGGGCTCACGATGAGGTCGAGATCTGCGGGCTCGAGAGAGAGACAGGATTAAAGAGAGAGAGAGAGAGGGTTTCGGTTGAGAGATTTAAGGAGAGAAAGGAGACGGGAGAGAGAGAGGATCGGATGGGGAAAAAGAGACGGCTGCGATTAGGAACCGGGGAGGGAGAGAGATACGGTGAGAGGGAGAGAGAGAGAGACAGAGAGAAAGAGAGAGAGACGGAGAGATACGGGGAGAGAGAAAGATTGGGGAAGAGAGAGAGACGGTGCGAGAGAGAGAGAGAGATCGGGGAAGAGAGAGAGAGAGCGAACGGTTGTGATCGTGTGCGCGGGAGAGTTTTGTCTAGTCAACTTGTTCTGTTTTGTCTAAGTCAGCCTTTCGGGCAATGTACCTACTTCGGGCTCGGAGTATTCATAAGCCAAATCAGCAAGAAAAAAAAAATCAGCAATGTTATATAGATGGTCACCTAACTAAGACCAAAATTTTGCAAAATAAACATTGACACACCTTTTTTTTTCTAGAATACTTCATACCTTTCATGTCATATAAACAATTAAATACAACAAACCTTAACCTTATAAATTTATATTCCATTTCTATCTATTCTTTCTCTTTGTTTATTATCGTATTTGGAACAAAATTTACTGTGTTTTTAGTAAAACATATTGTACACCATTAGCATTAATAAGAATTCACTGGATACATTATATTGAGTTATCTTGTCAGTGATTTTTGAATTTTTATTAGTTTATGTTTAACTTGTTTATCATTCTACTAATCTTAAATGTTCAAATAATTCTCGTAGTAATTGGGAACTTTGCTCGTATAATTCTAATACTGCTTATGATGGGTACTAAGTACATTTCTTAGATTGGAAGGGTTGGGTTGAAACATGAAATGTAGTTTGACGAGGATTCGGTTGAATTTTTATAAGAGTTGGTATGAACAAAAGTTATCATATAGATGGTTTCATGGTTTATTTATCCAAAAAATGTGGAAGATGATTTAGGAAGACAACACTGTTTTTTTTTTAGCAAGGCTGTTGATGCTCAGTTTTTTTTGCATTCGATCATTCAAATATTAGAGATTAGAACAATATGCTAGCCAGAACTTTAGGATAGTATGCTATTATTGCATTTAAAAAAAAAATACAACTTAAGAGACAGAGGTCATGATGAAAGCCATGGAATAACTGAAAAAAACATAGGATCATTTTTTTTTGAAGAAACAGAAAATCAAGTTGCAAGAGAGTGGGAGGGAGAGATGGTACCTTGGAGTGTGAGCTGGGTTTGTTCTAGTCAGGTGGTGAGGGTTCCACTAATTGAAAAAAAAAAACAGAGGATCAATTTCTTTAAAAGAACAGAAGATCAAGTTGCGTGAGAGTGAAAGAGAGAGATGGTACCTTGGAGCGTGAGCTGAGTTTGAATGAAGTCTCTCTTCAATGAGCCTATCCTGCCACTAACACTACGACTGTAGAAACAGATAACCAGGGATTAAAAGCAAAATCAACAATGAAAACAATATGAGCGAGAGAGGTGGGAACGAGATCTCAGAGAGAGAGAGAGAGAGAGAGAGAGAGAGAGAGAGAGAGAGAGAGAGAGAGAGAGAGAGAGAGAGAGAGAGAGAGAGAGAGAGAGGTGGGAGAGAGAGAACGAGAGAGGTGGGAACGGGATGCTTACATCCGGCAGAGGGAGGAGCACCAGATCAGATTCTCGTAGGTACGTGATACCGGATGGGGATTGACGTTATAAGGTGAGTGAAGAATGCAAATTTGGGAGAAAGATCGAAGAAATCGGACAGGGTGGAGCAATGGAAGGAAGAAAGGAAAATGAAAAAAAAATAGAAGGAAATGAAAGAGAGAAGTGGAAAATTTTAAAGAGGGGGGAAGATCAGTTGAGATCCAGATCAGCTTCTTCTTCATTTCCTCCTCAATTGCTCCAACTCATGTCTTCCAAATCGAGCCGCGTGGGAGTTCATATTCATTTCCTCCTCAATTTCCTTCCAAATCGAGCCCTTGCCTTCCAAATCTAGCCCCTGCCTTTCAAATCGAGCCGCATGGGAGGCCGCAAGATTTTAGGTGTTGAGCGTCCATTTGTTACGAATTATCCCTTTTTTTATGCATATAACGTTACTTTTATACTTAAAACTTTCATGCTACACATAAACTGTATGATTCTCTTTACGCCATTGCATAGTATACTTTCATACGAACCTAATGACATATTGGTTCACTCTCAGACATTGCATACATGAAAAGTATGGAGCCTGATAATCCAAATTATCCTTTTATCGATAATCGCGTTTGAACCTTATAAAGGTCATTTCATGTGTATTTTTTCAGAAAATCGTCCCGATTCTTGACACAATTAGCTCAAGGACATCGTGACCAAGTCGTGGATATTCTCACGGCGATTAGATGGAAGTTGTACAGCCTGTTTGAGGACCTTTCTGAAGAATGATAAAGAAAATGATATTTGCGATAATTTGGCCGAGAGATCAAAGACTTCAATGAGCCGCTATAGCGCATGCACATGACTCGAACCAGAAGATGACTACACGCATACAGATAGGTGATGATGCATTTGATGATGGATTCTGATGATGGTGACCAAGTTTCCCACGTGACCCAATTGTGCTTGAACCCATTTAACCAACCCGAGTCCCTTTTGCTCATTCTCTTCTCATTCTTATTTCACGATCATACCCATCATGACCGTCTATACATGCAGCTACTCATAACCCATCATGGTAAGGACACACAAATCTTAGGTCTTTAAGCATCAAGCTCTGCTTGATCTTGTACCCAACCTGGCCGGTACCGACACCAATCTCTCTTTCATTATGCCATTTAGGAATTCATCGTAGCCTTCCATGAGCTCATAAAACTCATGCACAGCCATCCATTTCTCTCTCTCATTTCCTTTTTCTTTCCCTTGCACCCAACCTCTTAGGCATGAAGCATCGCATCCGACTCACCTTGGACTCAAGATCAGACTCCATCTACCTGAACTAAATCGTAGGCGTCCATTCTGCCCAACCAAAATCCGATCCATGCGCACGTCCGGCACCTCACTTCCCCTTTCTCTCATGTGTACAACCCGTGCCCTTCAAAGTCCCTCACGGCTAGGGATGGCAATTATCCGGGTTTACCGGGTTACCCGACCAGACCTGACCCTATTGGGATGGGTTTGGGAAGCTCAAAAACGGGTTTGGGATGGATTTGAGATTCGAATTTAATATCCAAGTTCGGGTCGGTTTTGGGTTTTACATCAACCCACCTCGACCTGACCGGGGTATATAGCCTATCAGATATTCATATATCTTAAATATTCTTTCATATGTTAGTTCTCAATATCATATAATAATTTGACATGCCTATAACTGTCTGACAGTAATATAGAAGGAACATTTACTCTGTACTATATTCTTTATGTAGAGCTGCGATTAGGTAGGCCAAATAAGTTAAATATTTATTTTTTTGTGAAGCCGATCCGACCCACCCGACCCGCAATGCATAAATGGGGCGAGGCGGGGAGGGCACGGGTTTTTCCAATGCTAATTGGGACGGGTTTGAAAATTAGCTTAAAAACCCGACGCGGATTTGGAACGGGATAAAATATAATGGGGTGGGGTTCGGGATAGGGTCGACCCATCCCAAACCTGACCGTTGCCATCCCTACTCACGGCCAGCTATCCAGCACCTCTCTCTCTCTCTCTCTCTCTCTCTCTCTCTCTCTCTCTCTCTTCATGTCAACCATCTAAAACGTACACATCAGCCCAACCCATGCACGCATGCATGATCGTAGCCGTCCATGTCCTAAGATCCATGCGATCTCAACTCTCTCTCTCTCCTAGATTCATTCCTCTCCTTCTCACTTAATCTCAACCGTCCCTTAAGTCCGTGCTCATTCAGGTCCTTCCCTCTCTCTAAAAACCCATCACAACCGTCCCTTGCATCCATGCAACTTGTAGTCGTGCGAACTTCAATCTCTAGACCAATCGTACCCCCCCAAAACCTACCGAACCTCTCTCCCTCGTCTGATTCTCTCTTTTCCTCTCCTTAATTAATTCCTGATCTCTCTCTACCTCTAGTCGTGAAAATCTCTCTCTCTAACCAACTGATCACAGTTACATCCCCACCCCATCGCAGCAGTCCTTGTCACTCATCCAAACCGCGAGATCCCAGCTGGCCTACTCTCCCTCTCTCTTCGATCTTTTCTCTCTATAACCGTCCGTCTCTCTATATAATATATTCCCATTTATCTCCTCTCTTAACCGTCCTTTATACCCAGTTGTACCCGGCCGTAGGATTTTAGGCCAGGAGGTCCGGCCGCATGGGAGAGAGACGATTGATGAGGGGGGGTGCGATCTCATCGGCTGAAAGAGGGGAGGCCGGAAAATTAGGCGGGCGGGGACGAAGACCTATTGAGCCGCAGGATAGGCTGCGGGATTTTAGGCGGGGGAGACTGGCCGGATCGGCTGAAAATTAAGAAAGCACGGTAGGGATTTTGGCTGACAGTGAGGGGAGAGAGAGAGAGAGAGAGAGAGAGAGAGAGAGAGAGAGAGAGAGAGAGAGAGAGAGAGAGAGAGAGAGAGAGAGAGAGAGAGAGAGAGAGAGAGAGAGGAATGATGAGGGGGCGGGATGGGGGTGATCTGATCGACAGAAAGAGGGGGTGCGTGAGGGCGGGCGGTAAATGGATTTCTAGATTTGGAAATGGGGGGTAAGGGAGTCAGCTGTTTTTTTTTTAAATTTCTTTTTTTAGAGATTTGATAGGGGTGAGCTGGGTTTGGAGGGGGGTTTTTGGTGTAGTCAGCTTGGGTGAGAGGGTGAGGTGTGATGCACCAGCCGGAGCCCCATCATCTCCCTCCTCACCAGCGGTGGCTACTGTCGGGGCAGAGTGCGATGTACGGTTGGCGGTTGTTGCTGTCGGGCCGGGTTGGATGCGATGCACCCGCCGGAGCTAGGGGTGGCAATGGGTCGTGTCGTGTCGGGTTCATGTCGTGTCTAGTTTTGGGTCGTGCCCAAAACCTGTAGACCCGGACCCGACCCGTTTAACTAATCGTGTCAAGATCCTAAACCCGTATCCGACCCGCTAATAAACGGGTAGACCCGATAAGACCCGTTTACCACCCGGGTCTATTCAGTTGACCCGATCTGACCCAATCCGACTCGACTCGACCTGACCCGAAAGACCCGTTGGTATTATATATTACAGTATCGGATTGCGCGAAGACCTGATCCGGCACGACCCGTTGAATACTAAACGGGTCTTCTCGAGTCTACCGTGTCCAGACCCTAAACCCGGACCCGACTCGTTTATTAAATGGGTCTATCGTGTCTACCGGCCGTTTACAACCCGAACCCATTTAGCCCTGACCCAGACCTGCTAACTTCGTGTCAGGTCTGCCGTGTCGGGTCCGAAATTGCCGGCCCTAGCCGGAGCCCCACCTCCTCCCTCGACACTGGTGGTGGTCGCGTTGAGAAGAAAACAGGAAAAAAATGGATGGATGTGTTGTCAGGGACCTCTCACACATTAGCCCTTCTTGGGTGCACTATAGTGCTATTCCCAAGTTATTTGGGTTTGATCAACGTTTCAGTTGTTTTTCCGAAAAAAAAAAAAAAACCTTTGCGGTTCACCGGAACAATATGTTGTCAAGGACCTCTCACACAATAAAACATTTTTTTGTATTTAAATTGAAAGATAAGGTTGTCCGATGTCTCCGCTGATACAATCTTAGCTGGCATCTCGGATACGACTGGTACAGTTTAGTGTTGAGTGCGATGCACCAGAGAAGGTGGCTGCCATCGTGTGGCATTGATGCATCCCGAGAGGTGTTCAGGCGTATGTGATTGATCCGTGATGCCAACTAAGCGGTATCACGGTTATACAGAAGATTTTTGCGTGGGGTGGGCGTGCCAGATCAGCACCCAAGCCTACGTCGGTCAGCGCGCCTTGTATATCTAAAAACCCTTACCTAGCGTTCGGAAAGAGAGAGAAGCTCCCGCCTCCGCCACGCCCGAGGGTCGGATTTTGATTCCATCTCTCTCTCTCTCTCTCTGTAATTGATCAACTGAGGGTGATGAGTGTAGACACACGAATTTCGTCGGACCCGAACCCGACTTACGTGTGCCGACGCGGATGCAAACCCGACACGCGGACCCAACTCGTGCGCACCGACACGGATGCAAACCCAACACGCGGACCCGACTCGCGCGCGCCGATGCGGACCCGGACCCCACTTCAAGAGGGGCCGGCCCCTACTAGGGTCCGAACCCCATAGGGCCGGCCCTAGTGGGGACCGAACCCCATGGAGGGGCCGGCCGGTCCTGCAAGGAAAGGGAAGAAAAGGAAAGAAAAGAAAAGAAAGAAAAGAAAAAGGAAAGAAAAGAAAAGGAAAGAAAAGAAAAGGAAAGAAAAGAAAGAAAAGGAAGGAAATACCGCCATGCGCGGGGGGAGGTAGCGTATGACATCTGTACACACGCGGATCTGCGCCGATCCCTCGATCCGACGCACAAGACGAAGCGCCCGATCGCCATCGATTTCGTGTGCGAAATCCAGCCATAATTGCCTCGCCAGAAAAGGAAAACAAATAAACGTTATTCCCCTCATCAATGGATGAATAAATCCAGGGTAATTATGAGAGAGATACAAAAGGGATTTAAAATTAAAAAGTTCCCATATCTCTCTCCCCACCCCTTTGCCTATAAATAGAGGGGGTGGGGGAATGAAGAAAAGGTCGGAAAATTGAAGACGAAACGCCAGAGCTCTGCAGAAGAGGAGACGCTTCTTCATCGACCCAAGTCTTCACGAGGCACAGTCAAGCCTGTCCCGAGGGATCGGCTTACTGAAAGTCCTCATCAACGTGAATACCCTTGCACACGAACATCATCCCTTCGACTCCGTGCACGAAGAAGAAAGCTCGGAGAAGAATAACCCTTCGACTCCGAAGACGCCAGAAGCAAAGGCCGGAGAAGAAGAGGAGCGACACTACCCCGTCGTCTCCAACAAGCTTCGACTCTGATCAAGCCCAAAAGCCCAGAGAAGAAGAGGAGCGGCACTACCCCGTCGTCTCCAACAAGCTTCGACTCCGATCAAGCCCAAAAGCCCGGAGAAGAAGAGGAGCGGCACTACCCCGTCGTCTCCAACAAGCTTCGACTCTGATCAAGCCCAAAAGCCTAGAGAAGAAGAGGAGCGGCACTACCCTGTCGTCTCCAACAAGCCTTCGACTCCGATCAAGCCCACAAGCCCGGAGAAGAAGAGGAGCGGCACTACCCCGTCGTCTCCAACAAATCTTCGATCCCGATCAAGCCCCAAAGCCCGGAGGAGAGAAGCGAAGCGTCATCACCCCGTCGTCTTCGACAAACGCCTGCCCCATCCACGAAGAAGAAAGCCTGGAGCAGATCGTCTGAAGCGTCGCCAACCCGTCGTCTTCATCAACAAAAGCCGACGCTACAACCGTCGCACGGAGACCGTCGCTACCCTCGTCGTCTTCATCAACAAAAGCCGACGCTACAACCGTCGCACGGAGATCGGTGCTACCCCCACCATCTTCTAAAGCATTCTTCGACCCCGATCACGCCAAAGAAGCCCGGAGAAGAAGAGAAGTCCAGTCGACACGCAAATCGTCGAAGCACCGAAGAAGTAGCCTACGTCGTTCGAAGAAGAAGATCGAGTTGACGCTAAAGCTAAAGCCAACGCAAGAAGCCAAAGCAAAGCCCGCGCCAAAGCAACACAAGTGCCAAAGCCAAGCGACTACACCGGCCACGAGCAAAAGCACCGCACGTTCTAGCCGATACGACGCGAAGTCCGGAAGAACGAAAGCATCGCAAGTCTCTCCCAGCTACGTCCAAGTGCAAGCGCCAAAGCAAAGAAAAAGCCAGAGCCACGCCGGAGCCAAGCCAAAGCCGAAAAGCCAAAGCCAAAGCCAACGCCAAAAGCTTGATCGACGCCGCGAACTGACGATCAAGGACATCGAGGTCAAGCAAGGAACGAGGAAGACGCGAAGACCGAGGAACGAAGCCGAAAACCCCCTAGCCGAGAAAGCGCGAAGCACGGAAGGGACAAAGCAACGGTGGACATTCCTTAGCCTCTCCAAAACCCTCTCCCTGTAAAACCCCTGTCCTGGGCAGCCCCTTCAGAGCTCTCGCACGAACACCACGTGGAGACGCGGATCAAAGGGATCCCCCAGAAGATCTTTCCCACAATCCCCTGATCAAAACTCGCCGCAACCCGGACTCGCTACACCCGAGCCACCCGGGTCCCGGCCACAATTGTAATCTCGTGTGATTCGCAATAAAGACGACCCGCGCTTTTTTCCGCGTCCACAGATTTCTGGCACGCCCGGTGGGACCTCTTCTCCTTTCATCCGTACGGTTGAAGAAGCTGCTTGAAGTTTGCAATGGCCGGAACGAACAACGATGTGTTTGCTCCAAGCCTCTCACCAATCGTCGAGTCTCCTCTACTCCGACACGGTGATCCAGTAAATCCGGAGGGTGATGCTCCTCCAATGGTGCGCGTCTACACTCGGCGTGCTCGGACTCTTGCGGACGTCTTCGGGCCAGAAGCTACTACCGAAGATGCTCGCCAAAGCACCGATGAGGCCCCGGTGCATGAAGAAACGAGCCTCGATCCTGTAATCCATGTCCAGAAGTTTGGGGAGGACCAGCCCCAACCCCGAACCCGTTCGGGTTCTCCGGTAGACGTTGCACCTCCTCTGCAGGGGGCAAACATCAATCATCAGCCAGAAGCAAGTCGACGTAACTACATCTCTGATGATGACGGCGAGGGTGCGAACATGCAACACCGAGATGTTCTCCGTCACCACCCTCCATCTGCTCTTCAGCTCCAAGTCATGCAGATGAGCGAGCATATGGCGCAAATTACTCGGCTGATGGAGGAGAAGGATCGTCACATCAACACTCTGCTCCAAAAGCTAAGCGCGAAGGATGCTGCAGCAGTCGGCCAACCCGTCGCTTCTCCAGTATCCGCTCCAGTTCCGTCTTCAACTCCCGCTCCACAAGAGGTTGTTCCGACGATTCAAGCAGTTACTCCAGCGCTCTCCTCGGCTCCCGTCCCAGTGGAAGTCGTCTCCCCGACGCCAGCCTCGGTGGCCACTCAACCTCCGGCAACAGCGGCTGCGATAAGTGCTCAGCAAGTCCAAGCATTGATAGCCGACATGATGCGCTCCCACGGCAGTAGCCTTCCTCCGATCACGGCGGCATACTCGAAGCCCTACACTACGAGGATCCAGCAGCTACGCTTCCCAGTCGGATTCCAGCCACCAAAGTTTCAGCACTTCGACGGAAAGGGAAATCCAAGACAGCACGTCGCCCACTTCATCGAGACCTGCAATAATGCCGGCACATACGGTGACGAGATGGTGAAGCAATTCGTTCGCACCCTCAAAGGCAACGCGTTCGACTGGTACGTTGATCTTCCTGCAGGGACCATCGACAGCTGGGATCAGATGGAGAGGGAGTTCCTCAATCGCTTCTACAGCACCAGACGAACCGTCAGCATGACCGAACTCACCGCCGTCAATTAAAGGACAGATGAGCCAGTGATCGACTACATCGACAGGTGGAGGAACCTCACGCTGAATTCACAAGACCGCTTGTCTGAAGACTCGGCCATCGAGATATGCACCCAAGGCATGCACTGGGGTCTGCTCTACATCCTCAAAGGTATCAAGCCTCGGTCTTTCGAAGAACTCGCAACTCGGGCTCATGACATGGAACTCAGCCTAGCAAACCGCGGGGACTTGAAGAACAAGGACTTCTTGAAGATAGAGAAGAAGGACAAGCCACCGGCAACGAAACCGAAACAAGTCAATGTTGCTGACGTCGCTTTAACCTCCAAACCGCTCAAGATCGGTGGCAAGCCGGATCAGAAGAAGGGAGTCGCCATACCACCGCCTCCGCCTCCGAGACAAAGGATGACTCTAGAAGAACTCGAAGCCAAGGAGTACCCCTTCCCAGACTCGGAAGTCTCCTCTATGTTCGACCAGCTGCTGCAAGAGAAGATGATAGAGCTCCCTCCTTCGAAGAGGCCCGAGCAGATGCATCGCGTCGACGACCCTCTCTTCTGCAAATACCATCGGGTGGTGAGTCATCCCATCGAAAGATGCTTCGTCTTCAAGGAAAGAATCATGGCGCTCGCTAAACAGGGGAAGATAGAAATCGACTCCGGGGAAGTTGCTACGACCAACATGACGTCCATCACCTTCGGCTCCTTCTCGCCGGTGCTCGTTGCCGCTCGGCGAAGCACGCCCAAATTGCGCATCAACCGGCAAGCGCCAATCCCTAAGTCAGCTTCTCAGCCGAAAATCTCGAAACGATGTCAAAGTACTCCTGCGCTCACCGAGAAAGAAACGCCGCTGCCCTGGGGGCAATCATTGCTCACGCCAGCACCTCTTCCAAGCAATGCTATGTCCCAACGCGCTCTTCGGGAAAGATACGAGCAAGGAGATCCAGAAGTCGGTCTGCTGGGCCAGCCTTCGGGGAAGTTCGACTATTACGTCCTCTACTCAAGGCCTCCGTCCGTTTCGATCGACGAAATCAAGCCCACCGGCTGGGAATCGGAAGACGTGCCAGTAGAGCCTCAAGAAGAGCAAGCACCTCTTCCAAGCAATGCTACATCCCAATACGCTCTCCAGAAAAGATACGAGCAGGGAGATCCAGAAGTCGGTCTGCTAGGCCAGCCTTCGGGAAGTTCGACTACTACGTCGTCTACTCAAGGCCTCCGTCCGTTTCGATCGACGAAATCAAGCCCACCGGCTGGGAATCGAAAGACGAGCCAGTAGAGCCTTCGGAAGAGCAAGTACCTTCGAGAGAACCAGTTGCTGCTGTCGACCGTCATCCTAGCGAAGGGGAATCCACCGACGAAGAAGCATGGGTCATGCTACCACGGCGACGAAAGCCATGGCAAGAAAAGAAACTCAAGCAAGACCGTGTGATGAGGGGATTCACCAAGCGAAAGACCTACAAGAAGAAAACCAAGGCTCCGGGGAGGAAGGCGTTCAAGGTGCCGCCAGCAAGCCAAGACGATCTCCTTCAGCAAAGTCTTCCAGAGCCGACAACTTTGCAAGAGTTCTTCCCGGATCACCTCCTCCCAGCGGACCAACACATCAAGGTGTCTTGTTGCATGGTCGAAGTCCATGAAGTGTCGGAAGGAAAGAACGAAGGCGAGACTTCTGAAAAAGGCGACTCCACCGATGAGGGAGACGATTCCGACGAAGGGAGCACCGCCTCTCACGACGAAGCAATCTTGCACATGCCTCTCGTAGAAGCTTTACATCTCCCGAAGAAGGCTCGCCTGGCAATGGCTGCGGCCTTGGCCGATCCGGATAGCTACAAAAGGAAGAGGAAGGACGATCAAAGGCGCAAAGCTGTGGCCTCTTGTGATGCAACGATAACCTTTTCGGATGAGGACCTGCAACTCGGAACGCGATTGCATAACCGGCCTCTTTACGTCTCGGGATACATCAAGGAGAAGCCGGTGAACCGAATCTTATTGGACTGTGGCTCCGCCGTCAACATCATGCCTATCCAGACGATGCGGCAACTCGGCATCACCGACGACCAGCTCTCGCCAAGTCAATTGGTCATTCAAGGCTTTAACCAGGGCGGACAGTCCACCGTCAGAATCATTCGTTTGAAGCTTTCCATTGGCCCGCTGGATACAACGGTCCTCTTCCACATCATCGACTGCCAGACATCATATCGTCTCCTATTAGGAAGACCATGGCTGCACGAAAACGGCATCGTGGTATCCACCTGGCACCAGTGCCTCAAGTACTACGAAGAAGGCGTGGAGAGGTGCATAGTTGCGGACGACAATCCATTCAACGAGGCCGAGGCACACCTGGCCGACGCTAAGTTCTACCAAGCAAAGGGCCTGGTCGCGGAAGTTCTGCTAGCGAAAGCCCCTCGAGCCCAAAAGATTGAAGAAGTGAAGCAGGACAAGACTCCTCTTCCCGCAAATCCGGCGCTACCCTCTGACGAGGCAAGACTCAAGGTCCAAGGAACGCCGAAACCTGGGCAAAGGATGCGCATCAGCTTCGAGCCAAGAGCAATGCAACATACCCCGTTGCCAATCCAAACGGCGCCTGTCCTGCGTCTCGCGCCTCAGTGGCTCCGAAAATCCGAGCGATCGCCTTCTACTCCGACAAGGAAGTTGGCCCCGTCGTTATCTCAGGCCAATGTCATCACTCTGCAAGAAATGATGGTGCCACTACCTAGTCTGACGCAAGCTCCGAACCCAAGTAGACCCGTCGAATCGGCAGACCTCGAGCAACTCGGATTCAAGCCAGAAGGGAGTTGGGGGCAAAATGCTGCCCAGTTGCTGTTCAGAGCCGGCTACAATGAGGAAAGCGCCATGGGCACACTTCCGCCAGCAGCAACTCCACATGGGATGACAAGAACTCAAGCTCGGCTGTTTCAAAACGGAGAGCAAATTCCCCCGAACCGCCGAGGCATCGGCTCCAGTCAAGCTCCGTTGGTCATCAGAACCGCAGCAAAGAAGACCTTCACCTCGAACTACATCGAGGCGAGGATGGTAGATGAAGCAGCTGAAGGATCGACAATCTCCGATACACTCTCTACCTACCTCAGCCATCCAGACAGCAAGAGAAGACGACGACGGGTTCGAGGCCAAGCCTTGTTCCGGAAGCAAACCAGAGGTGGTAAAGACTGGTCGAATCGAAAATGCACATCCGTCTTCGAGAGGCTCGGGCCAGTCAAACAATCAAAGAAGAAGTCGGCATTCGATCGTTTGGGGATGCCAATCGAGGACTTCGTTTCGACACCCACCCACCCACCCATGGCTGTCGTCAATCATATCTCTATTACGGATCCCGACAACGGTGAAACTTCTACTTCGGACGACGAGTTGCCCGACGCCCCGCCAGTCCTCGAAGAAGGGGGGCAGTCCACCGTTGATGACTTGAAGGAAATCAACTTGGGCACGGAGACGGAGCCTCGGCCTACATTCGTCAGCACGCTCTTGACTCCTGAGGAAGAAGCCGCATACGTCAAACTGCTTAAAGAATACAGAGACTTCTTCGCATGGTCCTACAAGGAGATGCCGGGCCTCGATCCAAAAATTGCAGTCCACCAGCTCAGCGTCAAACACGGAGCCAGCGCTATCAAGCAAGGGCAAAGACGCTACCGACCAGAACTGGTACCCTAAATAGAAGGCGAAGTTAACAAGTTGATCGAAGCCGGCTTCATTCGAGAGGTCAAGTACCCGACATGGATCTCTAGCGTCGTCCCAGTCAAAAAGAAGAACGGCCAAATTTGAGTGTGCGTGGACTTCAGAGACTTGAACAACGCATGTCCAAAGGACGACTTCCCTTTGCCAATCACGGAGCTAATGGTCGACGCGACGACAGGTCACGAGGTGCTCACTTTCATGGACGGATCATCGGGCTACAATCAGATTCGGATGGCACCCAAGGACGAGGAGCTCACGACATTCCGCACACCGAAAGGAATCTACTGCTATAAGGTAATGCCGTTCGGCCTGAAGAACGCGGGAGCCACCTACCAGCGAGCTATGCAGAAAATCTTCGACGACATTCTTCATCAAAACGTGGAGTGTTATGTCGACGACCTCATGGTGAAATCCAAGAAGAAATCGGCACATCTACAAGATCTCGAGCTAATCTTCAAACGACTTCGAAGGTACCAACTCCGCATGAATCCGCTCAAGTGCGCGTTCGGAGTCTCCTCGGGCAAGTTCCTCGGCTTCGTCGTCCGACATCGTGGCATTGAGATAGATCAATCCAAAATTGATCCTATCGTCAATATGCCCGCACCAAAGACAGTGCGAGACCTCAGAGGCCTCCAGGGGCACTTGGCGTATATCCGAAGATTCATCGCCAACCTGGCCGGAAAGTGCCACCCTTTTAGTCGCCTCCAGAGGCTCAACGGAATCTCAGGAGGAAGAGAGCGAGGGCGGAAGTGGGTGATCCGACAGAGATGGCCGGGCCGAGGTCTGCTCCCTTGCCACCGGCGCCGGGGTTCTCTATCGCGCTGACGAGGGAGGAAATCGAAGAGGATATATTCGCCTTTACGGGGTGCAAGCCGCCTCGCTATCCGAAGCGGAGGCCCAAGCTCATCCAGGAAAAGCTCGATGCGGTCTTCCCCGGTCTCTCGTTGCAGCGGGTACCACCGCCCTAGCTCGATCGGTACGGATCTTTGATGTGATTTTCTCGCGGGTTCATTGATCCACAGGTCTAGGTCGGATGATGAAATTGTTTGATTCTTTGTTTGTTTCATTATAAAGTTGTGATCGAGGATTTGTTGTGTTTTAGATTAAATTCTTGTAATTCCATTCTTTGGAGAGTATATGCATGCATGCATGTACGTGGCCTGCCTCTCTCTCTCTCTCTTGTTGGGTGTGTGTTTTAAAACCACACAAAGGAATGGGCTTTTAGTCCCATATCGGTAAGGGGAAAAATCCCCTACCAACTTAAATAGGATTCCCCACTTCCCCCCACTAGTCATCACACTAGAGGAGGGGCTCCACTAGCCCACACACGCGCGCGCGTGTGTGTGCCGTGCCGAGCCGGGCCGGGCCGGGCTTGGGCTTGGGCATGGGCTGGGCGGCGCGTGTGTGTGCGCCCGCGGACCCGGACACGATAGCACCTCCGAAATGGGCTGGTCCGCACCTGCCCTATTTTTGCTTTTTGCTCTTAAGTCCTCCACTATTTATTATTTACCATTTGGGACACTAGCCGTTACGCGAGAAGCGTTGCATGCTAGCCGTTACGTACAGGCTCGCTGCGAGCTGTAACGTGCGAGGTTAATGGGCTTAATCGCAGCCCATTAACCGCTCCCCTCTTTCAGCCTCCCATTAACAGCCCGAGGCCTATATAAGGCCCGGTGCAGCTATGGGATTTACACACTCAGAAAATCGGAATTCCTCCCTGCTTGCTGCCTCTCTCTCTCTCCCATTCTCTCGTGCCGTGTTGCTGTGGTGCTGCCCCTTTCCTCCGAAGAGACTTCCTCTCTCGGACCAAAGCCTTGTTGCGGTGCTACCTCCCGGCCTCGAGAAGATCGTCATCGAGTCGCTGGGTTCCTGAAAGTCTACGAGGTTCGCAAAGCCTTCTTGGAGTCGTGCCGACGAGAAGGAGGTCGCCTGACCGGGGTCGCCGTATCTCCGAGAACAATTGCCACGAGACCCGCACGAGGGGGGCAATAAGATTCTTGGGACAGTGCCTAGCACACTTCGACCACAGGCCAGAGTTTCTAACTCTTATTCTGTCCTAATATTAGATCTAAAATAATTGACTAGCATCTAATAGAGAAATCTAAATAATTAGATTATTTTAGATAGATTATTTCTCCCTTTTAGAAAAGTTCGGCAAGGTGAATGACGGTTCCATAGAACCCGCTCTGCCTTGGCAAACAATTTCTAAAAGAGATTTGTGACTTGTCCTTGTTTGTGAAAATAATATTTGCTAATAAATTTTAATACTAATTTGCTTAAATCCTAAATTTGCTAGTTTAGAACGATTAGATATCCAACAATCCAAGAATCTTATTGTAATTTAATCGTTCATAAGTTATTTTCTTTGCAACGTGCTCACTAAGTTAGCCTACGTGATCATCTATTAGTCTTTATTTCGTGCTACCTATTAGTTGCTACTAATTACAAAACTATTTTCTACAAAAGTAAATTAGAAGCATAGATTATAGAAAAGACTAAAAGTCGTCATTGAAATATTCCACTGCCTACGGTGTCAAGAAAGGCTTGTCAAACCGGCATTAAATTGCCCAAGGTAGCTTGGTATTTGAGCGAGCCTAGTGCTCCACCTCCTACCTGGAGCCCATCTGGCCGTTAGGATTTGGAAGTTTCATTTGGACTTCTAAAAGTCGAATCTATCTAGGTGTACTTTAAAATTGACAAAACTTGTTTTTCAATCCACAGATTTCAACTCCTAATTTTGGTCCGAAATGGCCTCACCAAACCGTGAAACCCTTAGTGCTAAACCCGAGAAGTTTGACGGGTCTAACTTCAAGAGGTGGCAAAACCAGATGCGATTCTGGCTAACCACACTTGGGTTACTGTCAGCCATAGGTGAAACCGCACCAGGAGTATCCAACGGGTCTAGCCAAACTCGTCGCACCCGAGCCTCCACTTCACAACCTGAACCTGAATCCACTTCTGGCATTCCCACTAGGACCCCAGAAGAAATCAACTACCATGGCCTTCATAGGATCCTAGGGGCCTTATCTGATAGATTATACGATATCTATTATACCATTCAAAACCCTAAGGACCTATGGGATACCCTAGAGCGTAAGTATGGCCTAGATGATGCTGGAGTAAAACGCTTCAAAGCGTCTGACTTCAACAACTTCAAAATGGTTGACTCCAAACCCATGAATGATCAGATTCATGAGTTTGAGAACCTAGTCCAACATCTGAAGACTAATGGTTCCACCCTTGATGAAACCTTCCAAATAGCCTGTCTTATAGATAAACTCCCCGCTTCTTGGTCTGAATTCTCTAAGTACCTAAGTCATACCCAAGGTGACCTAACCCTAACTCAAGTTCTAAACTCTATTAGAATTGAGGAGCAACATAGGCTCAGGGAAAAGGGATCCTCTGAATCCAAACCCAAGGTCAACAACATAGAGGGTCAACCGTCTAAACCATTCCAAAAACCTAGACACAAGTTCCAGAAGAAACCCTTCCACCCTAAGCCTAAGCCATATACCAAGAAGCCCTACCATAGCAACCATAACCCAAACCATCCCAAGGACCAAAAGAAGGAAGGAGTGCGTTGCTGCTACGTCTGCGGTCGGACCAATCACATGGCCAACCAATGCTTCTACAAGAAGACAGCACCACCTCCAAATCCAAGAAGAAATGGTCCAACGCCATCCGGCTCCCAAGTCAACATGGTGACCTCTGGAGCTGGCTCTTCTGGGACCGCTTTCAGGTCTGTTCTCTTCACCCCTGAAGTTAACATGACCTTTCAAGCATTTGATTGGTGGATTGACACAGGAGCTAACATTCATGTTTGCTCTGATCAATCTTTGTTTTCCACCTATCAGGTCTCAGGTGGAGGAGCTGTAAGCATGGGGAACAATGCTGAGGCTCGTGTGCTAGGGATAGGACGAATCGACCTGAAGCTGACGTCGGAGAAGACCCTGACCCTGCGCGGAGTCCACCACGTTCCAGAGATTAGGAGGAATTTAATTAGTGGGTCCTTATTAGTCCAACAGGGCTATAAGCTTGTATTTGAGTCCAATAAGGTTGTAATAACTAAAGGAATGAATTTTATTGGAAAAGGATTTCTTTGTGATGGTTTGTTTAAATTGAATGTATTCAATCCTTCTTCTACTATTTTAAATGTTGAGTCTTCGGTCACTTGGCACCAAAGACTAGGTCATGTAAATTATAATTCAATTAAGAAACTCATGACCTTAAATATCATTCCCAAATCCGGTACTAGGAATCTCGACAAGTGCGAGATATGCGTAGAAGCCAAACAACCTAAGAAATCTTTTAAAACTATCGATCGAGACTCCCATATACTTGAATTAATTCACAGCGATGTCTGTGATTCTGGGAGAACCTCGAGAGGTGGCAATAGATATTTTGTAACGTTCATAGATGACGCTTCAAAATATTGCCACCTCTACCTTATTAAAACTAAGGATGAAGTTCTCAGTAAATTTAAAATTTACAGAGCACTGGTTGAGAACCAATTAGACGAAACCATTAAGATCCTTAGGTCAGACCGAGGAGGGGAGTATACCTCAAATGAGTTAAGTGAGTACTGTGATGACTATGGAATACTCCATGAAGTCACAGCTCCTTACACTCCCCAATCCAACGGTGTAGCGGAAAGGAAAAATAGAACCCTAATGAACATGGTTAATTCCATGTTACTAAGCTCTGGAGCGCCAGAGAACTTATGGGGGGAAGCCCTAATGACGGCTTGTTTTATCCTTAACCGCATTCCGTTCAAACATAATGACTTGACCCCATACGAAGTATGGAAACATAGGAAACCTAACTTAGAATACCTAAAAGTGTGGGGGTGCCTAGCTAAGGTAAAAATCCCTGATAACAAAAGGAAGAAGATAGGACCTAAGACTGTAGATGCTATCTTTATTGGCTACGCTTCAGACAGTAACGCTAATCGTTTTTTAGTGTTTAACTCTGAAATAAGCGAAATAGCCAATAACACCATAATCGAAGCAAGAGATGCCTCATACTTCGAAAACATCTTTCCCTATAAGACTAGGATCAACACTAGGATTAATACTAATAACCAGGCCTCCAGTTCTAATCAGGTGACTCAGATCGAACCTGAAGTCCAATTAGAACCTGAAGACCAGACTGAACCGGTAACCCAAACCGAACCTAGGAGGAGTAAACGTGCCCGTGTAGAGAAAGTCTTTGATGACTTCTATGCACTTATGGTGGAGAACTCCCCCTCCACATATACAGATGCAATGAAGTCCATAGACTCACCTTTTTGGAAAGAAGCCATAGATAACGAGATCCAATCCATACTTCAAAACCATACCTGGGAACTCACCAATTTACCTCCTGGTTGTAAAACCATAGGATGTAAATGGGTGTTTAAGAAAAAGCTTAGACCCGACGGTACCATAGATAAATTTAAGGCACGACTTGTAGCCAAGGGCTTTACCCAAAAACCTGGGGTAGACTACTTTGATGTCTACTCACCTGTCGCTAGGATAACCACGATTAGGATCCTCATCGCCTTAGCTTCAATATATAAGCTAGTCATACATCAAATGGATGTAAAGACTGCTTTCTTGAATGGCGACCTTAATGAGGAAATATACATGGACCAACCCGAGGGATTTACTGCACCTGGACAAGAGGGAAAGGTGTGTAAGTTAATTCGATCCCTCTATGGACTTAAACAAGCCCCAAAACAATGGCACATGAAATTCGATGAAGTTATCTTATCCTATGGATTTGATATCAATTCAACGGATGAATGTGTATACCATAAAGTAGATGGTAATAATATCGTCATTTTATGTTTGTATGTTGACGATATTCTGATATTCGGTTCAAACATACAAATCATAAATGATATCAAACAGTTTTTGTCCCAAAACTTTGACATGAAAGATTTAGGACAAGCCGACGTTATTTTGAACACTAAGATCATTAGGAAGGACAATGGTTTAGTGTTATCCCAATCCCACTATGTCGAGAAAATCCTTAGGAAATTTTACGACCCCGATTGCCAACCGGTATCCACACCATATGATCCAAATACCCATCTAACAAAGAATACTGGACTTCCTAGACTACAGAGCGAGTATGCTCAAATCATAGGATCGCTAGGTTTTCTAGCAAACTATACTCGACCCGATATCGCTTACGCGGTAAATAGACTTAGTCGTTATACGTCTAACCCAAATTTGTCCCATTGGAATGCGTTAGAAAGAATTTTTAGATATCTTAAGGGAACCATATCATACGGTCTCCACTATAGTGGATATCCAGCTGTATTAGAGGGATACTCTGATGCTAACTGGATTAGTGACTCAATAGATATTAAGTCCACAACCGGATATGTATTCCTACTAGGAGGTGGAGCCATATCTTGGAAATCCACCAAACAAACTGTTATAGCTAGGAGTACTATGGAATCAGAAATGATAGCGCTAGATACCACTAGCACAGAAGCAGAATGGCTTCGAGATCTCCTATATGAGATCCCATTGATAGAAAAGCCTTTACCGGCTATATCTATCCATTGTGATTGTCGATCAGCTATTGATAAATGTAATCAAGAAAACGCTGATGTAAAAATAAATCGACATCTGAAAGTGAGACATAGATCTCTCAGATATAAGATGAAAAATCAAATAATTGCCCTAGACTTTGTTAGATCCGAAAAGAATTTAGCGGATCATCTAACTAAGGGCTTATCTAGGACAGTGGTCTTAGAATCGTCGAGGGGGATGGGATTAAGCCCATAAGAAAAATCACCGCAGTGGGAACCCAACCTCACGGAGGTTCAATGGGTAGAAACAAACTGTAGTAGTGATTGAAAATGAGGAGCACTGAATAATGCTCCCGTCCCTATGACGTCAGTGCTTATTAAAAGCAAGGGGTAGGATGAGTTTACAACTCTTAATAAGTCCAAGACCCATGAGGCGGGGTGTCGCCTTGCTCACACCCCTATTAGGACTTACCTATATGTATGTCGTTGTGAGGCCGCAACTCTGGGACCAGGGCTGCTCCCTAGAAACATACAAGAAAAGATATCTGCGCAAGGCCATTAATAGCGCAACCCGCTTAGAACCATCGAAAACTGTACTACGTGTACTACTTGTAGAAACCCGATAAATGAGACTGGTTCAAGGCGTAGTCCACCAAGTCCTCACGGATGTATACAACTGTACTAAGTGGAGGTTCAAACCGGAAGGTACCTACACCTACTGCGTAGTATAAGGAATCCAGCAAAGTCCTTTTACTTTATATTTTGAATTTTTTAAATTATTTAATATTTAGTGGTTTTAAACACATGTGGGGGATTGTTGGGTGTGTGTTTTAAAACCACACAAAGGAATGGGCTTTTAGTCCCATATCGGTAAGGGGAAAAATCCCCTACCAACTTAAATAGGATTCCCCACTTCCCCCCACTAGTCATCACACTAGAGGAGGGGCTCCACTAGCCCACACACGCGCGCGCGTGTGTGTGCCGTGCCGAGCCGGGCCGGGCCGGGCTTGGGCTTGGGCATGGGCTGGGCGGCGCGTGTGTGTGCGCCCGCGGACCCGGACACGATAGCACCTCCGAAATGGGCTGGTCCGCACCTGCCCTATTTTTGCTTTTTGCTCTTAAGTCCTCCACTATTTATTATTTACCATTTGGGACACTAGCCGTTACGCGAGAAGCGTTGCATGCTAGCCGTTACGTACAGGCTCGCTGCGAGCTGTAACGTGCGAGGTTAATGGGCTTAATCGCAGCCCATTAACCGCTCCCCTCTTTCAGCCTCCCATTAACAGCCCGAGGCCTATATAAGGCCCGGTGCAGCTATGGGATTTACACACTCAGAAAATCGGAATTCCTCCCTGCTTGCTGCCTCTCTCTCTCTCCCATTCTCTCGTGCCGTGTTGCTGTGGTGCTGCCCCTTTCCTCCGAAGAGACTTCCTCTCTCGGACCAAAGCCTTGTTGCGGTGCTACCTCCCGGCCTCGAGAAGATCGTCATCGAGTCGCTGGGTTCCTGAAAGTCTACGAGGTTCGCAAAGCCTTCTTGGAGTCGTGCCGACGAGAAGGAGGTCGCCTGACCGGGGTCGCCGTATCTCCGAGAACAATTGCCACGAGACCCGCACGAGGGGGGCAATAAGATTCTTGGGACAGTGCCTAGCACACTTCGACCACAGGCCAGAGTTTCTAACTCTTATTCTGTCCTAATATTAGATCTAAAATAATTGACTAGCATCTAATAGAGAAATCTAAATAATTAGATTATTTTAGATAGATTATTTCTCCCTTTTAGAAAAGTTCGGCAAGGTGAATGACGGTTCCATAGAACCCGCTCTGCCTTGGCAAACAATTTCTAAAAGAGATTTGTGACTTGTCCTTGTTTGTGAAAATAATATTTGCTAATAAATTTTAATACTAATTTGCTTAAATCCTAAATTTGCTAGTTTAGAACGATTAGATATCCAACATCTCTCTCTCTCTCTCTCTCTCTCTATATCTGTGTGTGTGGCCATGGTCTCCTCCATCTGTATGTGTACTAATGCATGTCCGTGCTGTTGGAAATAAATCCATGGTAGAGGCCCGCAGCGGAAGCAAAGTGAAGGTCCGAGGACCGTGAGCGGTGTGCGTTACATATCAAAATTTTCATCGAAACGATCTACATATGCGTGCATGAATCTAGCATGCAACTACGCGAACCCCTAACGACGATCTAACGCAAACGAACAATCTAGCATGAATGCATGTTCTAATTATGTTAGATCTACTTGTTAGAGATCATACCTGCGTGCGGAATCTTTCACCGCGACAAATTTCTTCTGTGTCGATGGAGACGGGCTACGGATCTGCTCGACATAGCTTCGGTGCAACAGCCATAACTTTTTGCTCCGAACTCTGATTGGGCTGAAATTTGGACTGCAGGTAGCCAACTTCGAGACGGAACTTTTGCAACAAGTTTCACGTCGTTTGGACTTCTATAGCTCCCAGAATAACAGAAACAACGCTGATTTTCTGTGCAGATTCTGGACAGCAAAAGGTTGCGAGAGACGCCTTCTAGTTCATCCGATCTCACACGATGCACGGCACCTCGTCGATGGATCTCTGAGTGCCTCCATACGACGAGCCTTCTCCTTCTATGAAACACCATGCGAGGAAGACGAGTCGCCATCCAATGGCGCAAGCGAGGGAGAGAGAGACGAGAGAGGAGATGCGAAGAGAGGAGAGGGGGCGGCTAGGGTTTCCCCATGCCATGGCCGGCCCTAGGGCTTGCATGGCTCTATAAATTTCGTGCCCCCTCTCTCTCCTTCTCATATATATAGTCGGCCTATCCATATGGATAAGGACAGTATGGATAAGGATGATTGATTCAAACCTTATCCCTATATATCTCTTCTTTATCTCTATCCTTTCCTTGTTTTCGAAAACGGTCAAAACCAGCCCGTTTTCTGCGCCTCATAACCGGCCCCTTCATCGGAGGCAACAACCTCCCGAAACTAATGGGGCCGGCCTTGACCAGTCTCTCAACACTTAGGGCCGGCCCCCTTAGTGCATAGTCGCGCATGGTATGACCAAAACGCCCTTATGCCACTACTTGGCCGTTCCTCGTGTACGAGACTTTGCAAGGCACACATAAGTGAAGTGCACCAGTGATTTCACTATTCTCTGAGGTTCCCATAGGGTGCCCCTAGTGAAGTCAACTAGTCAACTCGCAACATGTCCCGGTGCATCGCACCCATGTGGCAAAGTCCACTTATGGCAAGGAATTGCTACATGCGTCTCTGCACTAACCTAGGGTTTCCCCTTAGTGCACACACGTAGCTACGCATCTACCGAGCACTAGTGCGAAGCACTCACGGAGCGTATGCTTGGACTTCTCGCTTCCTTTAACTACGTTCTGTGTTTCGATGAGATGGTATAAGAACCATACATAATGTCGATAAGGTGGAACCTTCAGGGACCAGGGTTCATGGCTTCCAACTCAGACTCGATCGACACACTACCCGAGTGTACCATCGATCCTCTGAGTCCGAGTTAACCTGCGTAGCCACCCAGAGTGCGACGCAGGCTGCACTCCAATCCCCCCGGACTTACTATGTTCTCCCACATACCCCTGCTCTCCACTTAGTATGGTAAACTCGCTATCCCTCCACTGGTGCCATGACGCAACTCGAGCGGTGGAGAATACCGTCAGACTCGAGTGCTCATATGACTCGTTTCCTTCCAGGTTGACTACGTACATCGTACCTCCGATAACTCTGCCGAGTAACCGGATCCGTCACCAGTCGAACTGATGACCACCTGGCCAGGGTTTAATACGACGTAGGTCAGACCAAGGAACGCACCTCCCGTTAGGGGTGTGGATAGCCTGCAGGAGTGACATACTGATGCAACGCCAGCCGGGTAACCCAGTACACCGTGGTTTTGGATCACTGCATCCGGATCCTCACACATTGGTGCGCCAAAGCACCACACAACTGGTTAGTCCACCAGACACGGTTCCTCAGGGTTTAGGACCGTTTTACCCTAAGCAGAAACACGGTTTAGTGCACCGATATCTGCTCATCGATCTGTGCACCGTGTTGGCTCCGTTCGGCCAAAGACACTGTGCCTGGTAATGACCGTGGTGGAGACACCCACGCTCTGTCATCCCAACAGCTTAACCTGATAGGGCGACCAACCCTAATCAGAGCTGCGAACGTATTTAGGTTACATGGGACCAGTCCTTTGAGTCTCCCACTCAAGAGGATTACCATATAGCCATGGCTCTCTGTTCTGCAATCAGAACACGTACTAAGGTACGTACCAATATGCAATCCTATACTATCAACCATACATAGCTAAACTATAGGTTTTTACGAGCTATAGACCTCACCAATTCTAACAATCTCCCACTAGGTCTAACGAGGAATAACGGTGTTGAGCTCTGTAGCTTCTACATGGTGCCCAAAAGCCTTTGCAGGAATTCCCTAAAGGAATTGGCAACATTGTCTGTAGATTCCACCTCAGTACCGCTACTTGCATTTTCTCCTATAACTGTCAGATCAAGTGGAGTTTGTACTTGATTGGTTTCCCCTCACGGCGGTGCCTAGTCTCCTTGGACCTTGCTTACCGCTCTTCTGTTGCAACAACAGATAACTGAGCTTCTGGTACGCGTCCCAAGTTCTCTAAGAACTTTCTAAGCCTTACCACCTGATATATTACCTAGCATGCAACAACATGCTAAGCCTCTGTGGTAGAGTCTGTGATGCACTCTTGCTTCACACTCTACCATCTACCACTTCTAATCCCAAGATAAAAATAATCCCTGAAATCGATTCTCTGGAACACACATCTGACACTAAAGTCAGATCCTGTGTGTCCAATCGATATCAGGACCTGTGAAGTGCAAGCTAACTCACAATCCTTACTTAACGAGGATTTCTGAGTATACCCTTCACATCGGTCCAAAGATCTGGACCCGGGTTCGACTGAAACCGACCCATCTTCCTGCTGTGCAATAGATATCTAGCCTCGTAAAACGAATCTGGCTAGAATCTTATCTTCATGCGTAGCCTGTGACAGCAAGAGAATCTTGCTCTGGTTGTCTCGAGTTACCTTGATTCCCAGAGCATAACTCGCCTCACTAGGGTCTTTCACATCGAATTGTGATGACTACAAACCTTTACCGTAAACAATATTCTTACATCATTTTCAATCAGTAGAATATCGTTAACGTAAAGTACTAAATACACCCTTGTAGCTATTTCACCTTTCTTGTACCAACTTGGTTTATCCTCATTCTGATCAAATCCGTGTGAGCGGATTCCCTTGATCAAAATAGATATTCCAACCTGGATGCTTGCATCAGTCCATAAATGGACCGTTGCAACTTGCATTCCAAATCTTCCTAACCTACTGACATAAAGCCTGGGGCTACATCATCCATATGTCCTTTCCAAATTCCCGTTAGGGAATAACTGTCTTGACATCCATCAACCAGATCTCCCAACTATAATGGGCTGTGATGGATTAAGAGGATCCGTTATAGACTTAGGCATAGCTACCAGTGAGATGGTTTTGACATAGTCAATCCCTTCTCCTTTGGTAACTAATCTAGCTACTTAAGTCTTAACCGGGTGCTCTTCTTATACACCTCCTACACCCCGAAGGATGATAGTGCTATAAGTGTCAAGACTGTTCCAAGGAACATTGATGCAAGCTTGCCTCCATGGTCTTTTGTCAGTCAGAGCTGTCGAAAGCTCTCACTACTTCTTCGTAGCTCTAGGGATCATCCTCCTGAAACTCTGGATTAACTATCAAAGTTTCTCCATAGTATCTTTCAGGAGCTCTAATAGTCCCACAACGACGAGGTGGTGGTGGTACAAAGGAAGCTCCCACTACTTCTTCGTAGCTCTAGGGATCATCCTCCTGAAACTCTGGATTAACTATCGAAGTTTCTCCATAGTATCTTTCAGGAGCTCTGATGGTCCCACAACGACGAGGTGGTGGTGGTACAAAAGTAAATTGTTTCTACAGTACCTGGTATACCAGTTTCTTGTAACATCTACTCCCACTACGTTTTCAGATGCGCACTCTCTACTAGTACCCAGTAGTTCACCCAGAACTACCTTACTGATAAACTTATGGTCTATAATATAATCCTAGTCTAGGTAAATGGTATTCGTAGAAACGATTACCTTCCAAACCTCAAGATCATAGAATAGTCCACCTTATGCCTCCTAAGGGTAACCTATAAACAGATATACCTGAAATTACATCTTCATCTCATCCCTCTTGTCCTTTTGCACAAGTGCAGGACAACCCTATATCTCAAGACTCTATAGTGTCAGCTTTCGCTTAGACTATAGCTCTTTATAGGTCTGAGGTACTAATCTAAATGAGAGATAGTTTCAGATATAAGCTACTGTTTTAAGGTACAACCCCACCAAAAGGTGGGTAATACATTTGGCAATATTTATCATACTACGGACCATGTCAAACAGGGTCCGATTCCTTCTCTCGGAGACTTCATTCTGACATGTCATCCTTGGAGCATTTAACTGGGATATAATCCCATGCTCCTTTAGGATCCTATGGAACTCGTCCGATAGTGACTTATTCCTTCGATTAAATCGAAGAGTCTTCTATCGTCTAGACGCTCTTGGAATCATAGACGTCAAAATAACTAACACCAATACCTTAGTGGCCCTTTTAGTTATTCTGCCTTCTAGATAACACTCATAGGTTAGAAGGATCTCCGATGAATCTGTGAACAGAAACTCGACCTTCTGTTATCTCTGAATTTATCTAAGGCAGAATATCTAAATCAGAGGGGTCACAAATGGGATAGCTTCTCCGAAGGATTTAGATGAATTTTAATTAGACGCTGCAGCTGTCATGAAATCTATTTTCGAATTAGGATTAAATACAAAGAGATTATTCTGATCTATTCCTCTAGTAATGAAGCTATCTATTCAGTTTAAGATACACACCAACGGTGCTGTCTAAAACTAAAAACTTCATTTACCAAGGAGGAAACAGAACTACATCTCTAAAGATCAAAATCCGTGTTTCGGAAAAACTAAAACAATCATATCTAACAGCTTCCGCAGCGGCTTATGGCATCAGTACCTATGTTAGGATTCCTTCACTATAAAGTAGCCTTCTGCTTTCCTTGAAATTCTGTAGACCCGAAGTCTACATTCCAAGAAGCATAAGAACTGCTACTAGATAGCGACTCAACTCCTAACATCCTGAGGCCATACTCAATCTTCAAATACCCCCTACATACGCCAAAGCGAAAACACTTCCGTCCTTAGCGTTACCATACTTAGGAGTCCACACCAGTTTCTGCACTAGAATAGTTTTCGATCTCTGATAAGTTACTTCCTTCTAAAGAAGGCCTAGGTTAAGCACTAAAGGCTTTGCCATTAATCTTGATCCCATCCTTAGTCTCTTGGAAATCTCCTTAGAAGTTCTGCGTTTATCATCTCTAACTTGTTAAAGCTAAAGTCTCTGATAACGCCTTCGAAGGTTCCAGACAAGGATGCAAGACAGACGTCTTCCACCACCTCGTCATCTGGTACCATGTCTTGGGAATCTAGTTCGTTCTGGAACTCAAAGATGTGTTCCCGAACAAGCATACCCACTGACATCTCGGTACCGACAAGTATCTTGGTGGATAAGCGATGAGTCTACCGACTTCGCCTGGCAGACATCTTATGCAAGTAAAACTTATTTTGAGAAGACCCGGCATATCTCTGACTTGCTTCTAAAGAGTTGTCCGCAAGTCTGCTATAACATAGCACTTGCACATCTCCTTAGACTCTTGCTAGTCGTCATATGCCCTAGTTAGTGCCCTAGTGATATCTGGACCCGTTAGATCTAGTACAGGGATATTTAGATTGCAAGCCAATGTAAATTTACTACCCTAAGCATAAGCTAAAGATTGCGCTTCCACTCTACGTAGTTAGAGACCCGATAACTGGTTCTCTTATGGGATAGCGGATAGGGGAACTATATGGTTGAATGAAAATGAATGCAAGAAAACTTATTTTATGGATTTTGAAAATAAGCTAATTATATCCAAATGTTAGCGCTACCCTCACAGCGAAAACACCTCTATGGATTAATTAACCATGTATGTAAGATCTCGGAATCGACTACACCTGCCCTAGGGGGCATCATGCAGCGTCAATCCGCTTACACGGGCCTTTCCTTGACCCAGTCCAAATCTGCCAACTAAGGGCTTTGATGAACCATGGTTATCTTTTGGCCAGTACCACGTGATCACCATTGTCTTCGCAACGAATACCTCACGTGTACTTCGGATGCTTAACCACGAGCCTAAGCAATTACGGCACGGGAGTTCATGCGGCCCCCACTAGGGTGGGATAAAAAGCCCTTCTCTCCTGGCCCCGTAACTGCCATATCCTGAAGGAGACTGCTAAGTTATCTGGCATGGAAAAACATAACCCTCACCCTAGGGGGTGTCGAGCTACGCCCTTCCACCCAGACACAAAGCAGTTGGTTGTGGAGGCCAGAGGATCTCGACGAGTCCTCTTACACATCCCTTATTATAGTTGAGGGTTATTTAATGCAAGTATGAGTGTACACTAAGGTCACCACAACCTATACACTAGACCCTGGTCATACCGTGCTCCCATTGGCGTTCAAGCCTTTCGTGAAGCATTAATCAATCTCGGAATATCATAGTCCCTGCCTCAAGTGGATTTCTCCACTCAAGGGTCACATTACATATTCCAAAAACATCGATGCTTCGCAAACTTGGCTATCACGCTAATGCCCTGGAGCCTAGCCTAAGGTCAGACTGACAGGAAAGGTCTTCCACTACCATAGCGCCTCGCTTATAAATTTGACGAATGATGTCATAGTAGAATTCCAACTCATTCTAGGTTTCGATGCTTGCCAAATAGGCACACCCGACTAATCGGGTGTTGACCTAATGGGGGCATAACCAAATGTGAGGAATTCATGCTATCATCAAGGGTCAATTAAATAATAGGCGTCACTAATGGAATCCTATCCTAATAAGGTCGATAGGACCCGAGGGGAAAGGGCATCCCTCTAACACAGATAATCAAATTATCGCATCGGGGTTCTCTACAGAAATATAAAGAACTACTGAAAGAAACAAGCACACAACTGAATCAAGTTCAGGGTCCGACCCCTGAACCTGACTGGCACAGCGCAGGCTCTATGTCTCCTTCGCAAGGCTCCTCGATCCGGTGCAAGCCTCTGTATACGATCTTCTGACGCTTTCTGCCCTTTGCCATCATCGTGTACGCTTCGCCGGATCGCCATCGTCCTCCAAGGTTCCGCTTATCTTCCCAGTGGTGGATCTTCACGGCAAGTCCTCCTTTTCAATCTGTAACCGAAAAAGATCTAGTACGCTTCGAGCAAGTGCTCGCTCGTACACAATTTCCTAGAAAGAAAAGGAAAACAAACCTAGCAAAAGCCTGGGAATCAAGGGTGGTAAATCTTCACCTCTTGCCTGACTATGGCTCTAAAATCTATCCACACACAGAAGAAAAACATCCAGACAAAATCGCTAACACGGGGTCCGACCCCCGGTAGCAAGCAATCACATATCCAGAATAATTTTAGAAGCGGCGCCCTGCAAGAACGATTCATAGAACACACAAAAAAAAAAACTATGCATGATCTACTTGTAGAACCCCGATGGCGGCACATACTATTCATGCGTGCACATGACGGTTTCATGAAAAACATGAAACGCACACCACTAGCGTGCTCTGATACCAATTGTTGGAAATAAATCCATGGTAGAGGCCCGCAGCGGAAGCAAAGTGAAGGTCCGAGGACCGTGAGCGGTGTGCGTTACATATCAAAATTTTCATCGAAACGATCTATATATGCGTGTATGAATCTAGCATGCAACTACGCGAACCCCTAACGACGATCTAACGCAAACGAACAATCTAGCATGAATGCATGTTCTAATTATGTTAGATCTACTTGTTAGAGATCATACCTGCGTGCGGAATCTTTCACCGCGACAAATTTCTTCTTTGTCGATGGAGACGGGCTACGGATCTGCTCGACATAGCTTCGGTGCGACAGCCATAACTTTTTGCTCCAAACTCCGATTGGGCTGAAATTTGGACTGCAGGTAGCCAACTTCGAGACGGAACTTTTGCAACAAGTTTCACGTCGTTTGGACTTCTATAGCTCCCAGAATAACAGAAACAACGCTGATTTTCTGTGCAGATTCTGGACAGCAAAAGGTTGCGGGAGACGCCTTCTAGTTCACCCGATCTCACACGATGCACGGCACCTCGTCGATGGATCTCTGAGTGCCTCCATACGACGAGCCTTCTCCTTCTACGAAACACCATGCGAGGAAGACGAGTCGCCATCCAATGGCGCAAGCGAGGGAGAGAGAGACGAGAGAGGAGATGCGAAGAGAGGAGAGGGGGCGGCTAGGGTTTCCCCATGCCATGGCCGGCCCTAGGGCTTGCATGGCTCTATAAATTTCGTGCCCCCTCTCTCTCCTTCTCATATATATAGTCGGCCTATCCATATGGATAAGGACAGTATGGATAAGGATGATTGATTCAAACCTTATCCCTATATATCTCTTCTTTATCTCTATCCTTTCCTTGTTTTCGAAAACGGTCAAAACCAGCCCGTTTTCTGCGCCTCATAACCGGCCCCTTCATCGGAGGCAACAACCTCCCGAAACTAATGGGGCCGGCCTTGACCAGTCTCTCAACACTTAGGGCCGGCCCCCTTAGTGCATAGTCGCGCATGGTATGACCAAAACGCCCTTATGCCACTACTTGGCCGTTCCTCGTGTACGAGACTTTGCAAGGCACACATAAGTGAAGTGCACCAGTGATTTCACTATTCTCTGAGGTTCCCGTAGGGTGCCCCTAGTGAAGTCAACTAGTCAACTCGCAATATGTCCCGGTGCATCGCACCCATGTGGCAAAGTCCACTTATGGCAAGGAATTGCTACATGCGTCTCTGCACTAACCTAGGGTTTCCCCTTAGTGCACACACGTAGCTACGCATCTACCGAGCACTAGTGCGAAGCACTCACGGAGCGTATGCTTGGACTTCTCGCTTCTTCTAACTACGTTCTGTGTTTCGATGAGATGGTATAAGAACCATACATAATGTCGATAAGGTGGAACCTTCAGGGACCAGGGTTCATGGCTTCCAACTCAGACTCGATCGACACACTACCCGAGTGTACCATCGATCCTCTGAGTCCGAGTTAACCTGCGTAGCCACCCAGAGTGCGACGCAGGCTGCACTCCAATCCCCCCGGACTTACTATGTTCTCCCACATACCCCTGCTCTCCGCTTAGTATGGTAAACTCGCTGTCCCTCCACTGGTGCCATGACGCAACTCGAGCGGTGGAGAATACCGTCAGACTCGAGTGCTCATATGACTCGTTTCCTTCCAGGTTGACTACGTACATCGTACCTCCGATAACTCTGCCGAGTAACCGGATCCGTCACCAGTCGAACTGATGACCACCTGGCCAGGGTTTAATACGACGTAGGTCAGACCAAGGAACGCACCTCCCGTTAGGGGTGTGGATAGCCTGCAGGAGTGACATGCTGATGCAACGCCAGCCGGGTAACCCAGTACACCGTGGTTTTGGATCACTGCATCCGGATCCTCACACATTGGTGCGCCAAAGCACCACACAACTGGTTAGTCCACCAAACACGGTTCCTCAAGGTTTAGGACCGTTTTACCCTAAGCAGAAACACGGTTTAGTGCACCGATATCTGCTCATCGATCTGTGCATTGTGTTGGTTCCGTTCGGCCACAGACACTGTGCCTGGTAATGACCGTGGTGGAGACACCCACGCTCTGTCATCCCAACAGCTTAACCTGATAGGGCGACCAACCCTAATCAGAGCTGCGAACGTATTTAGGTTACATGGGACCAGTCCTTTGAGTCTCCCACTCAAGAGGATTACCATATAGCCATGGCTCTCTGTTCTGCAATCAGAACACGTACTAAGGTACGTACCAATATGCAATCCTATACTATCAACCATACATAGCTAAACTATAGGTTTTTACGAGCTATAGACCTCACCAATTCTAACACGTGCCTATCGGCAGTGACCGCCACCTTCGGAGGCAACACACTTGTCGACACTGCAGCAGATCACCTCCTTCGGTGGCAACACACCTGAACGCCTTTGGAAACGAAACACTTTTGACGACAATTCTGGTATTCATAGGAACACTCGTTTCCTCGCCCGTGTCGATTGGCATTAAGCGGGCACCTTCGGCGCAACCAACTCCCTCTCCTCGAGATCAACCCAATGGTTTGGAGCGGCCAAAATTTCAGCATGCGGGGCTTATAGCCGTTGATGCGAACAACGATCACGGGATGAATTGTCCGGTTTAGTGCAGTTTAAATGGGCCAGGATTTTAGGGGTTTAGTGCAATTTAAATGGGTTGGGATTTGAAACCAAGGAGATATCATGTGTTGATTTTTGAATGAATGGTTAGATCTATTCAGTTCATTTTTGTCCAATTAGCTTGTCGTAGTCAGCTTTTTTGTTCCGTTTTGCCTAGTCAGCACAAAATCGACGTCCCTTGTTATATAGACTAGTGTATTCCCGTGCTTGTTGGCACTGTAGTGGGCCACCTTCAGCGGCAGACACCCCCCGGACATCACCACTCCTACCCCCACCATCGTATTCGGTGCAATACATCTGACCGTCTTCGGCAATAAAACACTTTCGGCGGCAACACCAGCCCCTTTTCGACGGACTAACAACCCCGACACCACCAACAACGGCCACTGTTGGGACATTCGCTGCCACCTAAACAACCACCTTTGATCCAATATACCTGCACGTTGCCACCGGACTGAAACACCGAACGCTGCTGCGGCTGCTGGAATTGCTCGTCGTCGCCGAACCGAACCAAACCTATTCAGCTTTTTGTTCTGTTTTGTCCTAGTCAGCATGTAGATAGCCATCCCTTGTTATATGAGAAATGCTATTCAGTCTGAAGGTTTTCTCGATTCTGCTAAGCCTGATTGACATGACAGCATTTGCAACTGATGGTGTAAAAGATTTAAATATCGCTAGTGGGTTTTAGCCACCAGTTGTATGCTGCTAAGTCAATCAGGCTAGTAGAATCGAAAAAACGTTTGGGTTGAATATCATTTCTCTTGTTTATATAGATGATAGAGAGAGATGTGAGAAGGCTTTGAGAGAGATGAACGGCTGGGACTGTTTAAGAGAAGAGAGGTCGAGAGAGAGATGATCGTGTGAGAGGGATCGGATGGGGGGGTTGATTTGCATGGATGCCATCGCAAGGGGGAGTCAGCTGAGAGCGAGAGATAAGTTCGACAGTTAGAGAGTGAAAAGGAAAGATATGGAAAGAGGGAGAGAATCAAGGAGAGGAGAGAGGATCGGATGTGGGAGAGAGGGCTGGAATCGCCAGAGATCTGGCCAGAGGGGGCTCGTGATGAGGTCGGGATCTGTGGGCTCGAGAGAGAGAGAGACGGGATTAAAGAGAGAGATGGTTTCTGTTGAGAGATTTAAGGAGAGAAAAAAGGAGATAGGCGAGAGAGGATTAGATGGGGAAAAAGGAAGTCAATCAGGCTGGTAGAATTAGAAAAACCTTCGAGCTTAATAGCATTTCTCTTGTTTAATAGACGATAGAGAGATGTGTGAGAAGGGTTCGAGAGAGATGAACGGCTGGAATGGTTTAAGGGAAGAGAGTTTGAGAGAGAGATGATTGTGTGAAAAGGATCGGATGGAGGGGTTGGTTTGCATGGTTGCCATCGCGAGGGGGAGTCGGATGAGAGCGAATGAGAAGTTTGACACTTAGAGAGAGAAAAGGAAAGATATAGAAAGAGAGAAAGAGAGAATCAAGGAGAGGAGAAAGGATCAGATGTGAGAGAGAGGACTGGAATCGCCACGAGATCCAGTCGGAGGGGGCTCACGATGAGGTCGAGATTTGTGGGCGAGAGAGAGAGAGAGAGAGAAACGAGATTAAAGAGAGAGAGGGTTTCGGTTGAGAGATTTAAGGAGAGAAAGGAGACGGGAGAGAGAGGATCGGATGGGGAAATAGGGACGACTGTGATTAGAAATTGTGGAGAGAGAGATACGGAGAGAGAGAGAGAGAGAGAGAGAGAGAGAGAGAGACGGGGAGAGAGAAAGATCGGGGAAAGAGAGAGAGAGAGACGATGTGAGAGAGAGAGATCGGGGAAGAGAGAGAAAGTGGGGGAAGAGAGAGCGAACTGCTGTGATCGTGTACACGGGAGAGTTTTATCTAGTCAACTTATTCTATTTTGTCTTAGTCAGCCTTTTGGGCAACCCACTTCGGGCTCGGAGTATTCATAGACAAAATCAGCAAAAAAAAAAAAATCAGTCATGTTATACAGATGATCACCTTACTAAGACCAAAATTTTGCAAAATCAGCATTGACACAACTTTTCTTTTCTAGAATACTTCATACCTTTCATGTCATATGAACAATTAAACACACCAAACCTTAACTTTATAAATTTACTAGTGTATGCTCGTGCCTGTCGGCACGGCAGCGAGCCGCCTTCGGTGGCAACACACCTGAACTCCTTCGGCAATAAAACATATTATACGACAACATCGGCATTCATTGGCCCATTTCCTCGCCTGTGCCGATTGGCATGAAACGGGCGCCTTCGGCACGACCAACTCCCCTCCCCCTATAATCGATCAATCACAACTATCTCTGTTCGAACGGATTCCTCAAGATCGACCCGATGGTTTGGGGCGGCCGAAATTTCAGCAAGTGGGTTTATAGTCGTTGATGCAAACAACGATCACGGGATGAACGATCAGGTTTAGTGCAGTTTCAATAGGTCGGGATTTACGGGGTTTAGTGCAGTTTAAATGGGTTGGTATTTGAAACCAAGGAGATATCGTGCATTGATTTTTGAACAAATGGTTATGTCTATTCGATTTATTTTTGTCCAGTTAGCTTGTTCTAGTAAGCTTTTTTGTTCCATTTTGTCTAGTCAGCACAAAACTGATGTTCCTTGTTATATAGACTAGTGCATGCCCGTGCCTGTCGGCACTGTAGCGGGCCACCTTCAGCACCAACACACCTGTCAACAATCCAGCAGGCCGCCTTTGGCGGCAAAACACCCCCCGGGCATCACCACCCCCACCCCCACCGTCGTATGCGACGACAACACACTTGACCGTCTTCGGCATGCCCGTGCCGATTGGCACGAAGCAGAAGCCTTCGGTGCGACCAACCAACCCCCACCTCCCCTACCCCAGGGGGAGAGAGAGAGCTAGAGAGAGAGAGAGAGAGAGAGAGAGAGAGAGAGAGAGAGAGAGAGAGAGAGAGAGAGAGAGAGAGAGAGAGAGAAGGGCCGTCTCAATACAAATTGAGGCCTAAGGCGAAAATTCTAAATGGGGTATTTTTATATTATTTTTTTTTATAATGGGCCGAGCATAAATGGAGGGTATGGTGGCTGTGGGCTAAGAGGCTGCCGGCCGTGAGCGAGGTAACCAAATCGCCGAGCCGTTTTGGTAGCCATTTAGCGTGGGCATAAACACAGACACGTAGAGAGAGAGAGAGAGTGAGAGAGAGAGAGAGAGAGAGAGACCCGTTTAACTAATCGTGTCATGTCTAGTTTCGGGTCATGTTCAAAACCCCTATACCCAGACCCAGACCGTGGGGTTTGACGTTATAAGGTGAGTGGACAATGTAAATTTGGGAGAAAGATCGAAGAAATTGGACAGGGTGGAGCAATGGAAGGAAGAAAGGAAAGTAAAAAAAATAGGAGGAAATGAAAGAGAAAAGAGAAAAATTTTAAAGTGGACGGAAGATCAGCTGAGATCCGGATCAACTTCTCCTTTATTTCCTCCTCGATTGCTCAGGCCCCTGCCTTCCAAATCGAGCCGCATTCATTTCCTCCACGTGCCTTCCAAATCGTGCCCTTGCCTTCCAAATCCAGCCCCTGCTTTTCAAATCGAGCTGTATGGGAGGCCGCAGGATTTTAGGTGTTGAGCATCCATTTGTTGCGAATTATCTCTTCTTTTTCATGCATATAACGTTACTTTTCTACATAAAGCTTTCATACTACACGTAAAATGTATGATTCTCTTTACGCCATTGCATAGTATACTTTCATACGAATCCAATGACATATTGGTTCACTCTGATACATTGCATGCATGAAAAGTACGGAGCCCGATAGTCCAAATTATCCTTTTATCGATAATCGCATTTGAAATTTATAAGGGTCATTTCATGTGTATTTTTCAGAAAATCGACCCGGTTCTTGACTCAGTTAGCTCAAAAACATCATGACCAAACTGTGGATATTCTCACGGTGATTCGATGGAAGTTGTACAGCCTGTTTGAGGACCTTTCTGAAGAACAATAAAGAAAATGCTATTTGTGATAATTCGGCCGAGAGATCAAAGACTTCAATGAGCCGCTAAAGCACATGCACATGACTCGAACCAGAAGATGACTACACGCATACAAATAGGTGATGATGAGTTTGATAATGAATTCTGATGATGGTGACTAAGTTTTCCACGTGACCCAATTGCGCTTGAACCTATTTAACCAACCTGAGTCCCTCTTGCTCATTCTCTTCTCTTTTTTATTTCACCATCATACCCATCGTGACCGTCTATACATGCAGCCACTCATAACCCATCATGGCAAGGACTTCGATCGAATCACACAAACCTTAGATCTTTAAGCATCGAGCTCGGCTCGGTCTTGTACCCAACCTGGCCGGTACCCACACCAATCTCTCTTTCATTATGCCATTTAGGAATTCATCGTAGCCTTCTATGAGCTCATAAAACTCATGCACAACCATCCATTTCTCTAATTTTCTCTTTCTTTCTCTTGCACCCAACCTCTTAGCCATGAAGCATCGCATCCGACTCACCTTGGACTCAAGATCGGACTCCATCTATCTAAACTAAATCGTAGTCGTCCATTTTGCCCAACCAAAATCCTATCCATGCAACACCCATGGACTTCCATCACCTCACTTCCCCTTTCTCTCATGTGTACAGCCCATGCTCTTCAAAGTCCCTCACGAGTCACGGCCAGCTATCCAACACCTTTGGATTCTCTCTCTCTCTCTCTCTCTCTCTCTCTCTCTCTCTTCATGTCAACCATCTAAAACCACACATCAGCCCAACCCATGCACGCATGTATGATCGCAGTCGTCCGTGTCCTAAGATCCATGCGATCTCAACTCTCTCTCTCTCCTAAATTCATTCCTCTCCTCTCACTTAATCTTAGCCGTCCATTGAGTCTGTGCCCATTCAGGTCCCTCTGGCCTCTTTCTAAAAACCTATCACAACCGTCCATTGCATCATGTAATCCGGAGTCGTGCGAACTTCTCTCTCTAGACCAATCGCACCCCCCTAAAAACCTGCTGAACCTCTCTCCCTCGTCCGATTCTCTCTTTTCATCTTCTTAATTCCTGATCTCTCTACCTCTAGTCGTGAAAATCTCTCTCTAACCAACTGATCATAGTTATATACCCACCCCATAGCAGCCGTCCGTGTCACTCATCCAAACCGCGAGATCCCAGCTGGCCTACTCTCTCCCTCTCTCTCTGATCTTCTCTCTCCCTCTCTCTCTATAATTATCCATCTCTCTCTCTCTCTATTCACATGTATCTCCTCTTTTAACCGTCCTTTATACCTAGCTATACCCGATCGTAGGATTTTAGGTGAGGGGGCCCGGCCGCATGGGAGAGAGACGATTGATGGGGGGTGGGGGTGCTATCTCATTGGCTGAAAGAGGCTAGGGGCGGCCGAAAAATTAGGCGAGCGGGGGCGAAGACCTACTGAGCCGCAGGGTAGGCCGCGGGATTTTAGGCGGGGGAGACTGACCGGATTGGCTAAAATTAGGCAGGCGCAGTAGGGATTTTGGCTGACAGTGAGGGGAGGAAGGGATGAGAGAGAGAGAGAGAGAGAGAGAGAGAGAGAGAGAGAGAGATGATGAGGGGGCGGGACGGGGGTGATCTGATCGACAGAAAGAGGGGGTGCATGAGGGCAGGCTGTGAATGGATTTCTAGATTTGTAAATTGGGGGTAAGGGAGTCAGCTATTTTTTTAAAAAATTTCCTTTTTTAGAGATTTGATAGGGATGAGATAGGTTTGGGGGGGGGGGGGGGGGGGGGGGGGGGTTGGTGTAGTCAGCTTAGGTGAGAGGGGGTGGTTGAATATTTTGGTCTAATCAGCATTGTTTTTGTCTAGTTAGTTTGTCCCTATCAGATTGTTGATCCTTTTTGTCTAGTCAGCACAAAACCGACGTGCCATGTTATATAGATTAGTTCATGCCCGTGCCTGTCGGCACTGCAGCGGGCCGTCGTCGTTGGCAACACACCTGTCGGCACTGCATGTGAGTGGATAAAACATATGCATACTTTCATGTTCCAAGTGTGTGCATGTGAGAGAGAGAAAGAGATAGAGGAATTGGCTCATCTCCACAAACAATCATATATGTAGCAGTTGGTACAACAGTGAAGCCTCTTTATAACAATTTATAACAACAGTGTAGCCTCTTATAACAATAGTGTCTGTTGTTACAACAGTGAAGCCTCTTATAACAACAGTGAAGCCTCTTATAGCTATTGGTACAACAGGAATGCCTCTTATAGCAGTTGGTAACACAATAGATATAGAGAAGAGCTTGTCGCACTCAATTGATGCAAGGTGGACTTCAATCATCACAGCAAATGGGATGTGAATGAAAGCGCTCACCTGGCCTAGACCGCCACCTTTTCTCTCTCTGTCTCTCCCTACAAACCTATTTCAACCATCCAATGACCTGACGATCGAAAATCCATGCAACATGCATGCATGCACTGACCCACTAAACGATCGTTTCTCTTTCTTCTAAAATTTCTGCGTGATCACAGCTCGACCTGATGGCACCCATCAATCTTTCTCTCTTCTCTCTTTCTATCTCTACTCTCTATCACATGCTTAAATCGCAGCCGTTCATGTCACCTCATTCCCATGCAAAAGCCATGCACGTGTAATACCGTACCCATCAACCCAACTTGTACCCGTGCTCCCCCTTTTTCACTTCTTTTCAACCTTTTTCTCTCTTTACTAAACTACCCAAATTCTAAACCAACTACAGCCATCCCTCAATAACCCTCTATCAATCCTAGCCGTCCAGTTCAAAAACCATGCATGCAGCACCCCTCTTCTATGGACTTCTCTCTCTCTGTCTCTTTCTCTCTAAATTTGAAACCAAACGGAAATCCCCTATTATTCTCTCTTGAGATATCTTTCCATAACTTCTATCTCCCTCTCAAACCCGATCCTCTTTACATGCACCTGATCCTAGCCATCTAAAACTTAGATCACGGCCCTTTATCTCCCTATTTTTCCTGCGACCCCCCCTTAATTTTCTCTATCTCTCACGAACTTCTCTCTCTTTCTCTCTTCTCTCTCCCTCTCAAACCTGATCTTCTTTACATGCAGCTGATCCCAGCCATCTAAAACCCAAATCGCAGCCCTCTCTCTCTCTCTCCCTATTTTTTTTGTGATCCCCCCTTAATTCTCTCTATCTCCCACGATCTTTTCTCTCTTTCTTTCTCGGATTTCTCTCTCTTAATTCTCTTTCCATATGCAACCCCCTCTCTCTCTAAACCTCATCTCAACCGTCCCTTACACCTAGCTGTCCCCACCTGGCGATCTCTTCCCTTCTTTCTCTCCATCCCTCTCTCTTGAGCCAGTTGGAATCGAAATCGCAGAAGCCCCGTCGCGATCTTTGTTTCTCTCTCCAACCAACACTCGCCAGATTCTCTCTCGATTTCTATTCCCTTATCTGATCTACTCGATCTCATTTGATTCCCATCGCGAACCTCTCGCTTTCTCTTTCCATATCTATGTTTCTCTCTCTATTGAGATGGGGGGAAGAGAGAGAGATGGGGGGAGAGAGAGAAAACCGAGGGGGGAGAGAGAGAGAGAACCGAGGGGAGAAAGAGAGAGACAGGAAGAGAGAGAGAGAGAGAGAGAGAGAGAGAGAGAGAGAGAGAGAGAGAGATTGTGGGAAGAGAGAGACTAGTCAGCCATTTTTTTGGTCTAGTCAGCTGTTAGTTCCATTTTGTCTAGTCAGCATGTAAACCGTCGTCCCTTGTTATATAGATGATCAGCGAGAGAATTTTTAGTAAGAAATTTCTGAAAATAATGCTTTTTTTCATTTTGGAAATAAATTGGAAAGTTGGAAAATGGAGAATTCGACAAATAGGAGAGAGGCTCGAAGAGGGAGGTGCGATCTTCTCTCGATCGGGGTGATGGCTGTGAAGGGGGGAGGTTTACTCGGCTGGAAGAGGAGGGATCTCCTTGGCTCGAAGGGGGGTCGTCGATTTGGGGCGTGAAGGAGGGGGGCTCTCAATCTGGGGGCGTGAAGGAGGGAGGGGGGGCTCGATTAGGGGCGTGAAAAGAGGCGGGGGGGGGGGGGGGGGGATCTGGGTTTTCAGTTTTGGAATAGAGTTACGTGAGCTGTTTTTTTTAATTAATTTTTTAGAAATGAATGAAGGAGGGAGCTCTTTTGGTCTAGTCAGCTTATATTTTTGTCTAGTCATTTTGTTCTGTTTTGTCTAATCAGCTTTTTTTGTTCCGTTTTGTCTAGTCAGCATGCAGACCGCCGTGCCTTGTTATATAGATATGTGGTGTGAGGGTAATTGTGTGGCTGGGTATGCATGGTATTTTTTGATAGTGTTGATGGTGATGGGGGGAGTGATGATGAACACGCGATCTAGTGT